>OX465297.1:194393045-194856244 GCA_949987735.1 Leucophora obtusa
ACACGTGCAGAAACAAGTCATAAAACACGGATTTTCCATAAATATGGCGAAATATTTATTACCTGGTAATTTAAAAAATTTACAAAACATTTTATGACCTGTGGTCGGCTTATTGGCAGTAACCAATTAAGTCCCTCTTTAAAAAACATTTTGTGACCAGTAGTTCACGCAAATTTTCCTATTAAAGAAAAGCAAATATCGCTTATATTTTTTACCTATTTTTTACCAAAAAATAAATATAAATACTTCACACACTCTGAGTCAAATTTTAGTTGAATACTAAACGTGAAAGTGTTAGAGTGTTTTTTTTGTAAAGTAAAGAATGAAGCTGTAAAGACAATTTAAAGTAAAATGAATAAATTTTGCTGCAATCCGTTTAACAAGAGTGGACATCGTTCGAAAAAGATAAAAGTATTAAAATTAACTGGTGTTTCGAAGCGATACATGAATGAATTAAATATACAATACGGTGAAGAAGCAGAATTCATTTGCCCCAAGGGTAAAATCGATTTGTCTCAACAAGCAAATGCATTGAAACAAATGCAACCACAATCCGAGAGTGAAATGACAATTGAACAAAATGTTTCATCTGATAGTGAGGCAGACATTCCGATGGTCAATATGTCTTTGAGTCCTTTGAATGAGGCTATTACCACTTTAGGTGAATCGCCTATTACAAAAAGAAAGTTGCGAAGTGAAAAATACAGGAAAGAGAAAAAAGGCAAGGTTATGAGTGCAATCGCGACAATATTTGATGAAGGCTCTGATAACGAATGCAGTCAAGCAGATGACGTTGATGACGGCAAACAAATGATTGAGCAGTTGAAAAGAAAATTCAATTTAGCGACCACTTTTCCGGAGAAATATCTCATTTTATTGTGCTGCCTCAATCATGGTCTATACGCAAGATTTCTGAACAGTTTCAAACATCTTTTTACATCGCGAGAAGAAGCAAAGAATTAGTTCGACAGAAGGGCATATTGGCGACTCCCACCAAGAAATTTGGCTCAAGGACCCTCAGCGAAGCAACGGTGAAATTGATTCAAGATTTTTACTGCAATGATGACAACAGCCGCGCCTGCCCAGGTACACGTGACTATGTTATCACACGTGAAGATGGAGAAAAAGTACACAAGCAGCGCAGATTATTATTATGTAATCTATCCGAAGCATACCATCAGTTCAAAGAGAAATACCCAGCAGAAAAAGTGGGATTTTCTAAGTTTGCCATCCTACGACCAAAAGAATGCGTGCTGGCATTAGACAGGCACGGAACGCATTCAGTCTGCGTTTGCATGTTTCATCAAAACATCAAATTAATGTTCCTTCCATGCAAGAAATTGAAAGTATTTCACGGTGAAATTGAAACATATAGGGACCTCCTGTCGAAGTCGTTGTGCGCATACCCCACGGAAAATTGTCATCTGTCCAAATGCGACAATTTTCCGAAGATTGACGAGCTAGAGCAATATTTGGCGGAAAAGTTTGAACAGCTGTTAATTCAGGAGGTGCATTTCAAACAGTGGATAATTAGCAGCGGCAGATGTTCCCTTGAGACCGTGGTAAAGCAGATTCCGGAATTCATCGAGGAATTCGGATTCAAGTTGAATGAACTGAAGGCGCACCATTTCATATCTGAGATGCAATCGAAATTTCTAAAGGAAAGTAAGGAGAAATTAGCCCAAAATGAATTCATTGTGATAAGCGACTTTGCCGAGAATTACACTTTTCTCGTTCAGGATGAAATTCAGGCTTATCACTGGGCAAACGACCAGTGCACGGTGCATCCTTTTTGCATTTATTTCAAAAACGAAGATAACGAACTACAGACCGTAAGCCTTGTTGTTGTCGCGAAGAGTTTAGCTCATAATTATGTGTCCGTTTATTTATTTCAAATGAAACTGTTTGAATTCTTAAGATCAAAATTCGATGCAATCGACAAAGTAACGTTTTTCTCAGACGGCGCGGCTTCTCAGTACAAGAATAAAAAAAATTTTTACAATCTTTGCATAATTGAAGAAGAACAAAACTGCAAGGTCGAGTGGCACTTTTTTGCGACGTCCCACGGTAAGGGCCAATGCGATGCGTTAGGGGGAACCCTAAAACGCATGGCGACTAAGGCAAGTTTGCAAAGGCCATATACTGACCAGATCTTAAATGTACAACATTTGTTTTCGTGGATTCAAAGCAAGGAAATTGCCATTAACACAGTTTTATGCACTCAAAAAGAACACGATGCCATGGAGCGACGAATTCAAAACAGATATAATAATGTCAAAACTATAACTGGAACTCAAAAGTTTCATTGCTTCATACCAAATATTTCTGATATGTCAATTAATGTAAAGCGATACTCTTCATCTGCCGACGTGCTAAATTTAAAGTTACTTTAATTTTATAATGATGCCAAGACAATTGAAATTTTTAATAAATATTGTAATTAAGTATAAGTAGCAAAATAAGAAAGATTTTTTCTTCATAAATGTATTTTTAACTGTAAAATAATTTTTAAAATGTATTTTTAATAATAAAATAAAACAATGTTAAATAATTACAAATAATTCAATTATAAAAAATATAAAAACAATGAGAACAAGGTGGTCTCTTAAATGCTCCTCTCCTGTCCAAACAAGGAGTCGGGGCCCATTTTTTTATTGCTGATTCTTAAAGCAAAAATTATGAGGAATCCAAAAAAAAAAAATTAGCCGGAAAATTTAGGAGCTTCTGTGGAAAATCGGAAAATTTAATTTTCATGGGAAAAAAGGTAAATTTCTGAGAAAAATTATGAAAATTTTATTTTTCAATTAAAGCCTGATTCAATACCTTTCCAACGAGCTATCACTCGTTGCGATCGCTTTAGTAGTTTTTTTTAAAACAACTTTCAATGAGGTCCCTTATGAAGAATTCTTCAATTTTGTCACATGACAGTGGTGTACACCACCACTAAACCAGTCACTATAAAAAAAAAAAAAATATGTAGGTACATTATTTTTTGCTGGGCAATCGATTGAGACTATTTATTTTAGAATCGGAGAGGGGTCGTCCAAAAGGTGATCGCTTTCATATGGAATTGCTGTATATTTGATTTTGCATGAACACTTAGTTGTAAAAAAAATTTGCTATCGTTGGACACCCCATAATTTATCAATCGCTCAAAAGGCTCGCGTCGATATGTGTAAGGGAATGATTAAAAAGTTCGACCGTGGTGCTTTAAAAGACGTGCACTCATAAAAGTTCTGCAGTTACTACATGACAGTTATTTATGTAGTAATGCGGTTGTAGTTATTTTAACTACAAATGTAGTTAATTTACTTAGAACAAAATTTTTCAATGTGTTTGACAGTTATTTTTTTAAACAAACTACAAAAATTACTACATTGTAGTAACATTTATTTTATGCAGTTATTTTGAATTTTATTTACAAATACTTAAATTTTCAAGTGTGTATGCACACACACGAAGCAAACAGAAGTATGTGTATGAATCACTTGTTTAGAAATTTCTAGTGAAAGAATATGAGTATAACATGTTTTCTCTTGCCTTAGTCATAAAACAACGCCAAAGAGTGAGCACGCGTAATACGGAAAAGGTTATATATTTTTTATTAAATTACTAAAATAATAAGGTAAGTTTTATAATATAAATTTATTTACGGGGAATGTTAAAAAAATATTGTATTTATTTTCTTTCAGTTCTTTTATATTCTCATCCCTTTCTACCTGGAGAAAAAAAAGGAAGCCAAACAACAGCATATTTCATCCCTCACAGACGGACAACATGTACAACAATATCTTAATAGTGAAAAAAGTGACATTAAATGTAAATTTTGATTTCTCAATTTTAAATTTATTATAGAATAAAATTAAGTTAATAGTGTTTACATAAATTGTTTTTTTTATTAAATTAATAATTAAAAAAAAAATTTTTATTTATGTTTTTTTAACTACATTTGCAAGTTATTTGTACAGTTTTACAATAATTTGCATGTATGTTGTTTCAATTGCATTTGTAGTTGTTTTTACTACATTTGTCAGTTGATTTTTAACAGTTAAAAATTACTTCATATTGCAGTTAATTTAACTGCAAATGTAGTCTACACCTTTTTAAGTGCAAATGCAGTTATTTTAACTGTCATTTGCAGTTGATTTTACCTACATAATTCCCTGAGTGTGTATAAAATCGTGACAGGTGACGAATCATGAATATATGCGTATGAGCCGGAAACAAAACAGCAATCCACCGTGTGGGTATTCCAAGACGAGCGAAATCCAACAAAAGTTGTTCGTGGAAGAAGCACAGCGATGCAAATGGTCGCATGTTTCTTCGTCTGAATGGGTAATGTGGCCACTGTTCCGCTTGAGCAACGTATGACGGTCAATTCTGAGTGGTACACGACCATTTGTTTGCCGCAAGTCTTCGGAGAAATTCGTAAAATCAACCGCCAAAGACGAATGATTCTCCATCATGACAATGCGAGCTCTCACACATCTCGTCAAACAGGTGAATTTTTGAGCAGTCAAAACATCGAATTGATGACTCATCCTCCGTACAGTCCTGATTTGTCACCCAATGACTTCTTCTTCTTCCCGAATATCAAAGGTAAACTGCGTGGTCAACGATTTACGAGCGCCGAAGAAGCAGTTGAAGCGTTCAAAAACCATGTTTTGGAGGTGTCTCAAGAGGAATGGAAAAACTGCTATGACAAATGGTTTGAACGAATGCAAAAGTATATTGATCATCAAGGGGAATATTTTCAAATACAATAAAGCCATTTTTATTTGAAAATGTTTGTTATTATTTGCTATTCCCGAAATATAAATAGTACCCCTTGTATTTATATTTTGCCCTAACTTTCAGAATTGAAGTATTGAATCTTGTGTTGTTACATTCTGACCAAAATCATGTGGAATTAAAAGAAGAAAAAAGAAAAACTTGCCTAAAAGCTAAATAAAGGCCAAAAATCGCCGTTTTCTCGAAATCCACTGAAAGAAAATCTCTGCCCAGCCAAATGAAAAAAGGAATTCCTGAAAAAGGAAATCTCTAATATGTTTTTAATAAAACCTTAAAACCCAATCGTTGATTTTTTAAAATTTCTTTAAAAAAATTAAAAAAAAAAATTTTAATTGTAGATTTGAAAACAGTGTTTGGGAATTCTGATTTTAATTAATTAATTTTATATAATTATCAAACAATTGATTAATATTTAACAGGAATATTAAGATTCCCAACTACTGTTAAAATTTCTTCAAATCTTCGCCAGACCCAGCAAGAGTATCGTTAACAGGGGTTGGGTATCCTGCAATCTCTTCATATTCTATGCTCGTTGCTACCAAGTACTATCACCAGATTGTCTTTATGGGGTTCTCTCTAGGTTATAATGTATATTTGAGATTTTTATTTACACAAACTCCCAAGTAAAATCCGTTTTGAGAATCATTAACTTAAACATTTTACTAGTAATTTTTGTCTCTATAACGAAAGCCTCATGTTTCTTAGAAAGGTATTATATTTCTCTATATTATTATCGTAAGCAAATGTTTGTGTGTTGTATTTAACATTCAAGCTTTTAAATATATTTATAGTCACTAGAACGAAAGCAAAGAACTTTTGCAATGATTACTTGTTATTCTTGTACATTAGAGTGGGAAAAAAAATTCCACTACGACATATCAAAAAAATAATTTTCGAGACGTCTAACTGACTTTTACTCAACTTTCATTTTTAAGGTTTTTTTAGTAGGTAATAAAAAAAAATCGGCTGATTTAATTTTTTTTAAAATATTAGCTTTACAAGTTGAAATTGTACGCTAAAAATGATGGCGATAGCAGTTTTTCAAAAAAAAATATTTTTCTTGAGGTTTTGGACGAATTTTTGTCGAAAAATCGATATTTTTTTACGCGTTAATTTTTAAGGTTTTTTAAATTTGGTGTGTTAAAAAAATTTGCCTATTTAAAATTTTTTAAATATATCCTATCCAAGGTAAAATTGTACGCTTAAAACGATGGCGATATAATTTTTTCGGCCCACCCTATTGTACATAGCCTAACCCACCATGCCATATTAATGACACAAAATGTTGAAATTAAGGAATATTAAGAGAAAAGTACAAGCTTTTCGACACACTTATTTTGGTTTTTATAAGTTCGCTCTGTTTCCGGATATTAAATGATCCGGGATCTTGTCCATTTTTAGTTTTATAAATCGTTGAAAGTAACAAAATCGTTGAAAGTGAAAATTTCGAAAAAAAAAAACGAAGAAATAGTTGTCTACATATTTTCGATACCACTTTCTTTCATTTAGATCTGGAGTTTCTTGCATTAAAGGGTTTAATTAAATTGAAACAGATTTGGAATCAAATTAAGTTTATTTTATTTTTTTTATTGAAATATGTAATACATACTTATTTTAAAAATGCGAAAACTAAATTTTAAATGTCGACTTCATAATTTAAAAACCAAAACCTTTATTTTAACTGGAATCATATTTACTTTAATGAGGTTCATATTTAATTTTAGAATATTCGTAAAAAATAATATGTTAATTTAAATATTTTTGTGCATTTTCGTTGTTTGTTAAAGTAATTAGTGCATTAGAGTCTTAAACTTTAGCAGATAAGGTAAAAATGTACCTGAATTTAAATCACCAACATTTTAGAACAAAAACAGATTTAATTTTTTTTTTTTAAATATAATATAATATAATAAAATAAATTAATTTTATTTTCTTTAATTAATTTCAGGGGGATCGTAATATATAAAAGAGACATTATAGTATCAAATAGTGAGAGGCCCCCAATTTATTTTTGGGAATTATGACCGATTTTTTTCAGTTATAATCCCCAAACTAAAATTGGGGTATATATCATCATGGGTCTCACATGTGCCTGAATTAAGGAAATACTGATTTTTAATGCAATAGATGTACTCATTTTCCAATGGGGACAATGACAATGATTACGATTATAACTGTCCCCACAATAAGAATTATATATTTTTTAAAAACGGTCTTTCAGTCCATGGGGAACATGTCCCCATTCTGGTTTGCAGGTTATGACCGAAAAATGTTTACCCATAATCCCCAAATTGTAAATGGGAATAATGAACATATGTGGGAATTATGATATTGTCATCAAAAATTTGATATCCCAACTCAAATTTAAATTTTGCTTCATTTAGTTGAACTCTATTCCATTGTCCTACTGAAAAATTAAAGAGAAGTTGAGAAAAAATAACATTTTATTCTGTCCATTCATAACCATTGAGAAATTCCAAGAATTTTACAAAATTCTTTAACAATTTGCAGAAAAAAGTGTTGTTGTTTTATTTTTTCAGTTCTACTTGCTGGATGCTGGATATATTGGGATCCTCTTCTCGTTCTTCTTCTTCTTGCTTTTAAGATAATGTTGTCGTTGTTGTTTAATGCCGTTGTTATTTTGTACCTAACAAAACCCAGCCAAAGGGAGAAGACGCAAAAAAAAGAAAAATAAAAAATGGGCCAGCAAAAAAACGACCTCACGTACATTCAAATGCAATTTTGTGCGCCACACAAAATTTCTTTGATGTCCTGCGCTGTCTGTGTCTGCTTTGGATGCTTGAATGGTTGGCTGGCTGGTTAAATGTTAGTTACCTAACTGGGTTTTTAATATCTTCTACTTTATGCTCTTTACATACACAGAAAGAAAAAATTATGTTGTTTTATATAATGATATATCATTACCTTTTGCATTATTTTGTAATATAAAATAATGACTTCCTAATAACGGCCTTATGTAGTCATTGCTTTTAAATACAAAATAATGACTTACTCGCAATAGTTTAAATAAGTACTTTCTACAAAGTTAAATTTTATACAGTTATATTTATTACATGTAATTATGTTTTGTGTTCAAATTTTTATGAATAGTTCTAAAATTACACTCTAGCAAAAACTTTAATTTCTCTGAATGTATTGCCTGAAGCTAATAGTATTTGTGTAACTCTTTATTTTTAAGAATCAAGTAAGCAGTCAGATAACCACTTATAATTGAACTTTTTGTAAGCATGTTTGTAACCACTTATTATTCAGAATCTCATAACTACTTACTTCTCATTTTTTCGTAAGCGAGCGGGTAAGCGTGACTACTTATAAAAACGATCACGCCAAACAAAAATAATGAGTTTAGACGCCAAAAAATAAGTTGTGTGGAGCTATGAATTTCTATTATATAACCACTTATTTGGTAATGAAAGATTTTGCTGGGTTATAATAGAATATCTGTTTTTATAATTTCGTTTAAATAGTAGAATTTCAGTTAGTACACTATTTATATTTATACACTTATAGATATAAATCTGTAAAATTAGAAAAAAAGCTACTAAAAATTAGTTAAAATGACCTTGTAGAAATTACTGCTGAAATTAGTAGATTTTCTCCTATATACTAGTAAGATATGAAGAGCAAAAATAAAACTGTTACAGTTAAAGAATTTTAATTATATTTGAGTTAACTTTCAGTTAACTGAAACTGACAAATTATGCTGTAAAATCTGGAGAAAATTTTGCTAAATATTAGTAGAGTAACAATAGCAAGAATAAACTATTATATTTAAAAAAGTTTTGTTTTTTTAAGTAAAATTTCGTTGAATGCAAATAGCAGTATACTAGACCGTACCACCTTACAGACAAAAAAAAGTGGGCGGTAGGTACAAATTATTTTTCCAAAAAATTCCAATTCAATTCCAAACATTTTTTTTTGCCGAACGTATGGGTCGCCTTTTTTAATTTTTCGTTATAGCTTCGGCATTTAAGACGGACTTAAAGCGTGATATATCGATTTTTTTGCCTCGAGGAGTCCAGTGTTTTGCTATAAAGGAAAATTCTAATGAAAAAATTTCAAAAGGCGACCCCTGCGTTCGGCAACCAGAAAAATAAACAAAATTTCTGCTGGGTTTATCGAAAAACTACCTTAGCAAAAGTTTAATGATTTTTTTGCGAGCTTTAATTTTCTGACATTAGGATGATACATGAGGGTGGTAGGAACTGAGATCTGGTTGGTAAATACTAGAACGGGATACTTGAGGTCAATGACCCTTAGAGCAAAAACATCGATGTATCATACTTTAAGATCCGACTGTAAATGCCAAAGATATAACGAAAAATTGAAAATGGCGACCCTTACGTTCGGTAAAAAAAACAATTGTTTTGCAACCTCCTTGCAAAAATAATTTAGATTTGACGGTGTACGGCGAACTTTTTTTGAGGTACGGTCTACAGTATACTCTGCTAATAATAGTAGAAATATTTTTTGTGTTTTATTTAGCTGATTTTAGCTGGATAGACTGCTATTTCCATTCAACTAAAATTAGCTTAAAAATAAGAAAAATTTTGTAAATATAACAGTTTGTTTTTGCTATTTCTAGTTTACTAATATTTCTGAATTTTTTTTTGCAGATTTTACAGTAAAATTTGTCATTTTCAATAAACTTAAATTTAACTTTAAAAATAACTAAGATTCTGAAAATTTAACTGTTTTATTTTGGATGTTCTTATTTTACTAATATTTAAAAAATCTGCCAATTTCAGCAGTTTTTTTTTAACATACAAGGTGATTTTTAACTAATTATTAGTTGCTTTCTTTGCTATTTTTACAGATATATTTCTATGAGTGTAGGGTTTATAATGGCTTCAACTGAATTTCGATTTTTTACAACTAAACTTCAGTAAATGTTTACAGAAACTGATACAATTCGTTGGGCAAACAATTTTTTGCAGTGTTCAAGTACCGTGATGATGTCTTTAAGTTTAAAGGTATTTTTTTGTTGCTGCTGTTGCTGCTGCTTCTTCATACATTTTGTAGCCTGCTTACTTTCAAATAAAGTATTTTGTAATAAAATCTTCAGTTAAACAACGTACATACGTAAAAAAAATATTGAACTGGTTGCTTGCTCCTTTTGGCCTCTTGTGCCAAAAATAATTTTTAAAATTTATTTAATCTTGTATCAAATCACTATCACAAGAATTGCAGCCACATTAATAAACAGCACGAAAATAAAAGTGTTCAACTAAATAAGAGAAAGAATAATGATGGTGATTTAAAACGGCTTTACTGCTGAATCTACTTTATGTGATGAATAAAAGGAAGCATAAATATAAGTAAAACTTAAAATGACCTTAAACCCTGTTTAAAATTGAAAATGATCAAAAATTCATTCATATTTTTATTTTGTTTTTGAAAAATTATAAAAATGCCGAAAACTATACAAAAATCATGACTATTACGAATCTATAAATGCGTTCAAATTATAAAGAATTTCAATTTGCAGTAATAATTTATAAAACTTAATTGCATTCAGATTTGTGAAAATACTAATCTGATTTGCATTGAGATTTAAATGTGTCATAAGAATTAAAGTTGGACTAAAAATTGTAATCTTTTCATTAGAAAGGAATTAATATTTCAATTATAACCCAGTGTAGAAAATCATTACCAGATATGTGGTTATGTAACTACATACTTGGTAATGGTAACTAGTTACTTTTGTTATTACATTTCTTATTACCTTTATATGGCGATGTCGCGAAAAATAATGAGTTGTCGTTACACACCAGCATACGAAAAATCAAAAAATATATCGTTACCTATGTGCTTACCAGTACTGACAAAAATAATGAGTCTAAAAATAATTACAAAAAAAAATAAATTATATAAAAATAATATTTTTTATTGTATTTTTTTTTATAAAATTTGCTGGTGCGGGAATCGAACCTGGGTCTACAGATTGCCAGTCAACTGCTCTATCATCTGAGCTATATCGACATGTAATATTTAAAAGATAAAAACATAATTGACCTGCTGCACACAAGTAAGCTTACTCGCCAACATACAAAAAATCAAAAAATATGTGGTTACATATATCCTTACCAGTGTTTAAAAAATATTGAGTCTAAAAATAGATTTCAAAAAATTTTCAAAAAAATCTAAAAAATTATTTTCTATTTGAAATAATGATAAAAATAAGTTATTATCAGTAACTCATTATTATATGTTTTAAAATAATGCAGAAGGTAAGTGGGTGTCATTACTGGCACTCTAAAAAATAATGATATGTCATTACCGTTTCTACACTGGGAAACCACTTTTTTTTATCAAAAATGTTTGATTTTTCTAATAACAACGAATTTTTTTGTGTATTTTGTAGTGTTTTCAATTATTTGACCTAGGCGGTTAACCGGTTAATGCATTATTCGAAAAATCTCCTCAGTTGATTAACCGGATATTCCGTTCGGTTAATCGGCAAAATTGGTGATTATTGGATTAATTTCTTAATGCAAAATCCTTGGTTTTTATTAATGTTCGACTGAGTATTTCGCTTCGGTGTTCGGCAAAAAACTGATGTTCCGCCATTTAAAAACAATATTTTCCAATATTTAGCTCTTGAATTTAAATTAATTTAACTTAATTTTTATTTTGCGAGCGAAGAATAAAACTTTTTTAGGTTTTACTTAAAAATATTCAAAATTATTTTAAAATGAATATTTTTTGTTAGATTGGAGATCATACAAGTAAACTGCAGAGAATAAAAATTGAAAAAGTTTCAATAAGGCCAGCAGGATCGAATACATATTTTCGATACTTTAAGTATTAAAGTTCAAAGCAAAAACAGTAATTAATAAAAAAGGATAAAAATAGCATTGTTAAAAATTCGTTGATGTTAGTCTAATTGACTATGTTTATTAATATGTTTATTTTTTTCGCAGTCAATATAAGCAGATCATTATCAATTATTAACCCATAAAGGCATGGATACTGAAGATGCGTCTGTAGTGGTACCCGAAAATACGTATTCTATCCTACTGCCCTTTAATTTTTTAAATTAAAAGTTGTCCATCGTAGTTAATTTATTAAGCATATGAGTTGCTTGAAAAAAGTTGTCTTAAAGGTTAATGATCTCCATTTGTTAGTTCTTGTTTTTTCTAAGATTTTTTGACATTTTTTTAGCCAAAGTTAAGAAAATTAAGAAGTTTTGTGGAAAAATTAAGGAAAACGAGTAAAAAATTTGTGTCAAAATTTTCTATAAAATGATAAAAGAAGAGAAAATCTAAAATATAGCCCATATGGACGATAGGTCCAAATATGGACCAATCCTATCTAGAATCAATGGGCTTTGTCCTTAGGACCATGTGACTAAGCGAACTAAATATCATTGAAATATCCTTGTATTTGCGACCTACAGCGTGTAAAAAAGCCAATTTTGGGGGACCCTTATATGGGCACTAGGTCTAAACATGGACCGATTTTAACCAAAATCAATAGGCTTCATCCTTGGGTCGACGTAGGTCTGTGTAATATCTTAATATTTGCGACCTGTAGAGTGCGCACAAGTATGCATGGACAGACAGACGGACATCGATAAATCGAAACAAAAAATGATTCTGAGTCGATGGGTGTACTAAAAATTGGGTCTAGGTGCAATATTTTTTGGTGCTACAAACATCAGCACAAACCTATTATAACCTCTCCACGTAGAGGTGTAGGGTATATTAAAGCATACTACAAATTTAACCGGTTAATCAACCTATTTTAACCGATTATTCGGGTGGAATAATTAATTGAGTTTTAAATTATTTGTTTCGACTTTAGCCGAAATATTGGAAATTAACCAAATTGGAAACACTAGTGTTTTGAGAACATTTTTGGTATAAAGAGTAGACCGTAACTCAAAAAAAAAGTTCGCCGTACACCGTGGAATCTAAATTAGTTTTGCAAGGAGGTTTCAAAAAAAATTTTCCCGAACGTTGGGGCCGCCATTTTAGATTTTTCGTTATATCTTTGGCATTTACAGTCGGATCTTAAAGTATGATACATCGATGTTTTTCTCTCGAGGTGACCAATGTTTTGCTCTAAGGACCATTGGCCTCAAGTATCCCGTTCTAGTATTTACCCACCAGATCGCAGTTGCTACAACCGTAATGTACACCCTAATGTCAGAAAATTAAAGATCGAAAAAAATCATTAAAATTTTGCTAAGGAAGTTTTCGATAATTTTTTTTTATTTTTTTGGTTGCCGAACGTAGGGGTCCCCTTTTTAATTTTTTTTTATTGGATTTTTCCTTTATAGCAATACACTAGTCTCCTCGAAGCAAAAAACCGATATCTCATACTTTAAAATCCTACTTTAAATGACGAAGCTATAACGAAAAATTAAAAAAAGCGACCCCTACGTTCGGAAAAAATTTTTTTTTTTGGAATTGCCTTCCAAAAATACTTTATATTTGAAGGTGTACCGCGCACTTTTTTTATTTTGCCTGTAAGGTGGTACGGTCTATATATTCGCAGCAAAACCACCCACGAAAATTTTCTGTTCCAAAGAATCGGTTGCAGAATAGCTACTTTTAATTTACAACCCCTTCTACTGTCGATTCCAACACCGATTATTTTTGTTTGAAATTGTCCCAAAAGCAACCACTTCTATAGCTCCAAAGTGGAACCGGTTGCCCTAGAATCAGTTATGGAACTAGTTCTAAAACTGATTCAACGTCAGTCATACCTTCCATATAAGATTCTAAGGAAAAGCGTTAGGTTCTGTGTTCTTTTTCCTATAGGAAAATCACCAGACCCATGATATTTTCCTATGTAAATGGCTCAGATTCAGTGAACTTTTTTGTCATACAAAAAAAATTCTTAGAAAATTAGGTATATTCTTTGAATCTTCTTCAGCCTTCGAGGGTTTTTCTGGAAAAACTGCTCAAGACCGGAGTGCTTGTCTTTAGGAGAAAGTCCTCAGAGCCATCTGAGGTTTTTTGAAAAAGTTTTTAAAGTTTTTCTGTAGGAAAAAGTCCTCAGAATTTAGGAATTTTTCTATAGAAAAAGTCTTCAGAATCTGACAGTCTTTAGAAAAAACTTCATCATAATCTAAGGCCTTGTTTTTAGAAAAAGTTCTCCAATTTCCTATAGAGCTAAAAAGCTCATAGAAAATTCTTCAGTTGCTGATCACTTTTTGCTTCCTAATGCCTCGGGTCAAATTCCACAGGCCTGAAAAAAAAAATAATGTGAATCGAAATCTTTTAAAGACAAATAAAATTTATCGTTACCTCTCAATTGTAGATGTTGTACAGACATATCACAATTACCGCAGATAACAATAGTACAAGTTTTGGTAAAAATTTATAAAGAATCGATTTATTTTTTTGAACATTTTGTTTTATATTTTAAAATTTCCTGAATTTTTTCAAATGTCAATCTCTATGTATTTTCATTGCTGTTATTTTTAAGTGTAAATTTACAGAATATATTTACTTATTATGCGTCATATTAACCCTCTAATGCTCAAGGTCGCCAAAAGGCGGTCTTCAGATTTTAAATAATTTTTGGCTACATAACAATATTTTATTAAACAAGTTGTATTATATCCATAGGAAACTTAACGACCCACTTTTCTGCCTTCAAACTTTTTTTTTTGTGTAAGGAACGGTTTTCAAGCGAGAAGCGTGTAAAATGAAGATTTAGTAAATTTAAGAAAATTAACTTTTTAATACAAAAAAAAATATATTTGGAAAATCGTCAAAAATACATTTACGATCTGGCTACATTATCAATAATAACAAAGCTAGTTTAGAGTCTCTAATTGTAAAATAAGTTAAACATTTTTCTCCAGGGCTCACAACAGATTTTTTTAAAATTAAACACAGATTATATGCTCAGAGGTTGTAGTAAGCAGAACTAATTTGTTTAGTGCCAAATTCGATAAATTTCGTAATTTTCAAAAAGCGAAAATCGCCTTAACTTCTGAAATAACAACCATTGATCAAAAATTTGCGGTACGTAATCTTATTTTACTGATGTATTATTTATATAAAAAACCGAAATTATTTGACTAAAGGCTTTCTAGATATTTGTTCCATTTGTTCCATATATAGTTTAAATATTATCGTAATCAAAAGAAAGAGCATTAGAGGGTTAAGTAAAAATTTTGTAATTTTTTAATAGGGAATTTACAAACATTTTTTAGAGTGTACCCAAGATTAAACGAAAGCAAAATTTCCTACTGATTTTCCAATTTTATACCATTTTAGAGACAAAGGTGCCTATGTGACTCATTGTGACCATCTTAAGACTATTTTTAAGACTGAGAGTCATAACTTTTCATTCATGATTGTATCGATACCAGGTCTTAATTTTTTTGAAGTTTTCAAACAAAAATTTGAATAAATGTAATTTATTATGACTTTGCAACAACAAATATATGGGGAATACAGTCATAACTAAGAGACACAGACTTTTCGTATGAATAGGCACCAAATTTTGACACAAGTCCATATCAACCCATTCCAATTTTAGATCAAAACATTGATCGATTTGAACCAGCCTGGTGTAGGGTATCTATAGTCGGTACGCCCGACTTTAACTTTTTGCTTCCTTTTGATCTATTTCAAAAACTTTAATAGAAAAGCAATAAGAACTGTAGTTTGAAATCACTTATATATTTGACTAAAAAAGGATTATTTTTTTCAGTGTTTAGTGCAAAGGTGGATTTAAAATGGAATAGTAAAGATTTAAAGGAGGGAAATTATTTTGCCCCTAGAAAAGTTTCTAACACTCTATACTACTTATTAAAAATTAATTTAAATTAAAATTTTTAACATTTAAAATACATTTATTTTTCCATTTCATTTCATGTTTTCTTATAATTCTTTAACAAATCGTATTTGTTTTAATATTATTTTCATTTAATAATTATTACAACAAATTAGTTTTATTCCTATTTAAGTTGTTTCGTTTTTGTTTTGCTTACTAAACTTAAAACTATTATTTTGTTTTTAATTTTTTTGTTGTCTTTTTTGTTATACAAAACAAACAATAAAATTATTATTAATTTTTTTTGTAATATTATTAGATTTTAAATTTCTTTTTGAATTATTGTAAAGCAAAGTTCTAAAAAGATAATGTTTTTTTTTGTTTTTTTATTAAAAAATAATTCGTTTTTATAATAATTATTTTTTAAACCTTAACCTTTGATAAAAACACTTAAGTAAATAGAACATTTTTCAAAAATAAAGAACCAATTTATTTTTGTTTTTCAATACAAAATGTCCTTTTTAGTTGAGTGTTTTATAGGTTGTTCGTTTTTTAATATACAAAATTTATTTGCTTTACATTTTTTTAAAACTTCCAACTTTTATTTTTTAATATTTTAGGAGGCAAAATTTATATTTTGTTATTGGAAGATTTTATTTTGTTTTTTTTTCATAATGTTGTTTTTAAACTTTATACATTTTCTTATCAGCTATTATTTATATAATTAATTATTGTTACAATTTGTTAAAAAAAAAAAAATAAACAAAATAGTGACATATTTTTTTTAAACTTAATAGTAAAAGGAAAACTAAGTTTTTGGTTTTTTTATGTACAAAATTTGATATTTAAAATATTTGTTTATATAAATTTTATTAATGTTTGTGTTTTAACTTTTTGGTATTCGTTACAAATTATTATTTTGGTATATTATTTATTTTTATTTGTTTGGTTTTAGTTTACTATAAAAAAATTAATACTGAAGGTGTATTTTTTAGTTTTTTTTTTTAATTTAGATTTTAACAAAGAGAAATAAAAAACAAAATTTTTCTTTTATGAATTGTGTAGAAGTTTGTGTTTTAAAAATTTATTACTTTTTTCTGCTGAATTTTGAAGGGCATTTTTTTAATTTTAGAAGGAGCATTTAACGTTTAAATTTTTTTACAGAAAACTTTGAGTTTCTTGAAACTTGTTCATGAAGAAAGGCATCTTCATATTCAAAGTTTAGATGAACTTTTCCGATATCGGGTAACTTTCCATAAATCAATGTTTGTTAGTATTTTATGAATTTTTGTAGACTTTGTTATTTAAAACCCGGGTTGGCAGGAATACCGCTAAAGCGTTATCGATTCAAAACCCTTTCAACTGACTACCATTACCCTTAAAATATCATTACCGAAATAACCGAAACACTGATATCCTTAAAATGCCGATGTCGAGATAATTAAAATACCGTTAGCCTTACACACCGATACCATTTTTTTTAATTCTCTGCTCTGGGTAATTGCATGTGGTTATTGATTTTTTTTTTTGATATTTTCAAAAAATTTTAACTATTAGAAGACCAGAAAAAAATTTAGTTAAGTGTTAAACTTCGCTACAAAAATGTGTGATTTAACTCCATAACGGTGAAATTTTTCATAGAGCTTGTAAATCGTCTTTTAAAATGAATAAAACTCTGTATCGCCACAATTTTGGTTAATACAGAACTCGCCAATTCGATTATCAGAAAATTTTGGGAAAATTTCTAAAATTCTAGTTTAAAAGGAGTTGAAATGTTTCGATGAGAAAATGCCTCATAATCGGAGAAATAAAAAGTACCAGAAAATTGCACAAAAATCGAAAACAACTTGTAATCTAACTTGGATCTTAAAAATAAAGTTTTTTAAGGGAAAATAGGTGTGAAATAACTCTCATTGAAATAAAGCATGAAAAAAAGTTTCAAAATGAAATAACACCATTTGTTGGAATTTGAAATTGAGTTTTGATCGTGTTTCGCAGAGCCATTTCATCTGAAATAGAAATTTCTCTGTTGAAATCCATAATATTCGATATTTAACTTTTAATAATTTAACTTTTTTTTTAACAAAATGAAATAACCACCAAAAATGGAATAACCCACCAAAAAAATGAAAAGGCAGTAATATTCAAACTGTTTTAATATTATTTCATTGGGGATTTTTTCCATAATGAAATAATCTCAATATTAAATAACTGTCGAATATAAATAATTGTCCCCCAAAAATAAAATAACTGTCAAATATTTTACGTCATTTCTTGGATGTTATTTAATTTTTCCCTTTGGGCCATATTTAGCCCTTCATCTTTCACCACCTTTCACTTCTTCTCTATCCCCTTTCCAAAGGACTCAACACGTTAATTAATAGGAAGAATTTTCTGAGTATTTCTTTTCTTTAAAAAAACAAAAAATAAATAAAGGACAGATTGGGCTGCTAAAAATTAGCAAATGCTTATTTTTTCCTTTCCCCTCTATCACATATCCCAATAATGAAACTATTTCACACCATCGAAATATTGTAGTTTCATTAAAAGAACTTTTTCCTATTATACAAATGGTTTTCTTTATAGGAAAACCTTATTATAACCTCATGACTTTCTTCTATAGAAAATGTCACGAATTAAAATCTCGGAACAATAGCTGTGTTTGTGCGGCAAGCTATCAATGTTGGCTTATGTCATTCCCATATAAATTTGACATTTGGCAACGTTTAGTGTTAACTCTTAACGTTACTAATGTCAAATTTGTATGGGAATGACATAAGCCAACATTGATAGCTTGCCGCATAAACACACACAATATCGAAGAGATCGAAATCTTCGAATAAATTTTATTTATACAAATGTTGCATAAATTATGAATTTACGAATTACACACAAAGCAACAACAAAGTTATTTTCGTTGTTGTTGCTTTCTGTGTTATTTTTAAATTTGCACATTTCATTACATTTGTAGACACTAGGTCAGGGGTGGCAAGACTTTTTTCGCTGCGTGCCAGAAACGGACAAATTTTTTGTAAAAATTTCTCGCGTTTAAAGGACTTTTAAAAGACAACTAAAAGTCTTTTAAAAGTCCTTTTTCAAAAATTTTTAAAATTGTGAAAATTTCTCTTAAAAATATCATCGCAGATGCACATATTTATCAGCGCTACGGATAACTCCAGGAAATAACACCCAAAGGGAAAAATTAAATAACATCCAAGAAATGACGTAAAAATGTTTGACGGTTTTTTAATTTTTGGGGGTTTATTTAATATTTAAATATTGAGATGATTTCATTATGAAAAAAATCCCCAATGAAATAAAATTAAAACAGTTTGAACATTATTGCCTTTTAATATTTTGGGGGGTTATTCCATTTTTGGTGGTTATTTCATTTTGTTAAAAAAAATTAATTTATTGGGCGCCATTAATTATTTAAGTAAGTAAGAAAAATAGTTGAAAAATATGCTTCGGGCAAGAATTGGATTTTGTTAAAGTAAATCGCGCGGTTTTTATCATCATAATAATGAATAAAAAGCGAATATTATGGATTTTAACAGAGAACTTTCTATTTCAGATGAAATGGCTCTGCGAAACACGATCAGAGTCCAATTTCAAAATCCAACAAAGGGGGGTTATTTCATTATTAAACTTATGTTCAGTATTTCATTGAGGGTTATTTCGTAGCACGTATTTTCCCTTTAAAAAAAAACTTAATTTTTTAGATTCAATTTTAATGCAGGTTGTTTTCCATTTTTGTTCAATTTTCTGGTATTTTTTAATTTTCCGATTATGAGGAATTTTCTCATCGAAACATTTAAACTTCTTTCAATCTAGAATTTTAGACATTTTCCCAGAATTTTCTTATAATCGAATTTGGGAGTTCTGTATTAAACATATTTCTTTGAACAAAAAATGGTGGCAATACAGAGTTTTATTCATTTTAAAAGACGATTTACAAGCTCTATGAAAAATTTCACCATTATGGAGTTAAATCACACATTTTTGTAGCGAAAAGTAGGGGATCCAAGTAGCGGATCCAATATGGCACCCGGAATTTTTTCATGGCTTTTTGATGTTCTTTGATTTTGCTAAAAAAACCCGAGAGGGCAGAAGTCACTATTAGAGTCAAAAATTATCAAAAATGGAAATGTAGCTGTTGTCAAGCTAAGAACAATAATATATCATATGTTTCCACAGGACAATAAATGGCGGCGCAGGAAACAAAAAACAAAAAGGGCGGTATCAAGGGGCGTGGCAAAAATATAAATCATTTTTTTTTAAATCATCTTCAACTAATCTTTAATTCTAAGGGTTTACTGCCACAATTCTTTTTTTTTTGTTGATAGGGGGCGACCAGCTCCACTGGTCACAAATAAGAAATCGAAATTTTTAAATTCAATATAGCATATTCGATATGGAGGATACAATTTATCAAAATCAGATGGTTCGAGTTTTATTTGCTAGTGAAGAAGTTTTAATGATCGCTAAACCAAATATGGAGTCAAAATGCCGAAATTAAAATGTAGGAAATGTTTTTTCTGAATTTCGGCCAGTTTTAAACTGATATTCAATACCATTGTGTGGCAACAATATTGCTAACAAATATTGTTAATGAATTTATCTCTTAAAATATGTACATTTATTGTTGAAAAGTCCTTTTCTGAAATTTTGAAAGCCCTTTTATTCAATATATTTGCCTTTTTTTTCCAAAATAATCTGTTATTCTTTAGCCTTAATGATGCTAGTTTTCAAAAAATTTTCTTTAAGTTATCGGTTTGCATTTTTGGAATGATGTTTACTATTTTCAGTCTTTTACTTTATAATTTTTTTTTTTTTTTTGTAATTTTTCCCAAAATTAAACAATATAAAACTTGTGATCGTATTAAATGGATATGTATAAATTAAAATAAAATAAATAGCAGGGTTGTAAATTCCTAATTACCTTATTGTAATAATAAAGAAATTTTAAAATAATATACAAACTTAAATAAAAATAGAGACTGTTATACTTAGCAATTCTTATACAATTGTTTACTTTTTTTTTGGTTTTTAAATAGTAGAAGGAACTATAATTCAAACAACCCGTTTATCCTTAAAAAAAAAAACTATTTTTAAATCAATCAGTTTTGGAAATTTGTTTTTGATTTGCTGTTCTTAAGTCTGAATTGTAGTTTTTTTTTGTTATTATTTTGTTGAGTGTAATTTCGTTAGTGCAAATTATGTTTTATATAGCATTAAAAAAAATGTTGTTTAGAAACATTAATATATATATAAACAATAGAAAGTTGTATCTCAACATGCAGGTTTCTTCAATTGTTTATAAACATTAATATGTTTCTAAACATGGAATGAAAATATTCCAAATTATAAATTGTGATTTAAAAAAAACTATGAATTTTGTTTTTAATAAACTATAAAATTTAGTAAAAATGTTTATATAAAATTAGTAAATTTACAAAATTTTCTGTGTAATAATATTTTTCTCTACAAATATAACAATAATTGCTAGAAGTTATATGTATGTACATTTAAACATAACAATAGAGCCCCTTAACCCTTTCAGACCCAGCATACACGATTGTGAGATCTGATGTTTTCTCTTAAAATTACAAATATTTTCAATACCCATGTGAGAATCGAAATATATATGAAAATACATGATCATACATTGACTTGTATATGATCATAAATGGTCATATACGTCCATGCATAATTCAATGTATGACCATATATGATCTCATATATTTCTTCGGATCCGAAATTTGAGGGTATATGACCGTACATGTTCATATATGACCATATATGCTCATATATAATGCATGATCATATACAAGTCAATGTATGATCATGTATGTTCATTAGAGCGTACCACCTTACAGGCAAAAAAAAAAGTTCGCCGTACACCCTCCAATATGAAGTATTTTTGCAAGGAGGTTTCAAAAAAAAAATTTTTTTTTTTTGCCGAATGTAGGGGTTGCCATTTTACATTTTTCGTTATATCTTTGGCATTTACAGTCGGATCTTAAAGTATGATACATCGATGTTTTTCTATCCAGTAGACCAGTGTTTTTGCTCTAAGGGTCATTGACCTCAAGTATCCCGTCCTAGTAGTTACCTACCAGAACTCAGTTGGTACAACCCTAATGTACCACCCTAATGTCAGAAAATTAAAGCTTGCAAAAAATTATTAAACTTTTGCTAAGGAAGTTTTTCGATAAACCCAGTAGAAAATTTTTTTATATATTGGTTGCCGAACGTAGGGGTCGCCTTTTTAAATTTTTTTTAATTGGATTTTTCCTTTAGCGAAAGACTGGTCTCCTCGAGGCAAAAAATAGATATATCACACTTTAAAATCCGATTTTAAGTGCCGAAGCTATAACGAAAAATTGAAAAAGGCGAACCCTACGTTCGGCCAAAAAAAAATTTTTTTTTTGAAATTGCCTTGCAAAAATACTTCATATTGGAGGGTGTACGGCGAACTTTTTTTTTTTGAGGTAGGTACGGTCTAATGTTCATATATATTTCTATTTTCACATGGGTACTAATAGATTTATTTATAAAAAAAAATTTCAATTACACTTTTACCTAAATTATATTTCATAAAACAAGAATTAAAATTGGGAAATTTTAATAGTTTTAATACCACTTTACCTTAAAGTTATAAAATCAATAAATTTTTGAAAGCTGCTTGGGTCTGAAAGGTTTAATGTTTGATATTACTTGTAACAATTGTATTACATTAGTTTTTTCTTTTTTTTTTTTTTAATAAAATTTCAATATATTTAATTGTTTTTTTAGCAAATTTTGAAAAATACATACACAATTACATGAAAAATACATTTAACATCTATATACAGATATTAATTAGGATATTGCCTTAGGATTTTAGTTTTTTGTTTTTATTCATATATACAATTTTATAAAAACTGACTTTTTAAAAACAGAAACAATAAAGTTTTTGGAAATAACTTAAACTTTTCAATATTTAATGCAATATTTTGTAATTAAATACTTGTTTTTATTTTCAAATTTCAAAAATTATAGAGATATTTTCTTTTATGTGTTTAAGTCCTTGACTAAATTTAAATTTGGTTTTATTTTGTTTATTAATGTTTTAAATATTACACCTATTATGTGTTTTAAATAAAAAATTAAAAAAAATATTCACTTGTTATGTATAATAATATACATTTAATATTAATTTAGTTTTTTGTGTTGTTTACAACAATTTTAGTTAATTTTTTTCGGTTTTATTCTTCTTGTTTTTAAATTTATTTCTTATTTTGGCACAAGAATTCACATAGATTTTTTTTTATTATTTTCATTTATTTTTTAAATTTAATTTTTTTCTGTTTAATATTAATAAGGGTTTTAGTTTTATATTAAAAAAATATTCAAATTGTTTCTGGGCTGAATTCCAATGAAGTTAAATATAATTTGCTTAGCAACATTATTTGAAAACATTTTAAAATTTTATACCAACACTTAAGTTGGTGCAAAAACTTTTAAAAACTAATTGGAAAGTTAAAACCAGAATTAAAATTATACATTTAATGGGTCCATTCGTTTACATTTCTTAGTCAAGTTCATTAAGAATTACTCAGTATAAACTTACAAAGAATAGGACACAATTTATTTTCAAAATACAATTTTCCGAAAAATGTACACTAACAGAAAATGTGAAAAAATGTGCAAGTTTGTGAACACAGCTGATTGCAATACCAAATATATAAACAAATTTTTGCTGGTCGGTATGGAAAAAGAGAATTCATGATATTAAAGTTTCCATAATTTATTTTACAATTTTTCTTGCTTTGATTTTGTATACAATAACATAATTACAAAATATTTATATTTTTTATTTGTTTTATATGTGTTCCAATTGTATGTTTTTTCTGCTTGAATATTCTCACTGACAGAAATTTATCTAGTAAAAATTTTCAGGATGATGAAGGACTCTCATCATTGAATTATCACGTTTTGTTTACTGATAACGCTATCCAGTAAAAATTTGTACAAATTATAAAGTTGTCAAACGAAACTAAAAATATTTCCAAAATATTTCAAATTGGCCTCGCTGTGCACTATTGAGAAATATGTTAAAAGTTTCTGGCAACATTAAAATTGAAATTTCACAAAATTTTAGTACTTTTTGAGACTAATGGAAATCAGACTTAAAATCATATCTTTCATGAAATATAAATAACATACCACAGTAGAGCACCCATGAAGTATATGGAATTTGCAAAAGTGTTATTTTTTTCACCTCCTCACGCATTTTCCAGTAAATTGGGCGTTAAAAATAATATCACCGCAAAAATTGCTTCTCTTGTATTAAAACAGGCGGCTTTTAGCCCTAAAAATGGACTAAAATTAATTCAAAATTTCTTTGCGCTATAACTCTTAAAGTAAAGGTTTTACAGAAAAAGACTCAATAAGCATATCTACAGGGAATGATGTGGCTAGCATTTTTCCCATACACATTTTTGACGTATCGATGACGCGTCATGGTGATTTAAGTTGTTAAGTCAAAATTTGTGTTTAACCAAATAAATCACTTTGATTTTAACCACATAAATCACCATGACGCGTCATCTATAGATCAAAAATGTGATTGAGAAAAATGCTAGCCACATTATTCCCTGTAGATAAGCTTATTTAGTATTTTTCTGTAAAACCTTTACTTTAGGAGTTATGCGCAAATAAACTTTGAACTAATTTTAGTCTATTTTCAGGGCTAAAACCGCGGGTGACTGGCCTGTTTTAATCCCAGCCCGGGTAAAAATCTTGATATGGTGTCATTTATAATTATAGCTTATTTGATAAGTCCCCATATACAACCACATACAGCTTGATCCGAAAAATGGGTCATCTACATGTGTCTAATTATATAAAATTAGATATAATTTGATACAGTTTGATCCGAGATTTGTCCATATCCAGGACATCATTTTATATCTAATTCGATATAAAAATATCTGATTTTATATTATTTTGTCTAATAGTAGGTATACTTTTTATGCATACCAGCTATTAAATTGACATAGAAATTTGTATAGTTTGAACAATTTCGAAGACCCAAATTTTATAACATAAAATAAAAATTTAGTTGAATGTTTTTGTCTTCTAAATCGTACGCATCATTTTTTAACATGATTTTACATGCAAAAAAAAAAAATCACGTGAAAATTATTTGGCTATGGAGTAATTAACTCTTAATTTGCAGACTACTAAATTTGATGTTGAACTATATATTAATTTCTACGGGATTATATAGAAAGTTATATAAAATTACAAGAATATATTTTTAGTATGATGACATATATAATCATATCGGTCACTACATATATTTTGATTAGTTTTATATGGCTTATGTAGTTATATATGGAGTCAGATTTGGGGATATGTAATAACATAATTTACCATACAAAAAATTCGTTGAAAAAATAATATCAGATGTAGTTGTATATAATGATATGTGTCTAATGTGACTCCATTTATTGTCAGATATAACACAATCATATTATATATGACAATATATAACTATTTTTACTCGGGAGAAGATACATTTTTGCGGTGATATTATTTTTTACGCCCAATCTACCAGAAAGTGCGTGGGAAGGTGAAAAAATATCACTTTTGCACATATGGATGCTCTATTGAGCGCCAATCTGAATAAGCACGAAATTAACTCTTAAACATATTTTAAGTTCTGACTTATTTCTGGCATTGAACCTCAATTTTAAACTTTGATGTCTTCAGAGACTTATAGTAGAATTTTATGAATTTTATTCAACTTACGGGTCGTTTGTGGCAGTTTTGAAAAGGGGCAAAAAATCCCTTGAATTGAGGAGTTAGAGGCTTAAAATGTTTCACACAAATATTTGTCATGAAATTTTATTACAAGTCTGTGAAGACATCGAAGTTGAAAATTTAAGTTCAATGCCAGAAATAAGTCAAAACTTAAAATGTGTTTAAGGGTTAATTTCGTATTTATACAGAATTGGCGATTAAATGCCCACAAACCTCGATTTTAGGAGGAAACCATGTGAATCTTCCATTTCACGTAAAAATCTATGAGGATCCTCTCTGTGGAACAGTTTAGCCCTCTAAATCTTTAGTTTACGGATCCTTCTGCCCCTTTTGAAAACGGGGCCAAAAAAGTCCTTTAATTGAAGAGTTAGAGGGTTAAATAGTTTCACAAAAATGTACGTCGTAGTATTTTACATAAGTTCGCTGAACAAATGCTATACCCAAAATAAAAGATTCACATGGTTTCCTAGTCCACATGTGTAAAAAATCTATAACTCAGAATCAGTTTTTGGGCTTTCTGTCATGGAATGGACGAAATATTAAAAAAAAAACTTATTTTGCTTTTAATCTACGCTAAATTGCCTATTATATTATGAAGAGTATAGGTATTTACAGATCTCCAAAATTAAATGAGATAAATTCGAAGTTTAGTTTTGACATAAATTTTGATGTTTACTGCTTGAAACAACACTAACGGTCATGAGAGGGTTAAAATATGTATAAAGAATATGTTTGCCTTTTCGTTGTATAAACAACATCTATATAACTTAATCACCAGAAGCTTCTAGTTTAAGAGTTATCGGTGGATAAATCCATGAATCTTTTTTAGGGTAATTTTGAGGACATATATGTAAACGGCCTGGCCGGTTTACATCACAGAAACCCAATTTTTGCACATGTCTTATTTTTTACTCTCAAACTATCCGAAAATGAGCGGGGAGCTGGAAAAATAATACTTTTGCATATATTGGTGCTCTAACCTAGTCATTGTTGGTAGCAACATGTTGACAGAAGTTACTGAATTTTGTTGCTATGTCGAAGGTATTTAGGTATTTCTGTAAGCAAAAACTCATACACTATTTTGTTATTCGAGCTTTTCGTTTACTCAAAATACTCCTTTTACTGCAATTGGAAAGTTTTATTTAAGTTTTGTACTGATCTCTAGTAAAAGTGATACATTAGTTGGGTTCGATTACTGAATAATTTTTACAAATTTGTAAAACTTTTTACTAGATGGCGTTCGTTAATACAAATACTCAGTAAACAGAAAGAAAAAAGAGAGAATAAATTAACAGATCGATGATAAGAGTTTCTAAATATGTTTCGAAAACATTATATGTTTGTTTATTGTAAACAAAAAAAATTATTTTACATTTGTGTTATTTTATGAAAATACAAAGCAGTAAAATTTTTCAAAATAAATTATGGAAAAGATAGGAAAAACGTCTATTAAGATTTAACATTAAAATTTCTCTTCTTCCATATTGGCTAGTTGAAATTTATTTGTATATTTGGTGTTGTAATCAGCTGTATCTATAAACTTTAAAATTGTTGCAAATTCTCGGTTCGAGTACATGTAAAATTTTATATTGAGAGTTAAGCCTGGATCAGCCAGACGTAAACGTAAACGTATCTGTGCATAGCTGAATTAATAAGTTAAATAAGAACAGAAGATGTGTTGTGTTTTTTGTTTCATTCTTATGCATTCAATATAGAGCAGACGTAAATACACAACAAAAATCTGTTGTGAATAGATTTTCGTTGTATATTTACGTTTGCTCTATATTGCATGCATAAGAGTGAAACACAAAACACAACACTTCTCCTGTTCTTATTTAACTTATTAGTTCAGCTATGCAGAGATACGTTTACGTTTACGTCTGGCTGATCCAGGCTTAATTCATGTCTTACGCTCTATAAGTTTGTACTGAGTAATTCTTGACTAAGTAAAGTCAACGAAGGGACCTATTGTAGTAAGTAAATTTGTAATCCCTGTGCTATAGAAAATTTAACATTGTTTAGACACATTTTGAAACATTGTATTTAAACCTTGTTTTGAAACATTATTAATAGAAATTATTTTAAAGCATTATTCTTAGACATTGTTTATAAACATTGTTTAGAAATATTTTATATGTATAAAGAAATATATTTAACTTTTCCAAAATTCAACTCATAAATATATTTGATGTTTTCTGTGTTTAATTTGTTTTTTTTGGGATTTTCTTTTTATTTTTCAATCAATTTTATAATCTTGTGTTGATCTTTAATACATAAATTTGACATATATTTAATGTCAATTTAATGCATAATTTTAGTATTTTTTTTCAAATGATGTAAAAAAATTATTTAAAAAAAAACTTGAGTATGTATAACTTTGGGTGCAATAAAATTACACAATTCTTCAAACATCTTTTAGATTTTCAATTTTCAATAATTTATAAAAAAATAAAAAAATATAAAATAATGAAGAAGAAGAATTGTCTCGAATTTTAAAGGTTAATTTACGGGAAGCAAGTCTCATACTAAAAACACGCTACTTACTAAAGAGCTGAAAAAAGATTGCAACAATTAGGATTTCTGCAATTAAAAGTTTTAAAGATATTTTTTTACACGACTTTAAGAGAGAAAAATTCTTTTGAAAATTATTTTTCTTTATAAATAGCTGCCTTTAAATGAGTTAATTACTTGTTTTTGCTGCCAAATATTTAAATTACTTTAAAGAATTAAGTTTTTGTAACTCCTACTATTAAAGATTTATAGAAAGAATTTCAATATCTTCCTTAACTTAGTTTTTTCACTTCGATGAAGGTGCTGAGACAGCAAGACACATCATATATTTTAACAGACTCCGAAAAAGAGCTGTATTTTAAATTCTTGCGTTATATTTGTAATGTTATTTCTTACAAATTTTTTAAGAAAATATGTGCAAAAAAGTGAATTTAAAAAACATTGCGAAAAGTTAGAATAAAGTTTTTTTTTAAACTTATCAAAATCATATGACGTTACTCGCTGACTCATTGTCAACAAGTGACTTTAGTTAAAATAAGAAAATTTCAGAAAATTAATAAAATTATATGAGATCCATAAAAAACTATTGAATTTCATATAACAATTCGCTGATTTTAGTGTTGTTGTGTGTTGAAAAGTTTTACGCTATTGTTGACAGAGTTGATAGTTGTATTTTATTGACCGACGGCGAGGCCGATGGTGACGGTGTCGCTACAAATAGACTTGAGGATGCTGTCTCAGTAGTTAAGCTGCGCTCTTCATAAACACGTTCCTAAAAAATAGATAAAATTTAAAAATTAAATAAAACTTATTTGTAAATGAAATAAAACTTTTTTTTGAAAGTTTTTAGAATTTTTTTAAAGTTTTATAGATCAGTAAACTTATTTGTTGTTGTTTTCTAGCATCTTTGTGCTATCGGCTGATAGCTTTTAATTTTACGGAATTAGCGGTACAAAAATTCAAGTGACATCAAACTGAATTCCAAATTCTCAAGTGAAGTCTTATATTTTATTTGAAGTGCACTTAAATTTTATGACGATATTATTATACTAATAGAAATAAATCTGTTAAAGTAGCAAAAATGGTACTAAAAAACTAGTAAAAAGGGCCCTGCCCATGTGAAAATCGAAATATATATGAACACACATGATCATACAGTGACTTGTATATGATCATGCATGGACATACATAGTCATATATGTACGTCCATGCATAGTTAAATGTATTAGCATACATGATCTCATATAGTTTCATATATCTTTGGATCCGAAATTTGAGGGTAATCTTCGTGATTGATCTTGTTTTTGACCATAGAAAGGAAAACTATGGAGCTGAATTTAAACTTTAAAGATATTCACTAATTTCTGACTACAACACCGATTTTAAAAATTATTTTTATCATATCAATGATTACTACTAAGCTTTTATTTGATTTATACAAACACGTTTGATTAAGCTTTAATTTAAACTAAAATAATATTTAAAAATAGGATTTATCTGTTCTATTAAAAAACTTGTGGACTATTGAACCCTTCTTTGGATAAACGATTCAGATCCACGATTCAGCATTCATTTTTTTTTTAGTTGGTCTATAAAAAAATTACAACTTACATGGGATCTATCATTTTTAAAACGTTTCCATATTGTTGTTTTTGGTTCCATCGGTGTACCATCAACATTATAATTTGGATTTGAAAATGTTAAAACCGATCTGCTGGAACCTCTAGAATGGCGTTTGGGTTTAGGATGTTTGTTAGGAGTGATCATATCTAAAAATAATGAATTATACATTTAAATAATTTCACTCTTTCTTATTCCTCAATTACTTACATATGACCAAAGCTATCATTACAAATAGGAATATCAATGCTATTATAGTAGCTATAATAATAACCAATTTCATATCCAATAAAGGATCCGGTGCTCTAAAGTCATCATCAAATTCATCGTTGGCGAATGAATTTTCATTTTCCGTAACATCATCAGGATCTTCAATAACAGGATCTCCACCTCTACGTGGTATATAATATTTTGGCATCGTTAAACATTCTCGGCCATCGGGACGATCAGGACAAGCACAGGTGTAGTTGGTACCACGGAAGAGACACAAATGTGTACAGCCACCATTATCCTGCGAACATTGATTCCAATCTTCCATTTGACGTTTACGTGAAACAGCTCGTATATCTAAAGCTCCACTGAGAGCATCACGTATCTCAACAGGTTGAGAATATTTTGATCCCACAGAGCCTTTACGATAAGCCCGAAACACAGATTTATTATACCAATCAGTCCAGTAAATGTTATTTTCGAACTGTAAAGAACAAAAAGTGTTATAGAGGAAATTTAAGTTTTAAAAATGCTTAGATCAATGATTACCATTGTCAGACCAAATGGATGAGGAGCGAAAGGTACTAACACCGTACGACGTTTACCATTAAAGTCAACTTGACCGATATTGTCTTCTAAAGCATCAGCCCATAAAAGACGACGGTTTCTGTAAGTATAAATTAAGGTTAATTTGTTTTGAGATACTTTTACACTATAATTTAAAAAAAAGCTTAATTGTACATTTTCATCTAACAATACATTCGATTAAGTTTCCAACTTTTTATTATATTAATAAAGCATTTTATAAATATAATGTAATATGATAAAACATTCACTGGAGAGAATAAAATTAGATTTTCATAATTATGATGATTTTTTTCTTTTAGTGCAATCGGTTAATTCAGGTCATGGAAGACATTTTAAATAAAACATTCAGCAGATTTGAAGAAAAAATATTGTGAGTGTGTGTTTTAGTTTACTGTTAAGCTTACAAATAGAGTTCATTAATTGGACTTGGGGTTATAAGTGATCTATCGAAATTTGTTCTTTAGCTTTCAATTTGACCTTATGTTATGAGTACGGAAATACTAGAGAAACTACAGTGTTCACCTTTTTTTGTTGTTGTATGAGTGGCTCGGGAAAGCAAATGAAAATAATTTTTTAGATAGAAAAAATTTCATTGCAACATCCCAATAAATTTTTTTACAATCGGTAGCCAACCACACCTATTCTACAACTGGTTCCACTGCAACCGGAACCAGTTCCTGGGATCCCATATGGAAGGTATGACTGAAGTAGAATAAGTTCTAGAACTAGTTCCAGAAATGATTCTAGGGCAACCGGTTCCACTTTGGAGCTATAGAAGTGGTTGCTTTTGGGACAATTTCAAACAAAAGTAATCGGTGTTGGAATCGACAGTAGAAGGGGTTGTAAATGAAAAGTAGCTATTCTACAACCGATTCTTTGGAACAGAAAATTTTTCTGGGACGTTAACTAAAAATTGTTGCTAGCAACACGAACTTTTATATTGCTTTTATTTTGTTATTTTTTATTAAAACTTAATATTTTTGCCCGACTTCATGAACAAGTAAAAAGAGCAAAAGCTTGAGAGAGGAAGATATGTATAGAAAACCACTGATACTTGTTAACCTTCCTATACCCGCGCGTTGGTCTGTGAGACCGAAGGAACACTTTTTTCAAATATATTTATACAAAGGCTGTTTTGTAAAAGACTAAAAGTCAATAAAATTAATGAATATAAAGTCATTACGTAGTATAATTTTTTTCATTATATCTTTAAGTTTAAAAAGAAATCTTATCTATCTAGGTTTTGTTAGGAAAAACTATGAACAAACAGGTTATCAAACCTTCGGTCTGTGAGACCGCGCGCGGGTATAGGTGTTACAAAAATTGGCGCGGGTATAGGAAGGTTAATAGCATCGATTATAAAGCTTAAATTTGAGCTTTTAGTTGCACTATAATACTATTTTTTATTGAGCTTATATTGAAGCTTTCTTTTTAACTTTTAAAGGGTCCTGTGTCGTGGTTTTGAAATTTCATTATTATTAAATTTGGTTTCCCATGTGAAAATAGAAATATATATGAACATGCATTATCATACATTGACTAGTATATGATCATGCATAGTCATACATGATCATATACGTCAATGCATAGTTCAATGTATGACCATATATGATCTCATATATTTTCATATATCTTCGGATCCGAAATTTGAGGGTACATGGAGATATATGGCCCTATATGATAATATATGAGCATACATGAATCATATGTGAGCATATATGGTCATATATGAACATTTACGGTCACATACCCCATATGATCATGTATGACCATGCATGATCATATAATAGTCCATGTATGATCATGTCCGTTCATATATATTTCGATTTTCACATGGGTTAAGCTTTAATTTGAATTAAAAAAGGGTCTAAAATAGGCTTGGACTATGAAATTATTTTTAATAAAGAATACTTTTGGATTTTAAAAGTGTTTATGATTGGCTTTCATTTATACAAAAATTTACTATTAGCTTCCACTTCAGCTTTAATTTGGACTAAAGAATAATTTTTTGTTAAAATCGACCATAAAGCTTGGACTTAAGCTTTGCCTGCCAGTTTTGGAAATCGAATGAGTACTCAAGATGAACTGCAAAAGAGGCGGACTTTATAATAATTTTGAAATGCACTGTATTAAATGTAATCATTAAATTAAATTTTCAGTTCCTATCTAGACTAAAATATTCTGTAAGTACAGCTTTAACTACAATTTCCTTTAAACTATAGTAGGGTCTATGACTGAGCTTTCCAGTTATTAAAGCTCTTTTTGAGCCTTCATATGAAACATTAAAGCGCTTTAAAATAAGATTTTAGTTTTACAAGGTTTTATCATAAAGCTTTTATTTGAGCTTTCATTAATAAAGCAAAGAATTTAATTTGAGCTTGCAATTAAGTATTCTGTTGAACTATAAGAGAGTTATCAGCATTTATTCGAAATTAAGAATTCATTTGAACTGAGCTTGAAAGATGAATTTTAACTGTAAAATAGTTTATTATTGTGCTTTTAATTTCGAATTAAATGGCTTGTAGTTGAGCTTTAATTTTAAACGTTAAATTGAACTTGCGGTAGAGCTCTATTTAAAACTATTAAATAGTCTACGATTGAGCTGTTATACAAATATTCTCTCTAAAGCTTTTATATAAGTTTTATTTCATTTTAGAATTTCTTAGTAATATGTACAAAATGTTTTACTTACTCAAAATCCAAAGTTAAGCCAGTGGGAAATCCTAAACTATTGGTTACAATTATCGTACGATTGGAGCCATCCAATAAACTTCGCTCAATTCTGGAGGGGGTCTCCCAATCTGCCCAAAATAGATAACTAAAGGAATAAAATAAGCAAAATTAATTACCAAACCTTAAAATAAGATATTTTTCTTAAACTTTACCCCTTTTTAGGATGAATAATCAAAGAGCGGGGATCACCCAAATCATCTGTAATCAATTGCTTACGACTTGAGCCATCTAAACGTGCTACTTCGATAACTTTATGATCTGAATCCGACCAATATATATTATCGGCAATCCAGTCTACAGCCAAACCATTTGGTGTCAAAAGATTACTAACAATAACTTTACTATCTGCCAGATTTAATAAATTAATACGACGTATAACATCCAAATTTACATCCGCTACATATAACCAATGTTTACGGTAATGATAATCCAATACTACAGCTCCGTGTACACCACGTATCGGTAAGACCACATCCATTAGATCGGGTGTCTTTAATGAAATCATACCAATGCCCGAACGTAAAGCAATTAATAGATAATCTTGTGGTAAATATTCACATTCCGTAAGACTACCATTGCGTAACTTTAAGCCAATCGAACATTTGCATGAAAATCCGGACGGATTACGTAAACATAAGTGCGAACAACCACCATTGTTGAAGCCACAGACATTATCAGGTAACGTATTGTTGGTGGAAATAACTTTAATATCCATTAGACCATCAATATTGGTCATGACATCACGTTTATTTGTAACATTACTACGATCAGTCATATGCAAAGCTTTAGACTTCCAATCAGTCCAATAGATATAGTTATCAGTCAAAGCCAAGGCATAAGGATGTTGCAAAGAAGCCATTATCAGTTTACGATGATTACCAGTATAATCACACGAATCTATAGTTTTTAGCTGAGCATCAACCCAATAAATGCGTTTGGTTTTTAAATCCAATGATAAGCCATTGGGCCAACCCAAATTGGAAGTTACAATACGTTGCCGATTTTCACCATCCATATGGGCACGCTCAATTTTTCGATAATGACCCCAATCAGTCCAAAAGAGAAAACCAGCTTCATAATCTAAAGCCAAGCCACGTGGAGCCTCTAAGTCTTTCCAGGCTATAAGATGACGATGTTTACCATCTAAGGTGGATACTTCGATAGTATGACGACCAGCATCAGCCCAATAGATCTAAAAGAAAATCGAAATTTAATTAACTATATTACAATTTTCACTTAAATCCTCTTACCATTCTTCCTATAGAATCGACTACCAAACCATCCGGATTATCTATGGTCTCATAGATAACACGATTAACATCCAAACCATCAGGTGTAGAACTCATTATAACATCTTCTATAGTATCTGACCAATAGATAACACCCGTTTTTCTATCCACATCTATAGCCACAGCATTTGATATTGGAGGCAATGGTAATACCACATCTACCAGATGATCAAAATCCAAAGATATTTGACGTATGTCAACACGATGAGCAAATATTATATAAGAACTAGGACCCGAGGAACAAGTATGACCATCTGCTTTTATTGCCACACCCACTGGACAGGCACAGGTGTAAGCCGAAGGATTCAATAAACATAAATGTGAACAACCACCATTGGAGAGATCACAAGCATTACGTATCCTTCTGCGTGATCTATGAAAAACTGTTATATCCATAAGATCACTGGTATTGGCAATAATGACGGTTATATCTTTGCCGGTTAGCTTATCGGCACTTGAGACCGATTTAGTATCCCAGTCAGTCCAATAAACACGAGAACCACTAACATCTAAACCAAAGGGATGTGATAAACCTCCTGTAGAATACAAGAAATGGCCAATAAATAAAATAGTTAAATTCGATTGTTTTAAATCTCTTTTAATCTTCAGTAATAATTTTTTTTACAAAACAATTTGCAAACAGGATTTTACAAAAACAAAATAATGTTCGAAATAAAAATTTAAGGAAAAATGGTTTCACGGAAAAAATTCTTTCCGGCAAAGTAATTTTTCTGTGAATTTCATTATTTTTTACCAGACAATTTAACAAAATCATACCAAAAACAGAGGGAGTTCTGTGGCTTAAAATATTGTATGCGGAAACAGTTTCCTGGAATAAAAGATGTATTGAAAACTAAATTAATTTTACTATTTATAAGATGCCACTCCGGATAGAACTACACCAAAGTTTGGGTCCCAATTTTTTATAGGCCAAAATGTCATTTCGTCTGAAATTATTTAATAAATTTAATCAATAGTTAAAAATATAATTTCTACGCAACATTTTGGAACGATTTTAACTACACCTTTTCCAATTGTATTTCAGAAGTTATCAATTGTATTTCAGATTTATCAATTGTATTTCAGAAATTATCAATCGATTTTCAGTTTTATCAATTGTATTTCAGAAATTATCAATTGTATTTCAGAAACTACCAATTGTATTTCAGAAATTATCAATTGTATTTCAGAAATCGTCAATTGTATTTCAGAAATTATCAATTGTATTTCAGAAACTACCAATTGTATTTCAGAAATTATCAATTGTATTTCAGAAATCGTCAATTGTATTTCAGAAATTATCAATTGTATTTCAGAAATTATCAATTGTATTTCAGAATTTATTGATTGTATTTAATAGTTAATTTCTGAAATGCATTTGATAATTTCTGAAATACAATTGATAATTTCTGAAATACAATTGATAATTTCTGAAATACAATTGACGATTTCTGAAATACAATTTACGATTTCTGAAATACAATTGATAATTTCTGAAATACAATTGACGATTTCTGAAATACAATTGATAATTTCTGAAATACAATTTGTAGTTTCTGAAATACAATTGGTAGTTTCTGAAATACAATTGATAATTTCTGAAATACAATTGATAAAACTGAAATTCAATTGATAATTTCTGCAATACAATTGATAAATCTGAAAATCAATTGATAATTTCTGAAATACAATTGATAAATCTGAAATACAATTGATAATTTCTGAAATAAAATGATAATTTCTGAAATACAATTGGAAAAGGTGTGGAATCGAAAGATTTTGTAGCTGGGTTAATACTCGAATAAGTATTAATGAGTATTTGCGATCTACAGATATCGTACGAACAAATTTAGTTCGGGGGACATTTTGTAATTTGCAAATAACCTTTTTAAATAAGGAGAAGCAACACACAGGAAATTATTGTTTTTCATTAATGTGTCGATTTCTTTGGAAAAGCGATAGGGAAGATATAAAAGGTAGTGAACGATGAAGGGCTTCAAACATGACAACATTGTACTCGTAAGGCATACTAAAAATACTTAAATGTTTTCAAACAAAACAGTTCCGAACAACTGGAAAACTCATTTAATAGGTTTGTGGTAAAGAAGAAGAAAAAGTCTTTTTTTCTAAAAATTATAAACACATTCATTTTCAAATCAGACTAAGGTGGCTATTCCTACTTATGACTCATTGTGACCGTCATAAAACTATTTTTAATGAGAGTCATAACTTTTCATATAAAACAACAATACAATTCAAAAAATTCAAATTTTATTCTCAATGTTATGATTGTGTCGATACCAGGTTTTAATTTGTTTGAACTTTTCGAATAAAAATTTGAATAAATATAATTTATTGTGACTTTGCAACAACAAATACATGGGCATACAGTCACAACTAGGAGTCACAGACTTTTCGTAGGAATAGGGACGTAAATCTAGTTACTGCTTTTCCTATGGACAGGCTTCATCAGTGATTTTTTATTCAATTGTGTTATTTTTTATATTTTGTTGTCAGATTGCCTCTATTAGATAATTTTTCAACAACCCGTCGGCTGTAGGATTAATATTACCTTTGGCTGATACGTTTTGAACCGAAAGTCTCTTGGATTTGGCCCATCTATCACATATTCAAATTTCATCGAAATCCGAGTAAACGCGGAAACAGAATCTCCTTATTAATAATCGTAGTATGATACCTAATCGTATTTATAACACTCTTCAAAATTTTACGATATAACCCGACCCACCTGAAAATCATTTTCGTGAGTTAGTAAGAGATATTTAGTTGGAGACAAAATCGTACTTAGAACCTTTTTCCCAATTTAGCGATTTATTCTCGTAAGTTGCTAAGAAATATTTACTAATTATAGATCGAAACTTAATTGCATTTATAACCTTTTTCCTGATTACATAATGTAACCCTTTCCGATCATACTGCTGAGTTACTGACAAATATTTATTAATCCTAGTACGAGCATAATCGTATTTAGTTAGCTTTTCCCCACTTCACGACTTAATCCGAATAGCCTAACGATCATTATTGTGAATAACTTTAAACAATTTACTAATTCAACTTTGTAACTTAATTGTATTTAGTCACCTCCTCCCCATATCACGACTTAGATTGACTAACCTTCCGATAATTCTTCTAAGTTAACTAGACTCATCTGCCGATATCCCTTTTACTATTTCATAAATGAACTTACTTTGAATTAACATTTAGTCCCATTTTCCCTTTCCACAAAGTAATCCGAATTACCTGCCTATTATCTATATCACACGAACGCCACTACATTGTTCGTACATAATTGAGTAACTTACCGACAATTGTCGAGATGCTCTTAATTGAACGTAACGTCCCAACAACCGCTAGAGTTGTCGAAGACCAATATTTACATTTTGAAGCTGTGAGCTATAAAATATTGCAAACTTTTACTGAAACATCCAAACGATAATTATTTCTTTTTCAAAAAAGCAGACCTTTGACGAACCTGATCATACTGAGTTGTACTCTAGCCGAAGACAAAACTGTAACACAAATTTTAGCGACACAATGTTTAAAACGATTGCAATCCAAATCAATGGAATTCATACTTGGGCTGTATCAAATTATATCTAAATCGACTCTGAAAGTAATGGTGTTTTTTTTTTTAAATATTAGCACAATAATATTGATACAATAATCACAAAAGTGGTAAATGATTGAAAAAACAAATTTCCGCCAAAATTGTTTCGCTAATATCTTCCTTTTTCTCATAAAATATTTCTCGATATAAAATTTTATGCAAAAATAAAAATAAAAAATCACTGAAAATTTGATGAATGGGTAAACTAGGGAGAAAAGTGTTACAGTCAAAAAAATTGTTTTTACAAGAATAATTTTAACTGAATGAAATAAAAAAAAAAAAATTAGTTTAAAAATAAGAAGAAAACTTTTAAGCTAGAAAACATTTTTTTTTTGTCCAAATATAACATTTGCCGAACAAATTTTTCCATTAAGAAAATCAATAACCCCACCCACAGTAATTATATTGCTCGGCTATAGTGATATCAACTTACCCACTAATACTTTTCGAGCTGATCCATCAAAATTTATATTCTCCAATGACTTGGTGCCACCATCAACAAAATACAATTTTTGTTGTTCATAGTCAATAGCCAAACCATTGGGCCATTTGATATTTGCCGACAATACAACCTTACGATTTTTACCATCCATATGAGCAGTTTCAATCATGGCCGGATTACCCCAATCAGTCCAAAACATAACACCGTCTAAAGGATTTACTACAATATCCCGAGGTTTCTCCAAATTTTCCCATACTAATAAAGTGCGCATTTTGCCATTAGTTGTGGCGGCCTCAATGCGATATGTTATTTGATCAGTCCAATAGAGTTTATCGGTAAGCCAATCATAGGCCAAGCCAGCAGGACCCACTAGATTTGAATGTATAACCTTTTGCTGATAACTGCCATTAAGATAAGCCTTATTAATGGTGGATCTTTCGACATCAGTCCAAAATATCATATCCGTATCACTAGACCAATCAAGAGCAACAGCATGTTTTAAATTATCCAAAGGTATAATCATATCGACATCTCCCGAGGGAGAGTTGTTTTTACTATTCAACTGCCTTAAACGTATATCTTTTCTACGAGCTACTAATATCAATTCGTCGGGGGCACTTTTACAGGTCTTGGCATCTTCTTTTAGCGTTAAACCTATAGGACAACCACAACGTCTTGAATTTTTGTTGGGAAGACACAAATGAGAACAACCGCCTCTTAAACCTCTTCTATCTTTTTGACAACGATCTGTGTAGTCAGGTTGTCGAGCCGGGTGATAGGCATGTATATCCATAGGAAAATGGAAATTTTCATGTACCGAACGAAAACCTTTGCCCGTTATTTTATTGGCGGCCGATACTGTTTTAGTATTCCAGTCAGTCCAAAACATGGTGTCTTCAAATATGGTCATGGCAAAAGGATGAGGTAGATGAGTGCTTAGGATTTTAGCACGATCAGAACCATCTAAATTGGAACATTCTATAGCATGTTGCTTAGCATCAGCCCAGTATAACTTATGACTAGGATAATCGATGGTCAAGCCATTAGGCCAGGTAACACCTTTGGAAATAATTATCTGTCTCTGAGTACCATCCATATAAGCACGTTCAATTTTCGGATTGGGACCCCAATCCGTCCAAAATACCATAGCTTCTCCTGGATGAACCACAATAGCTCTCGGTTTATCCAAATCGTTGGCTATAATAACTGATCTTAAGGTACCATCAAAATTGGAAACTTCAACCCTTCTTGTACCCGAATCAGTCCAAAAGAGTAAGTCATGTATCCAGTCGACAGCTATACCTCCTGGTGATTCCAGACCCCACTTAATTAAATCTTTAACTCGAGTACCATTAATATAAACCATTTTAATAACATCTGTGGAAATATCCGACCAAAACAACAATCCCTTTTTATAATGATAATCCAAAGCGATGGCATTATGAAGACCCTTAACAATGGCGGCATAACGATTATTGCTTAGTGTGACACGTCGTATATCCCAACGATTGGCTACTATTAAGGTCATGGCACCACCTAAGGCTTTACACGTTCGCATATCGGGTCGCAAGACATAACCACCCTCACAGGAACAGACAAATGATCCATGATTATTTTCACATTTTTGAGAGCAAACAGGATTTGTTAAATATTGGCATTCATCGATATCAGTGCAACTAGAAAAAGGAAAAATAAAGTTATAAAGAATGAAGTAATCCGCCAGTAATTCTACACTAAAAAAGTTTGACAGTTACTACATGAGAGTTGTTTATGTACTCGTAGTAATCAGTTGTTGTTGTTTTTAACAGTAATTATAGTTGTTTTGCTTTCAAAAAATACAAAACAACTAGTATGATAGTTATTGAAAAAAAAACTAACGAAAAGTACTGTAATTTCGTAACAGTTATTTTTAATATTATAATAAATAACTACTCCGACAGTATTTTTACAGTAAACGGTTATTTTTTTTTAGTTATTTAAAAAATAAAATTTTTTTCTTTAATATTTTAAATGTTAAATAACGCTGTCCCTATCCGGATTTAATTCGTTGATTTTTTTTAAATTATTGTTTAGTTTATATTTGTTATTATGGGTATAATCTTGGTTTCCCAGTAATATTTAATCAGAAATTTTTGTTGTATCTCCAATGGATAAAAAGGCATTAAATGGAAAATCGTGTGGAATTTTTACCTCAAATTTGAAATACGTTAAAGTAACAATATAATGTTTTGTAATAGCAAATTTTGTTTTACTAAAATATATTTTTATAACATCTACAAAATTAACTGTAAAATACATTTTTTACCTTTGTTTATCAGTTGTTTTGAAAATTTTTGTAGTACAATTTTTCAGTTAATTTCACGACATTGTTAGTTAATTCTAATGCCTTCATTCGTTATTTTTCAACAGTTGAAAGTAACTACATTATTACTTATTTTAAAGGTATATTGTGAACAGTGTATATCTTTGTTTTAACTGTCATTTTCAGTAGATTCTACAGACAAATTTTTTGAGTGTACAAACTAGTGCGGACCTATGCTCCTTGCAGAAGTAAAAGGAACAAATATAACTAGTGTAAAACTAATTTCATAGAAGTTGTTTCGAAACTTGCCTTTTCTAGCCTTCATGTTAAATTAAACGAACTTAGGGCCAGTTTTAGAGTAAGAACTAAGATCGATTTTGTTCTTAAATATTTCTTAATTTTATTTGAAAGTTTCTTTTTAAGTAAAATTTTATAAAAAAAAATTCGTTCTTAGTTCTGACTAGAACGATAAGGGTTAGAAGAGCCAGTTTTTGTTTGAAAGTCTCGGAAGAAAATCGTTGTATGTGAAGTTTCCAAATGAGCAAATGAATTCCCATTAAGACAACTAAATTGAACGTTTTTACAATTGCCCACAAAATAGGTTTACAGATTCGACTTTCATCTGCCTGATTTACTTACTTCTTCTTATTAGTATTCATTAGAAAACCCAAACGACATGCACATTCTTCTCTACCCCTAGGCGTTGTTATGCATAATTGTTCACATTTGCTGCCGGCTTCACATTCACGATAATGAGGACAGTTAATTTCATCCTCACCCAACGGACAGTCATTCTGACCATCACAAACATGTTTCTGATGGACACAAATTCTGAAAAAAATACGATAACATTAAGATTAAGATTCAAAAATGCTAATATTGGCTAACTTACTTCAAGTTGGTGATATTCTTTTTCGCCGGACAAAGAAATTGTCCAGCATCACATTGCAAATGGCAATCGACTTCATCTTCAGCGGATGAGCAATCCGGATAACCATCACAGAGCCAGGTACGCTAAAAAAACAATGGAAACAAATTTTGGAATATATAACAGTTGAAGCGAATGGTAATTAATATACATCTTATTCGTTATATTGAATGTAAGGATTAAGCTTAACCACATTCTTAAGATAAATATTTAATTCACCCTTCCGTTCATTTTCTATTGACATAGAGGAAATCCCACTGGGAATCTTGATACATTTTCACATAATTATAAGGAAGCAGAATTACTAGCTGAAGTTAAATTTTCCTACTCGACTTTTAATGATCTAATCGGATAGACAAGTGTTTGTAACTCCTAAGTTATTTGTAGACGTATATCTCAAATATTTGGTGAGGACTAGATCCGAAAAATGGATATAAGTGAGAGATATACTGTACACTTTACATTTCACCTGATGGAGCCGATATTTTCCAAAATTTTACGGAATCGCACTCATATCATACTTAAAATATGCGGCCATATTTGTTTTTCGCACACGAAAGCAAATATTTTATTTATTCCAAAAGTCAGTTATAACATATACTAGAACTAATCCCAGAACTGGTTTCAGAACCGTATCTACTTTGGAGCTATAGAAGAGGTTGCTTTTGGGACAATTTCAAACAAAAATCATTTGTTGTCGAACCGAAAGTAGAAGGGGTTAAAATGAAAAAAAAAAAACTGTTCTACAAACGATTCTTTGTAACAGAAAATTTTGCTGGGTTAGACGGAATAATCGTGCCACAAAGCAATATGCTACTTTAAAGATTTATTTCTAAAAAATCTCTCTCTCCAAACTTTAATGCATTTGGTGTGGAAACTTTTAAACTACTCTGAAAAAGTACACTCAAAAAAATAAGTTAGTGGAAAAATTAGTAAAACGTCTTGTATGTCAAGTGTAGGTACTAGTTTTCAGCATTTTTTTTTTGCTGAAATTCCGTTTTCAGCTAAAGTTTTAGTTATCTTTTTTTAGCACTAATCTAATTTTGAACTAATGTTTTACTAATTTATTTTGCTACAAAAATTGTGCTGATAACCGCATTTATAGCGTGGACGACAACCAGAAAGACAAGATGTAGATGTCGCAGCTTGTCTGGATGTAGTACAGACAACGGAAATGATAAAAAAGAAAAACAACCAGTGTTGCCATTTCAGTGCTTTTCGGGTATTTTTTGGTGCTTTTTTCCATCCCGTACCCGGTGATTTTTTACAAATACCCGTTTAGAAAAAGCGGGTATTTATAGTGCTTTTTCATTTTTCTGGCAGTGCTTTTTGTACAGTTTATATTTTTGGTATTTGTTGCCGCTTTTTAAAATTTTTCTTGAACTTTCTGTCAAAGTTGAAAAAATAATACGAACTATACAAAAAAATACGTTTTTTCACAACGTTTGTAATACAATTTTAAATAGCAACTTCGTCATATTAAAACTTCAAAATTTTGAAATATTAGTTTGGTGTTTTTTAACCCTTTTTTGGTTATTTTTTGAACCTTTTTTACACGATTTTTCAAAGCTAAAATGTGTTTTTAGATTCTTGACTGAAAAATTAATATCGTGCTTTTTTACCCCATTTTTGGTAAATTTTTGCCCTTTTTACCCGTTTTCATAATGCCCATGGTGCTTTCCTGCCTTCAAGAGTTGCCAACACTGAAAACAACTCTACACAATTTCTATATTTAAATTTTCAGCAAATAAATTAACTAAAGTAAAATTTCGCTACAAGTTTTTTGAGTTTTTTTCAGTCTACTAATATTTAGCAAAAAGTTTAGTGATTTTAGCAAGGATTTTTTTCATTTGCAATCGACTAAGTGTTAGCAAAACTTTTTTTTTGAGTGTAGTATAGTAATACTTCTCTATAATTTTTCAAGGTCTCCTTAGAAATTTGCGTGATGTAGAAATTTTTGTTTTGAAATTGTATTGAAATTTGTGTTAAATTACTTCACTAGATTTAACTGTTTGTCCTGTGAAGAAAAAATCCTGTATGCCCTGTGGCCTAAAAAAGCCAGTCAAATAGAGTTGACTTTTGATTTATTGTTTATTTCGTTATCAATCTGCAATACTGAGAGATTGTTTTTCCATTGGAAGATCATGGGTAAAGAGGATATAAGGCGGATACTTCCTTTCAAGTTTAGAATAATATTTAGATTAAAAAGAGTCATTAAATGTGAATGGCGACGCAGAAGTGTTCATGAGATCTTGACTTGAAGAAAGTAATACTAAACGTGAACATTCGGATAGTTTATGTTTGTCTAATAAAACCCCCAATATTAGAAATTTAGTTTTATACAATTTTTTTTAAGTTCTACTTTTTTTTAACAAAAACCCTTAGCATTTTAACTCACCAGTATACACCGCCCGTTATTACAAGTAAACTCATCCGTACCACAAGTAGTGGCTACACCCGAATTCATATTACCACATTCATTTTCATCTTCACCACCATCACAATCTTGTTCTTTATCACATTTCCAACGCATAGGAATACAAGTGCCATCGGCACATTTAAATTCACTCGAAGTACATTGAGATGGTTTTTGGGGGCAATTTTCTTCATCACTCCAATCGCCACAATCATTGTCACCATCACAACGAAATCTCGATAGAATACATCTACCACCAGGTCCGCCAGCACCACCTAAACCACCGCGGCACTTGAACTCGCCCTCAGGGCAACTATTGATCACGGCAGGACATTTAGTTTCATCCGAGTTATCAAGACAATCCTGTTCGCCATCACAACGAAAAGCTACCGAAATGCATAAGCCATCATTGCAAGGGAAATGTTCACTAGAGCATCTAAAATATAAAGGGAATTCAAAATTTGTTTTAGGAATTTGAGTAAAATTTCAATACCCACCTGGTACGATTACAATGACCCTCATCGGTAAAATCTTTACAATCATTTTCACCATCACATACCCATGGCTTGGGTATACAAAAGCCATTACCACACTCAAATTGATCTTCCGAACAATCCACTCGCTCACCGCATTGAGTTTCATCGGAATAATCACCACAATCATCATCACCATCACACAGCCAATCCTTGTTGATGCAACGAAATGTTTTCGGACACATAATATGCATTCCCGTCTGTTCACATTCTCGCGTCAACTTTGCCACCATATCATCAACTGAATCACAATCCCATTCATCTGAACCATCTTCACATTGGGGAACTTTATCACAGCGTTCACCCAATGGTATGCAATTGCATTTCGTTTGACATTGCCACTGCATTTCACCACACATATTCGCACAATGATGTGTGAAGGAATCACTTTGACTTAAACGTTCTTGTTCACGATCATATAGTGTTATATGATTAATATGTGGTCGAAATACTTTATTCTTAACATGTAATAAATTCATAAATCCCTCTCGTCCTCGTGAAATTTCACGTCCTCTACTTAGCTCACCATCACGTACACCATAAAGATCGGTACGACTACCACCACCACTACGTGATCCGGGACCTATAATCTTTCCCACTTGAAGACCATTTCCTACATCAGGTACTTGTAAAGGTTCTGTAGTAAATATTTCATGTGAATAATGTGGCAACTCATGTTCAAACATATCCTCATCGATTATTTCATGTGGTGGACCATATGAGGGATGTATAACATAATCATCATAATCCCCGTGGTCAACATTGAGTTCCGAATCGTCATATTCTTTTATATGATGTGGTATATGTTGTTGTTTCAATTGCAATTTATTGTTAATTTTACTGTGCCTTCCTATAGCAGCTACACTCGCTCCTCCTCCTCCGCCAGCTGTTCGCAATCGATGGTGCTGTGTTTGAGGTTGTGGATGTTGTTGGGCTACTACATTGTCATGCGAGTAAACGATGCCACTTAATACATGTTTTGGTGTATATTTAGGATATTTAACTATTGAACCAAATTTTATTTTTGAATTCAAACCATGCAATGTTGAAACGGGATCGCCATCATCACCAAGAACTAAAAGAAGGGGAAAAAAGGAAATAGTTTAAAATTAATGGTTAATTGTAATTTAACTTAATACTTAATAATTTAAATACAACTTCCATCATAATGTTTGCTATTTACTACTTGGACTAAACCCAAAAAAAAAAATTTACGAAAAAATATCACACGTAAAAGCTTTACCGAACTTTGTATACCCTCTACAGCAGCGGTTCCCACTTAGTTTTGCTTCACGGGCCCCTTGAGACATTTCTACTAGGTCTCGGACCCCCAAACCAGGGTTGAGCGAGAGGTACTATATAAATTATGGGGCAAAATTAATAAAAGCACCTGCTTATTTTAAATGATGGCCAATTTTAAGCAGGAATAAGGAAAAAAACATTTTTGAAATCAATATTTTGTTAAATAATTTAAAAATTATAAAAAAAAAATTGTTTTTTTTTAAATAACTTGTTTTATATTTTTGTCGGCTCTCTTCGCGGACCTCCTGGAATCTGCTACGGACCCCCATTTGGGAACCGTTGCTCTACAGTGTAATTGATCCAAATAATTTGTCCTTTTTGATTTTGTGTTAAAACTCTTTTTTATATGGAGTTTCAAAAATAGTTAGGGTAAATTCAAAATATTTAAGGTGAAAAAAATATTGAGGTTAATGTGAAATTGAATTCGCCTCTAGGCGTCTGGTGAAAAATGTGTAAAAATTTAAATTACTAGACGCTACTATTAAATTGTGTAACACTTGTACCCTTAATATTTTCACTTATGAATTTTGCCCATTTTATATATCAAACTCTTGAAAATAGTGGAAAATATTTTTTTGTTATGGGTCTTTTTTTTTTGCAATAAACATTTTTAAAAGAGGGGAAATTTTAATCCCCCAAAAACATGGGGTAAGACGAAAACTTTTAAAACCCCGATACACTTATATTTTTCTTTGGTCACTCTGCCAGAATCAGAATCAGTTGCAATCAGAACCATTTTTTTTTGTACAGTACTGTGATTACAAAAAAAAATTACAAGTGTAATTTATTTTCCAACACATAAAAATTCAAAATTTATGGCCGCCATGTTGGATCCGCCATGTTGAATTTTTAAAATTTGATTTCAGATTCGTAATCTGCTACCCAAAAACTTACCTTGGTGGAAATTTGAAGTAAATCAGACGACATAAGAAATTTAATGAAAAAATTTATGTCGCCATATTGGATCCGCCATTTTGAATTTCAAAACTTTAAATTCAGATTTTCAATCTGCGGATCTTAGACCTATATAATTGATTACTTTAAGTCCAATATCTTAAAAACTAAAATTAATGGCCGCCATCTTGTATCCGCTATTTCGAATTTTGTATTTTTTATTTCAGATTTGTGATCAGTAATAACAAAACCAGCTTTGTGATATCTTTAAGTCTCATATACATAATATTCCAGTTTTGGCCAAAATTCGATGATGCTGACCCACTGTGGATTGGCTAGAAATTAAGCCATCTCTTTCTGAATGATTTCTGTCACAGTCACGTTAGATAATTAAAAATGTTTTATTGACAATTTTATGAATTTATTCTTTCAATAACTAGAATTTGAATTCTAGGCACTCTCCCTTCACGCAAAGAAAAAACATGGTTGGGATGACCATATTCGAAGAGCATCATGTATTTTTGGGTTTATGATTGCGACAATCATATTATGAAATACCTTTTTCTATCATAATATGATGCTTTAATTACTATATTATGATTCCAAACTGATCACAATATCATCAATATTATAGTCCAGTATATCATACTATGATCCCTATAGTTTTTTCCCAGCATTCTCTTGAAGGTGAGTGAAAAAGCTGCGCACGATTTGTTTTATACAAAATATTACATTTATTTATTCATTGACTAATTACAAACTTAAATAATTTAAACTAATTTTAGTTAACACTTATATATAACTAAAAATAAATTATGTAAACATCTGATAACAGCGAGTAGAAAAATATTGTTAAAAATACAATTTTACAATGCATCCGAAATGACCATAACATTTTCTCAGTGATCATATTATGTTCCTAATGATCATAGTATTTTCCTCATAATCATATTATGGTAATGAAGAAAATTTTGTGATCATTTGGGATCATATTATGATCATCAGGATCATATTATGATCATCAGGAATATAATATGATCAGTCCGAAAACATTATAAGTGGTCATAATGTTTTCGTACTGTCGTGCACTTATATTTTTTTTTTTCTTTTTTTAATTTGCACTTTTTTCCATTTTGTTTTCGTATAAAACTAAAATCTATCACATTTCTTACTATAGACGCTCTGAAACAATCTTTTTGCTACGTGATTACAAAAAATTAAAAAAATTAATTACTTTTTTCACTTAATTTCTAGCACTAAACACTTTATTGCATAACAAACAATAATTTTTTTGAGCATTGCTTGACAATCTATATCTCTCTAGACTTTTTGGGTAGAGCGATTTCTTTATTCCAAAAACAATGTCGCTATTAAAATTAATACCTATAGAATATTTTGAAGTATTTTTTTTTAATACATATATATTATATTATTTATTTTAGTGCTTCTTACAACTTCTTTTCACAAAATCTTAAACAAGACTGACGCTAACTGATAGATGACGCTCTTAAAAAAATATACTGATCATCTCATGGTTGTCGAAACTATACCAATGATTGTGAATATGATCTCTCTCAACTCAGATAATAATATGATTGCAATTCGAAGAGAGGAATATGATTGTCCAAATAATATATTATTGTAGACGAGAGAAATAATATGATAGCCGAAAAAAAGTGAGATTTTGACTATAAAATGATTATAGGCGACCATATCATTTGTGAAGTATGATTAATATATTAATAATTTGATTGTAACAGCCATGTATGGCAGTAGTGACAATAGTTTGGTAGCTGTGATCATATTGCAACCATATCTTTTCTCTGCGTGTTTCGAAATAACAGCATAAAACCATTCAAATTGTAAAGACTTTTTATACGAAAAATGCTAAGCTTGTGATGATGTTTCCTACACCTAGAAAATAGAATCGTCCTAATAAATATTCGCTGGTAGCAACGCAAATGGTTGTCAGTATTATTCTATTTTCTAGGTGTAGGAAACATCATCACGAGTCTTTGGGTGAGACGAAACTGCGGCAGTCTGGTGATTCCCTTGTGTCTGTTAAAATTTTCAATAAAAATGTTTTCGTCTTCTTTTTCTATAAATCAACTTTAGACGAAATATTTTCAGTTTCGTCAAAAGAACTTGTAAAAATTTCCCGGAACCGTAAAGAGCTCACTTAAAAAATTAATTTTCCCGAATTTTTCATTAAGGTTGTACTCTTCTATATCATCCCAGTCAGAAAACGCCAGTGGTACAAAAAATCAAGCACTGGCATACCACTGGGTAACCACGGTGTTAAAAATGAATGACTGGCAGAACACTCATTTGGGACGCTTTGCCAGCGTTTGTAAAAAGCGTTTTACCAGTATTTGTTTTACAAAAATTTCGGTGGTTTATAAAAAAACCACTGGCAAAGAATTGTCTTAGAGTGATATGCCAAGGTTTGCAACCAGTGGTTATCCAGTGCTACCTAGCCGATGCTACCAGGCGTACAAAAATCAATTCACTGGAAAGCCAATGATTTTATAAATATGATGACGCTTCGTTAAAAAAATGTTTGTAGTCAGGAGGTTCCGAGTTCAAATCCGGTTGCAAGCAAAATTTTTTTTTTAATTTTTTTTATTTTAAAATTTTTTTGTTTTATAAAATCAATTTTTTTTTTCTGGGAAAGCTCCTTCAAGACAAACTTTTTTTCTGCCCTCCCAACACTGGCATACTAGTTACAAAAAATTGTTTGCCAGTACTTACCATTTCCAGACCACCTATTTATTGTTTTTGCCAGCGTTTTGCCAACGTTTAAAAATTTTGTTCCTCCAGTGCTTTTCCGGCGCTTTTTGAACAGCCGGTCCTTTTGTCTAATGATGTTATCATTTTGGGAATGGGAAAGCACTTTTTGCCAGTGCTTGTACCACTTGTTAAAGTACTTTGCCACCGCTTTCCCGTTTGTATTTTTCTGACTGGGATGTTATATATTTTCGGAAAGCTTATTGAAAACTGTATTAGTTCATACAGAAAGACATGACATATGTATTGTATAACAACCAAAAGAGATATTTGCGAGAAACTCGACTTTTTGTATGGTGAGATGTCTTAAAGTTATGAAATTTATAATTATTTTCACATAATGCAAATGTACTCTAAAAAGGAAAAGTTTGGTACTAAAACTGCCTATGTTAACTACTCAGACGTTCCCAAATATTTAAAAATGTAGACCTATGGGAAAATTTGACTCAAGCCTGAAGTAGCAAGAATATCTAAACAAGCCGAAATGCCCGTTCAGTTAAATACCCAGTGTATAAAATAATTACCAGATATGAGGTTATATACATAACTATATACCTGGTAATGGTATTTCTTAATACATTTATTATTACTTTTGTATGGCGATATCGCGAAAAATACTGACCAGCATACGCAAAAAAAAATATGCCATTATCTATATGCTTCCCAATATGAACAAAAATAGTGAGTCTAAAAATATTCATACTTTAAAAAAATAAGTTTTATACAAAATCATTTTTTTATTATAATTTTTTTTAATAATATTTGTTAGTGCCGGCTACAAAAAATCAAAAAATATGTGGTTACATACATACCCAATAAGCACATAGGTTTTAAAAATTCAAGTGGCTTTAAATTTTGCTTGAAGTAATGTATATTTCAAACTCTAGCACTTGTTTTTTTAACAAAAATATTTCAAACTTGAATTTTTGTTTCCCTTTTGCTGGAGTATGCTATTGAAATAAAATGTAATAAAAGTTGAATTCAAGCCTTGAAACTGGAAAACAGGGATGAAATTGAACGTGATTTCGACTTAAATTCCAGTGAAAATGTTTATAGGGTATATTCTTACTGTATAAAAAATATTTAGTCTCAAAATAAATTAAAAAAAAAAATGTAAAGAAAAATCTAGAACATTACTTTATTTGAAATAAAGATGAAAATAAGTCGTTATTGGCAACACAATGGAAAACGTAACTACCCAGTGTAGAAAATCATTACCAGATATGTGGTTATGTAACTACATACTTGGTAATGGTAACTAGTTACTTTTGTTATTACATTTCTTATTACCTTTATATGGCGATGTCGCGAAAAATAATGAGTTATGCTTACACACCAGCATACGAAAAATCTAAAAATATGTCATTACCTATATGCTTACCAGTACTGACAAAAATAATGAGTCTAAAACAGGGAAACAAGCCGATCAAAATAATCGGCGGCGACGGCGCAAGCAAAAAATCGGCGGCGGCGGCGATTAAGGTTGAGCCGGATAAAAATCGGCGGCGGCGGCGCAACCAAATAATCGGCATCGGCGGCGGCTTGATAGAACATTATACACGTAATTAAAAGATGTTAAAGGTTTTTTACAAAATATAGCAGTAGACAATTGTGCAAAAATTTGGAATTATCAAATAAAAAATAATTTTAAATTAAATTCATCGATAAAAATTACAAATTTAGGATTTTTAGTTTTTGAACGGAGCTAGAAGGAGAGATAGTTGGGCGTTCCAAATATATACATATACCAAGAAAACAGATTCGGTGCTGACAACCCCATTTGTTGCCAATCGAATGGTTCAGTTGCATCAAATGAATTTTTCGGTTGCGGCTACCGAATTATTCTTGATACAACTGAAATTCCGTTGCCACAGTCAAATTAGTCCTGTCTCAATTGGTTTTCTGTTGCCACAACTGAAAGTTCGGCCAGCATAACCGAACCATGCGATTGGCTACAAATGCGGTTATCAGAACTGAATTTGTTTTCTGGGTGTATGATTACCCTACGGGGAATGAGGAGTCAATTGCCCTCCAAGGACCGGTCAACCGAAGGCATGTTACTAAATTAGTACAAATATGACAAATATCACTGTTGCTTTTAAAAAACTTGACCGATACCGAAATAAAAAACAAAATTCGCGGCATATTTTTCAAATTATTTTTTTATTTATTTTACTCTTTTATTTATTTTGAACTTTATTTTTTTACGATTTGCTTATTTTAGCTCTTATTTTAAATTTTTATAATTTTTTCTTAAAAAATTTTAAGTTTTGTATTTTCAACGTTTTTTAATGTTAAAGCTGTTTTAGTTTTAGTTTTAACAATTGGTATTTCATTTAATTTTATTTTTAACTAAAGGGCAGTTTTTTAAATTTTTATTTATATTATCATTTCTTTTTTTAATTGATTTTCTTTTCTAATTTTTAATTGATTTTTTTAATTTAATTATGGCCAACGCAAAAAAGAGTCAACTGATATTAAAGGACCTATCCCGTGGCCTGTCAATCGGGGGCATACTGCAGGCACTTCCACTATATTTGTGTGTGTGTTAGTGTCGTTTTCTTTTCTATTTTTTTCTTTTCCATTTTTTTTATTTGCTTGCAGTATTTGTTTTTTTTTCTTTTTTATTTGAACAGAAACGAAAAATATATAACTTTACCATCAGCCATAGCAACATTAGCTCAGACGGTAGAGCGTTTGCCTTACAAGCAGGAGGTTGTGTTATCTAGCCCTACTTCGACGCCAAGTAGATTATTTTTAATTCGTAATTTTTTATTAGTTTATTTCAAAAGCTATTTTTAGACACACTACCTTACTGTCACAAGGTGTCTTAACTTTGGCAATTGGTCATTTACAATGAAAACGCCATGTTAAAGTGATATGACTCTTTCAAACAAAAGGACCGATCAACGACCGGTCTCCGCCCCCTTGGGACCTATCCTGCGTGTCATCTTTGACCGGTCTCTTTTCCCGTAGGGTATATATTCAATAAAATTGTGTGGAAATATTTTCAAAAAAAACTGAATTTCTTAACTTTTTCTTATTTTGTTAAATTTTGACGGCTTTTAGTTGCAATATTTTGTTTAAAAAAATTAATTTTTATCTAATTTATTCTTTATTCAGGGTAAAATGAAGTTCTACTTTAATCGCTTTGAAATTGTCAAAGTTATAAATTTTTTTATAAACATTGAATATTCTGCATTTATAAGAAAATTGAAAATATTAACCTTAATGATTGTGCAAACAAGAACATCGAGTTGCTGAAATTAAATGTTTAGAAAAATTACGATAACTTTTTCAATTTTCAATTAATTTAAACAAAAGAATCTGATTTTACTAAGAACTAAACCCACTTTCAGAATAAATTACAATAGTAAAGAGTTGTTTAATATTGTAGAAAAGCCGTCAAAGTATACAAATTAAAAAAAAAATTAATTTTAATATTAAAAAAAAAAACTTTCAACATATTTCAGTTACAAATAAATAATTCTATATATATTTGCAAAGCTAAATTTTTTGTCTTTCCAAAAACGTTACAATATTCAAAATCGGTTGAAAAATTGCTGAATTTCAAATTTTTAAGTGCTTGAGTCGCTCAAAAACAGAGTTTTGACACTATCACCCCTGTTCTGAATTCCGAAACTTTTTAATTAGAGTGGTTTTGTAAAATCACACAAAATTCAAAATGTGGGAAATTGACTGTTTCAAAAAATTTTAGCATACTGACAAATTTTAAAATAAAGTTTAACATATTAATTTTTGCAACAAAATATTCGTTTTACTTTCACCAAGCTTTTCCAACACGAAATAAAACGATGAAAATAATTCGGATGTGGATCACAGAAGAGCAAAAAAATTCAGAATGTTTCACTTTGGAATTTTTTATGTGGATTCGGAACTTAGAAACAAACAAACTCTATTTTCACTCAAAATTAAATGTATTTTTTAGAATAAACTAGAAAAAATATGGTTCGGAAAAAATTATGCTCGAAAAGATGTCAAAGTTGAAAAACTTAGAAGAAAAAATAAAAAATTCAGATATTCACCCCTGTTCTTAGTTCCGAAACTTTTTAATTAGAGTTGATTTGCAAAATCACACGGAATTAAAAATTTCGAAAATTTGTTGTTTCTACCAAATTTTAATATTCATAGACTAATTTTAAAATAAATTATTATATAATAATTGTTTTTAAGAAATATATATTCGTTTCACTATCATCAAGCTTTTTCTACACGAAATAAAACGAAAAATAACTCGGATGTGGATCACGGAACAGCAAAAAAATTCGGAATGTTTCACTTTATAATTTTTTTGTGGATTTGGTGCTCAGAACAGCGTCGATTATTGTAAATATCTCCCCAATTTTATAAGTCGACCGAGAAATAACTTAACATTTTTTCGTCCACAATGTCTTAAAAATGTGTCTTTTGATAATAATTTCAGGTGTACTGAAATTTCTGAAAAATGTGATGTGATATACTTAACCAAACCTACGACTATAAATTCGAATTAATTAATTCTTTAATTCACTTTTGGACTTTTAATTAAAATTTACTAATATATCAATCGTTTATACCATTCCTTATGAATTCATGCACTGGCTTCATTTTTTTAATTTTCATGCATTGTGAATGAATTCTTTCATGAAATCATTCTTTTTATAATGATCTTTCACGTTTCTTTCCGTTTGTAAAAGATTAAAACAAATGTTGCATTTTTAATTATTTTTATAGGTTGTGTATATGATATCAATATTAAATCCCTAAAATAAGCCACATTTTTATTTAATTTGTGTTTATAAACTAAGGTGTTGTCAGAATCATTAGTATATTCATACCTTAGACCTTTTACTGATTGAATAAAATGACAATTTTGATAAGCCATTTTGTAAAAGATTAGAATTAATGAAAAAATTAATAATTTAAATTGATTGTATTTCTATACGGAATGTATTCAACAAAAGAATGCATTCTATTTAATATTAAACTTTGGGAATGAAACCTATGAATTAATTATAAAGGAATGGTTTGATGGAATGATATATATTCAATTTCTAAAGCTGAATTCGGTTTTGTGCGAATTAAGCTAAAATTGAATTAATTCTTTCGAAACTCTGCCTACAATCTACACTTGGTCATTTGAAAAGTATATATGTATATTTTTTATTTTAATTTTTAACACTGTGTAATTTGTATTCAAAACTATGGGTGGTAAAGACGTGTTCATTTGGATTCTCTCCTCTATTGCATATCCAAATTTCAGCGAAATCTGTCAGAAGTTTTCAAGCAAAACTTCCAACTTAAGAAATATTTATGACAAAAATCCTTCTTAGCTCTGACTATAAAACTGGTTCTTTAATATTATCTTGATGGTTCAGGAAATGATGAAGTAGAAAATTTGTTTTAAAAATGACATTTGCTTTTAATTTTTTTATTTTTGAAAATTGATACTTCCAGCCGAAATAAGCCGAAAAAAATCGGCGGCTGCGGCTGAGGTAAAAATGACCGGCGGCGGCGGCTTAGACGGCTTACGGCGGCTGGCTTGTTTCTCTGGTCTAAAAATAAATTTTGAAAAATATAAATTATATAAAAAAAAATATTTTTTATTGTATTTTTTTTTTTTAAATAAAATTTCCTGGTGCGGGAATCGAACTTGGGTCTACAGATTGCCAGTCAATAGCTCTACCATCTGAGCTATATCGACATGTAAGCTTACTCGCCAACATACAAAAAATCAAAAAATATGTGGTTACATATATCCTTACCAGTGTTTAAAAAATATTGAGTCTAAAAATAGATTTAAAAAAATTTTCAAAAAAATCTAGAAAATTATTTTGTATTTGAAATAATGATAAAAATAAGTGATTATCAGTAACTCATTATTATATGTTTTCAAATAATGCAGAAGGTAATTGGGTGTCATTACTGGTAGTCCAAAAAATAATGATATGTCATTACCGTTTCTACACTGGGTAGTTATTAGTAACTAATTACTATATGTTTTAAAATAATGCAGAAAGTAACCTGCAAATCTTAATGAGCTTCGCATATGTTGCAGAGGAGAAAAATTTAAAGGAAGAGTATTTTTTTTAGCTGCCCAATCTCATATTTAAGTGTTAAAAAATGTTGTCAAAAATGATCCAAAGAGATATTTGGGAAAAACTTCATTTTTCATTTTTGTATTGCGACATGTCTGAAATTAAAAATTATTTTTACATAACCGGTATGTACTCTCAAAAAGAAAAATTCTGATACCCATACTGCATATGTCAAGTAGACAGAAGTTCCCAAATATTTAAAAATATAGACTTTCGGGAAAATTCGTCTCAAACCCGAAGTAGGCCGAATATCGAAAAAAACGAAACACTCCCTCACTTAAATATGATAAGGATTAATATATATGAATTTGACCCTTAACCCTGTATACATCCCCATACAAAGCCACCTAAAATTTTTGAATTATGAGATTGGGCAGCTAAAGAAAATACGTATCCTTTAAATTTTTCTCCTCTACAATATATCCGAAGCTCATTAAGAACTGCCGGGCCGCGTTGGGAGTCTTTCCTTGTTAGTTACGCCCTGTAGTAGTTCTATAGTAATTCAAATTGTAATTTTGGAGATGTGTACGCACTTAAAGAGTTAATATTTTTTCAAAATTAAAATTTTTATTTTTTGTTAAGTGTTTGTAACCGTCGCATAGGGCAATCGTAATTAATATTAGAATTAATTACTAAAGAATTTTTTCTGGAGCTGATTTATAGGAAGAAGAGGAAGAAAATATTTTTATTGAAAAATTTAACAGACACAAGGGAATCACCAGACTGCCGCCGTTTCGTCTCACCCAAAGACTCGTCAGTGGTTAGTTTATGTGTTAACTGATCAAACTAATTTTTAATTGTTAATTTGTCTCTATATGAACAACTTTTTGTGTATTGCTATGACCGAGGATTGAACCGGCAGCCCTCTGCACAGGCTATGACTCATAGCTTCACCTCTTAACAAGATACACCACGGTCGGCATAGCGCTGAGTGTGGCAAAAAAAAAAAAAAAATAATAATAATAATCTTGTATATCAAATTTGCGTGAAAACAAAGTCTACACAATTTTCACGTGAAACTTATTGTCGTGAAAAATAATTTTTTTTATATGGAGTATAACAGTTTTTTCATGTGAAACTCAAACAACTTACGGTGCTTTAATCGTTAAAGTTGTTTAAGTGAGATGTTTTGCAATACATTTTTCTGCCCTAAACACGCTAAATTATCGTGTTTAATTTTTAAACACGTTAAACACGATAAGTTTGATATCAAATCGTGTTGAATGACAAGTTTGAAGCAGAAGAAGACACAACAAGAGAAATTAAAATTGAATAATATGAACTAAATTTAAATAAAAACCAGCTAAAATGTGTTTTTTCTTATTAAAGTGATAGTTGAACAAAACAATTAATTAAATTTTGCTTTCGTTGAACGAAAAATGCAAAAACAGCCATGAAGTTGTCCCTTAACTAGAAATTGAATGTTGAATGTTATTTCACTTTTTATAGCAATTATAATGTAGAATAATGCCAAAAACTATTAATTATTGCCTTCGGCCGAAGAAAAAATAACTTTTTGGGAAATTTTAGCTTATTTTTACAATTGTTAAGGAACAGCTGTTCGAGATGTTTAACTTAAACACCCCTCAATTCATAAATGCTTTGTAAAGTTATAGCATGTTTACAAAACGTCATTTTCATACAAAATTTGTTCAATAAACCCCGTATAATTTTACAAAGCGTTTATGAATTTAGGGGTTAACTTTTATGTGTGAACTGATATGTTTAACTTTTAAAAAAATTTGTTTAAGAAACGTACTGTGAACGCATCATAATACAATTGGTAACTCTAAAACTATTATAAATATAATATTAAGATTTAAAGCTTTTAAAATATGCATACATAGTATTTCAATTTATTCACAAAAAGTATGAAAAAATACATTAAATAAAAAAGAAACAGTTGAAAACGATAAAAAAATTTCAAGTTTCGAAAACTGTTCTCTTTGCAAAATTTCATTAATCTTCAAGTCTGTTTGAATCAGTTATACGCATGTTTGTTCATGCGCCTTAAATATTTTTCACATGAATGAGATTTATTGTTTGGGAGATGTGTTTTTGGACCAAACAACAATTATAACATTGAACATTGATGATACATAAAAGGTACTATATACAAATATGCCTGTATGAGTGAGTGTGTGTATCTCTTATAGTATTGTTGTTGATTTTACAGACAATTGACTAAAATAAAACCGTTCATAGTCATAGACAACTACAGGCAAACACACTCATACAAACAAGTACACACATACATATAGATTTATAAATCTATGAATACAAATTTATAAGTAAAGGAAAAAAAGCTCTCCTGGCATTCATTCATTAAAATATAGAGTGTAAGGTTAGGGTTGACTCCTCTACTCACACAAAAAAGAATAAATGAAAATAGGAAAAATGGAAAAAGCTTTCTATTTCACATACTTCAGACAACTCCACAAAACGAGTTCGTTATTATCGTCTTCTTTTTTGTAATTCTTGTTTTAGCTTTTATATTGATTGCAGAGTTAAGGATATCTTTTATATTTTTTTTTTACAAATATTTCTTCATAATTTCGTTTTTTAACTACTATTTACTCGTTACTTTTAAATTGTAATTATCAACCCACTTACTACACACACACGTCCATAAATATATTTATGTACGATACATACTAAATTCTTATATACAATTTTCTTATTGTTGAAAACCTACACCTTGATTTTATTATTATCCAGTTTTTCTCTAAAGCTTTTTTATCTTTCCTTTTTCCGTATTTGAGATGGTAGTATATAGTAGTAAAATGTAAAATCGCTTTTTTTTGATAATTTATTTATCACCTCTTTGTCATACGAGTAAAAGTTTTAATCAAAATAAATTTCTTGGAATCTGTAATTTGGTTTTAGGACATTTGAGATTGATTATATTCATATAAATGTCTCGTTAAAATAAGGAAATCCAATTTTTTTTTTTTTTAGAAAAAAACGTTTTTTTTTTGTCTAATACTATATTCTAGTCGTTATTGCATCTAGCTATTAACAAATTTTGTTAAATTTTTGACACTTGTTTTTGCTTGTGATATTTTTTAAGTGAATGTTGGTGGTTGGCGAAAGTTTTTAAATTGAATCGTTATAATATTTTGGACATTTTTTCATAAAAGTCTTTCAAGGAAAAAATCTTCAAATTGTAAATACAATAAACTCGTAATTATTCTATTTTGGATAAAAACTTAAAAAAATACACTGCCATTTTCCACTAAAGTTAAATCTTAGCCGCAGATTTGAATTATAATTTCTTAATGAAATTTGGTATATATATATTAGAGTTAACCTTATTTCTCAGCTTGCATTTTAAGGCCGTCCCCAAACTGGAAATGTTCGTTTGTATATAAAAATATAACGTTCAAAAAATTAAGGTGATCGTCTAACGGCAACACGAGCCGTGTCGTCCCATGGAAGTTAAAGTACGATTTACTAGGAAAAGAAATACTTTTCTGGCTTTTTTAAGAACCCATTTGTTAACTTTTACAAAATTTATAGCTATAATATAATATTTTCATGTTACTGTTATTACCCGGTAGATGGCGCTACCAATGTAGCCGAAGTTTTAAAGATGGCGCTATTTATTCGTCTACTGATTTTTAAAATGGCTCATATCTCGAAAACTAAGAGAGATAGAGCAAAATTTATGAAAATTTTGACTACCCCTAACCTTATAATACCCCAGCGAAAGGGGTTATCACTATCCAAAAATTAGACCTTGGCGTAGCCTTGGACCCTCGGAAATTTTTAATAAAAATTTTCCACTTCATAAAATGGCCCATATCTCAAAAACTAAGCGACCCAAGAAACATTTTTATGGACTCTCCGGCACGTACGGATTCATGAATCCGGCTTTTACGGCACGTTAACTGTCCGTAATGAACGTATCCGTCAATGCTTGTACGTATACGGAACATTAACGGACCGTATAAATGGATTTCCGTACCTTTAAATACGGATTTCATCGGTTGCAGTTTGTTTACAAAATAAAAAATTATATTTTTGAAAAGTCGGTGAAAACACTATTATAACGGGAATATATGCAGAATGCAATAGAGGGAATTCTTTCCATCACACCATTAATCAAACAACATCAAGTAACAAGGTAAGATTTATGAAACTTATTGTTTTGTGCATAAAGGCTTCATTAGTCAAATCGTAAAGCAAAAAAAAAACGTATCTGTAATCAATTCAATGTGTTAAAATAATATAGAAATATATTTTTATCTTTTTTCTATGCATTGAAACTATTGTCAAGTAAAATCGTAAAAAAGTTCTGTTGAAAATAGAAATTTTATAATTTATTACTTGACATTTAATTCTATGCACAAGAAAAGGATATTTTTATTTTTTATCCTCTTTTTATTCATTATAAGAATGATACGTTACTTTTTTTTACGACACTTCCAAACTAATTTGGGCTTAACATGTGAGAATTTGCATCGTGTACACTCAAAAAAAAAGTCAGTAAAGTCAGCAAAAAATGTTGCTGCGTCAGCAAATTTTTAGTCAGGAGCGTGCTTACAAAAATGTTGGTAATTTCAGCAAAAGGTTTGCTGAAAACCAGCGATCTGATTTCTACCAAAAAAATAGTAATCTTCAGCAAAAGTTTTGCTAACACTTAGTCGACTGCAAATGAAAAAAATCCTTGCTAAAATCACTAAACTTTTTGCTGAATATTAGTAGACTGAAAAAAACTCAAAAAACTTGTAGCGAAATTTTACTTTAGTTAATTTATTTGCTGAAAATTTAAATATAGAATATGTGTAGAGTTGTTTTTATTTTTATGTCATTTCCGTTTCCAGACGAGCTGCGACATCTACATCTTGTCTATCTGGTTGTCGTCCACGCTATGAATGCGGTTATCAGCCCAATTTTTGTAGCAAAATAAATTAGTAAAACATTAGTTCAAAATTAGTTTAGTGCTAAAAAAATATAACTAAAATTTTTGCTGAAAACGGAATTTCAACAAAAAAATTGCTGAAAACTAGTACACTTGATATACAAGACGTTTTACTAATTTTTCTACTAACTTATTTTTTTGAGTGTACACATTCAATTAAACCATAACTAATTTATTGTCTCTTTTCCATATAGATGTTGGATTTTACTCTGGGTCCCTAAGCGCTCGATAGAAAGGTAAAACGAGCCGGATGTGCTAAATATTGTAATTGTATTAATTAGAAATTTATTAATAGTAATTGTAAATAATAATTATTAATCTCTATATATAAAAGAATAACGTGACTGACTGACTGACTCAACATCGCCCAGCCCAAACCGCTGAAGCTAGGAAGTTGAAATTTGGTATGTAGGTTCCTCTTTCGGCGTAGACGTCCGCTAAGACGGGATTTTTGGAAATTCCTACCGGAACGGGCAAAAAGGGGAAAAGTGGAAATTTTTACAGGGACGGGCAAAAAGGGGAAAAAGTCTCCCCCTTGACGGCCTGCTCAAACTGCTGGAGCTATGAAGTTGAAATTTGGTATGTAGGTTCCTCGACCGGTGTAGACGTCCGTTGAGACGGCATTTTTGAAAATTCTTATCGGGAGGGGCAAAAAGGGGACAAAAAAAGTACCTTTTTCCAAAAAAGTACCTTTTCCCAAAAAAAGTACCTTTTCCCAAAAAAAGTACCTTTTTCCCAAAAAAGTACCTTTTTCCAAAAAAAGTACCTTTTTCCAAAAAAGTACCTTTTTCCAAAAAAAAGTACCTTTTTCCAAAAAAAATTCCTTTTTCCAAAAAAAGTACCTTTTTCCAAAAAAAGTACCTTTTTCCAAAAAAAGTACCTTTTTCCAAAAAAAGTACCTTTTCCAAAAAAAGTACCTTTTTCCAAAAAAAAGTACCTTTTTCCAAAAAAAGTACCTTTTTCCAAAAAAAGTACCTTTTTCCAAAAAAAGTACCTTTTTCCAAAAAAGTACCTTTTTCCAAAAAAAGTACCTTTTTCCAAAAAAAGTACCTATTTCCAAAAAAAAGTACCTTTTTCATAAAAAAGTACCTTTTTCCAAAAAAAATTCCTTTTTCCAAAAAAAATTCCTTTTTCCAAAAAAAGTACCTTTTTCCAAAAAAAGTACCTTTTTCCAAAAAAAGTACCTTTTTAAAAAAAAAGTACGTTTTTCCAAAAAAAAAATCGTTTTTCCAAAAAAAGTACCTTTTTCCAAAATAAGTACCTTTTTCCAAAAAAAAGTACCTTTTTCCAAAAAAGTACTTTTTCCAAAAAAAGTACCTATTTCCAAAAAAAAGTACCTTTTTCCAAAAAAAGTACCTTTTTCCAAAAAAAAGTACCTTTTTCCAAAAAAAGTACCTTTTTCCAAAAAAAAGTACCTTTTTCCAAAAAAAGTACCTATTTCCAAAAAAAAGTACCCTTTTCCAAAAAAAGTACCTTTTTCCAAAAAAATTACCTTTTTCCAAAAAAAGTACCTTTTTCCAAAAAAGTACCTTTTTTCAAAAAAAGTACCTTTTTCCAAAAAAAGTACCTTTTTCAAAAAAAAAGTACCTTTTTCAAAAAAAAGTACCTTTTTCCAAAAAAAATTCCTTTTTCGAAAAAAATTCCTTTTTCCAAAAAAAGTACCTTTTTCCAAAAAAAGTACCCTTTTCCAAAAAAAGTACCTTTTTCCAAAAAAAAGTACCTTTTTCCAAAAAAAGTACCTTTTTACAAAAAAAGTACCTTTTTACAAAAAAAGTACCTTTTTCCAAAAAAAGTACCTTTTTCCAAAAAAATTCCTTTTTCCAAAAAAGTACCTTTTTCCAAAAAAGTACATTTTTCCAAAAAAAGTACCTTTTTCCAAAAAATGTACCTTTTTCTAAGAAATTGAACCTTTTCCAAAAAAAAAAGTACCTTTTCCCAAAAAACATATATTTTTCCAAAAAAAATACCTTTTTCAAAAAAAAGTACCTTTTCCAAGAAAAAGTACCTTTTCCCAAAAAAAGTACCTTTTTCAATCCCATCATTAACTCCTTTGGTTTTTGGAAATGTGACTTATATCACTTTCATAATAAATTGAAACAACTTCGTATTTGAAGTTGTACTGAAATCTAAATATGGCATCTTTATTTTTATTTTTTCGATACACACATTCTCATACTCATATTATTGTTGTGGTTGTAATTGGTGCCCATACTTACTCGTATACCAAGGACAGAATAGCTCAAAGCTTTTCATTATAACAAATACCACTACAACAACAGTAAATAACAAAGCAACTCATCATTAAAATGTTACTTTTTTGTTGTTATTTTTGTTTTTGTTGCCGTTCTTACACTTTATACATTCATGTATGCATTTTTGTTGTTTTGTTGAATTAAACGATGCCAGCTGAACGAACACACAAAAAAGTTTTCGATACATTGAAGAATAAAATACAAAGTGACCTGTTTTTTTGTATGTGTCTATGTTTATGAAAATAACTTCGCATCAAATCGTTAAACATCGTTTTCGAATAAACGAACTTTAATTAATTAAGGAACAAAAAATGGAGAAAAAATCGTATATAGTATGTGGGAATAAGAACTCCTATTGTTCATTGATGTTTTTGTTAGAGACTTTTCTACTATTTGTTTTGTACTAAAATGTGTACTGGACGTATGAGTAATATTATGGTGTGAAATATTACTCATACTCTTATTGTAATTTTAATTTGTAAAATGTACACTCAAAATAATTCAGCATTTAAAGTCGGATTTTAAAGTGTGATATATTAATTTTTTCGCCTCGAGGAGACTAGGGTTTGCTATAAAGGAAAAATCCAATGAAAAAAAAAATATTAAAAAGGCGACCCCTACGTTCGGCAACCAATAAATAAAAAAAATTTATACTGGGTTTATCGAAAAACTTCCTTAGCAAAAGTTTAATAATTTTTTGCGTGCTTTAATTTTCTGACATTAGTGTGGAACATTAGGGTGGTGGCAACTGAGATCTGGTGGGTAACTACTAGAACGGGATACTTGAGGTCAGTGGCCCTTAGAGCAGAACACTGGTCTCCTCGAGAGAAAAACATGTATCATACTTTAAGATCCGACTGTAAATGCCAAAGATAAAATGAAAAATGTAAAATGGCGACCCCTTCGTTCGGCAAAAAAAATTTTTTTGAAACCTTGCAAAACTACTTCATATTGGGGGGTGTACGGCGCACTTTTTTTTTGCCTGTAAGGTGGTACGCTCTAATACATAGTATATACTACATATTTCAAAATGTTATCAATTTTTAATTAATTGGCGAATTTAAAAGTAATTAATCTTTTACTCGGTTTACTTGATTTGACCACTCTAGTAGTTACTTTTTGCATTATTTCAATACAAAAAATAATGCTTTAACCATAATCGCTTATTTTTGTCATTAATACAACTATAAAGGAATGCAGTAATTTTTTAAAATCTGTTTTTAAGCTCAATATTTTTCCAACTATGGCAACCACACCTCTTTAATGTTTTTTATGCTGGTACGTAGTCTTTTAATATACTAGCTCCAGGTTCCATTCCTGATACCAGCATTGGGGATATAACGCTTTGCAATTTTTGCACATATCATTTCTCCCAAGGCAAAATCAAATAGAGCATGGAAAAATATTAAGAACTACGATTTTATTTTTCGCGATCGTTAAACAAGTTCCCGCGCCAAAATAAATAAATAATTTTTTTTTTATTTCAAAAAAGTATTAATTGACTCTAAATTAGCGAGCTTTTTCTAATTTTGTATTACCAACATTAGTTAAATTCATTTCCCACCATTTTAGCAAGAAAAATAAAATAAATTTTTTTTAACAAAAATAAAAAATTTTAAGTATTTTTAGAAATAGTTTTTGGTGCGAGAGGATTTTTAAAAACTGTTTTTATTATCAGCACAATATTATCTATTAGATTTAGGCTTTCGGGCTTGCACCCAAAAAAAAGTTATACCCCTATATACCGAGCATCCCTGTAATCATTTGGAAGATATCTTCCAAGAAGATATTAAGCGATATCTTCTATTTTTCATTCGAATGAAAATAATCAAGTAGTATTTTCAAATTATCTTCCTTTTATCATTTGGAAGTAGGGTTTTTCTTTTCCCGGATTTTTCATTTCCCGGGACAGCGGGATTTTTTTCAGAATTTCCCGGGATCCCGGGAATTCCCGCTCGTTAGAAAATATATAAATTCGACATATGTTGCACTTGAAAAACTCGATTACTGTTCAAACACCGTCCGACAAAGTTCATCTTTTGGTTGTACCCATGAGAAAATGCACTTAATATATGCTGAAAGGATGGCTAAATATAAAATATCCATGTCTTCCACTTTTTCTGGATCAATTCGTTTAACAATTTAAATCGTGAATTAATATTTACACCCAGGAAAAAGATTGGTTGGAATTCGATCACAACCATTAAAATGATGTTATTTTATTTGGAGTTGCCTATAATTGAATACTACACCAAAAATATTTTACTAGACATTAAAAATAGGGAAAATGAACTAAAAAAGAATCCTTTTAACAAATTATTGGTATCTCCAATCAATTTTAAAATTAGTATCAGTTTAGTAATTCTATGTAGTAGAAGCAGCCATTTATTTAGTGAATATACAAGAAGATTGGTGTTACCTATAATCTTTCTTAAAAAAATTTCAATATTCGAAAGTGGTAACTACAAATACGGGTGTCCTAATCAAATGTGACCTTGAAGTCGAGTTTCTGTAGAACCAACCGAATTGTGGATTTTAATGATAACACACACAACTACTGATTGGTATTGGTAAACGAATTTTTTACTATATTTGTTTTCCAAGCAAAACATATAAATTCAAAATTAGACTTGAAAATTAATAAGTGCTTGTGATGTAGTCGGTGGAGAGTTGGCCTACTACGCCGGATTTTCGAGTTCGAATCCCGGAAAAGACAAAAATTTATATGTTTTTTTTTTAATTAAAATAAAATATTCATATGTATAAACAGTAAATATGGCTAAGAAAATTAAAAGTAGTTGTGGTGCAGTGGGTAAGAGTTTGAACTATTAACCTGAATGGCCGGGTTCAATACCAGAAAATTCAAAAATAGTTATTTAATTTCAATAAAATTTTGTGGAACATAATAATATTTATGTGGAACATAATATTGAATAAGACTACCGAATATTGGCTTTCACGACGAAAAATATAATTTAATATAAAGATAGTTGTCGTAACCGCACGAATTCGATTGGCAACAAATTCGGTGGCCACAACTGAGACTGTTTTCTGGGTGTAGGTAATATATTTATATGGAAGGCCGTCTTAATTTTAAAAAAACTCTTAGAAATATATTAATTAAATATTAATTTGCCGTTAAACGGTTAAACCAATTGATATAGAAAAAGTGAAAGACAAGAGTATTTTATCTTCATCCCCTTTTTCAGAGTATATTGGAATTGTTAATGGGTGCAAAATTGTGTCGGACCAGTTTTATAGTCAGAAATAAGATCGATTTGTTGCTAACATATTTCTTAAATATGAAATCAAAAAATTACTATTTCTAGATATTTTATGTATACCTTTCTATACAGATTTTCAAAAGTATCCGTCTAGAATTATTTTTATAAAAAAGTTTAAAAGTGAGTATTTTTCACATCAATTTTTAGGCAAATTCGCCTAAATCGTTTTATAAAAAAAGACACTACAACATTATTAAATAGTTTCTTAACTTTAATTGGTTTTCTTGAATAGACATTTTTTATGCAACAGCTACTTAAAAATAAATTATTTAATTTTCGTATTTAGTTGCATTTTAAATTAACATATAAAAAATCCAAAATAAGCATCTGATGGATTATTTTGAAAACAAATAATATTTAAAAAATACAATTGAAATAAAGGAATAACAATTGAACTTAAAATTAAATTATTTTAAATAAAATAAACTCAAAATACTTGTCAATTGAAAATATGAAATGAAAACATCACAAATTTGGAACTGAAATAATGATGTTGGAATGTTGAATAAGGCTCGTTTACACTATAAGATTTTCGGTACGATTTTACTTTAGTACACATGCAAAACATATAGGCAAGGTTGCAGAATTTTTACGGAAATATAGTGTAAACCAGCCTATACAAATATTTCTTTTTTTGAACAAAGATCATTTTAAAGAAAAAAAAAAATTCCGAAGTACATACAAGAATTTTTGTTGGTAAACTTGGTAATGGCTGATAAAATTTTTTCGGTTTAACTAAACCAAATTCAACTGGCATCTCAAAACAATTTGGCCAAATTCAGTTTATTAAATTTTAAATCGTATTTTTTTAATTTTAAATATTTTTTGATCAAATTAATTTCAAAAAAACAATGCTTTAAATTTAAATAAGGCTTCCAAAATTGCAATAATATAAGCTAAATATTCTGTAAAAGAATAAAAAAAATCCCGGGAAATCCCGCACAAAATTCCCGGGATTGCGGGATCCGAAAAAGGGCCGGATTACCGGGACATAAACCCTATTTGGAAGATAAATCTGTGCTATTGGGAAAAAATAATTTAAAAATTAAATTTTTTGAATGGGGGAGTATTTAGTTGATCTCTTATTTTTAAGGAAATGAATGTTTTTTTTAGTTTGACTCTAGATCATAAATTAATATCACTTTCTGTTTAAATTCTTTTTCAATTTTTGTCATAATTTTTTATGATAATATTGCGGCAATATTACCTTTTTATCACCCGGAAGATAAAGAAAATTTGTTTGAAATTTTTTGTCATTTTGGAAAAACTTAAAAGAAAATGGGTACAAAAACAACCAAGAGATACACAGGAAACAAATTCCTCGAAATAATCAAGATAAGCGCGGAAAAAATCGGCTGCCATGAAATCAAGATAATTAATGTGTTGGTCAATGGGTTATGTATGCAGATATTCTTTTTCAGGCTTAATTTTAATAATGAAAAAAATAAATCGTTTATTTTATACCGGGGAGCTTATTTGGCGATATCACATTTTTGTCTTGCAGGTGATAAATTAGCGAAATCTCCGATTTATCTTTCTAGGGTATTGCTTTCGTATTGCCTGGAAGTATTGCTTTCTGGTAACAGTTGTTCCCGACGGAGGAAACTTCCACAATACGATATTGATATTGCTGGCAATAAATGTTTTCTTCCTGGCAATATGATCGGAAAATCTTCTTCGTATTGCCATGCTTGCTGGGATGTTATATTACAATAACAATTTAACAATAAAAAATATTTTTTTATAAATTTTTTTTTTTTTTAATTTTGTTTTTAGACCAGAAGTCGGCAACACCTATGCCCATGGGCGCTCTCTCACACCTACATAAGCTCACACATAGAAGAAAAAAATAAATAAATTCACTCCAGTCTCACAAAAGCAGTCAATGAAGTAGGTTGTCATATCGCTTGTTTGCCAGATTTTTTACACTCTGCATAATGTTTATTGATACATTTTTTTTGGTAATTTATTGTTAAGCTTTTTTATTTTTATTTTATTTTTTGATATTTGTTTTTGTAGTTGTTGTTTGCTTTTAAATTTTTACCCCTAAATTCATAAACGCTTTGTAAAATTATAGGAGGTTTATTGAACAAATTTTGTATGAAAATGACGTTTTGTAAACCTGCTATAACTTTACAAAGCATTTATGAATTGAGGGGTTAATTTATATTCCCATTATAAAAATTTGAAATTTTAAAATTATTATACAAACGTTCTTTGTCAGTGCATTGAGAGAGAGAGGCTGCAACTCACTCATACAAGCACAAAATAAAGTTGTATATGTTTGCCGATGCCTGTTTTAGACGCATTATCTACATATGAAAATTATATGAAATAATAATGTTTATCGTTCATTTTGAAATCATACATTCTCTTATTTTCTTTTAAATTTTCAAAAAACAATGAAAAACTAAAGATTCAAGTGCTATAAAAAATGCTTGAATTTAGCTTTATTTTAAATTATTTTTTCCAGTTGATACAGTTGAAATAACTTCTTTTCTATTCTCGTCAATACTGAAAAAATAAACTAAAATAATTTTTTTATATAGAGATATAAAAGGAATCTGAATTTCTTCCTTGGATTCTAAAAAATATTTAAGTAATGGAAGCTTACTTAAACCTTTTTCTAACATTATTATTTTCTCCTTAGCTAAGAAAAGCACTACAACATTTGACGCTACTATAAAAAGGAAGGAGAAATTACAAAAAATTGGTTTCCGTCGCCTCAAGATGTTGGATATTAAAATAAAAATACAAATGTTAATGTATGTATGATAAAATAATTATATAACTGCAAATAAATTGCATCAAATATTACATATATCGTATTTTAATTGGCTTGATTTATGCTTGAAGATATGGCTTGAATGCAAGGGTTTTAAGTATGTTGTTTGAACTTGAATCGGACTATAATTCAAGGCTTGAATTGAAGCATATTTACACTATTATGTTAGACTGGAATTTCATTTGATGGAGTATCCTATTGAATATCATTGTAAACCAAGTATAAATCAAGGCTAGAGATTAGAAAATATGACTGGAATTACGCTTGATTTCAACTTGAATTCCAGCTAAATTGTTTATTGAGCTGTTTTCAAATGAAAGAAAGATGACAAGATTTGGCCTTATCGATTTTTTTTTCAATTTTCATTTTATGTAATTTACTTGTAAACTTTATCATTTTTCAAGTAAATGAACGTTATTTTAGTTTGACTCAAGATCATAAATTAATATCACTTTCTGTTTAAATTATTTTCAAATCAAAGAAAGATGATACAATTTTTACAAGTAAATTACAAAGAATAAAAATTATTGAAAAAATTCGATAAGACCAGCAAGGCAAAATGCGCATTTTCATTCTTTTGAAAATAATTTAAAAGAAAATTAGATAATATGTTATCACCAGGGCAGCGACTTTCACGGAAATGCATGTTTGTAAGGAATGAGATCATAAAAATTTTAACACATATAAGGTTAATAAAAAACAAACCACTGAATATTAAGACTTGAAACCAAATTTTTGTTAAATGAAATTTAATATAAAATCAAACCAAAAAAACCGCATGAAATTCTAACCACTACTAACAAATTTATCCACTTTTTCTGGAAACCCTCCCATTAAGGCTTTTATGGTAGTTTCTGTCACCTTTTTAGAGCAGGTGGTCCATCTATATTTGAAATATTGCATGTTCTGGGAGAACTTTTTTGTGCCCTTTAGTTCTCTTTTAACAAGAGCCCAATATCTCTCCACTGGCCTGAGCTCCGGGCAGTGTGGTGGATTGGGCTAACCGAGCTGTTTTTCTGCCAGATGTGCTAGGAGCTCTCTTAGGGATGCTTTTAACTTTATATTCCTTACCAATGTTACGATAACCAATCGTTGTTCCTCTTCCGGGCTTCCTTTCAATTGTTAGGTGTTCCAGATACATTTTTACCACTTTGGAAACTGGTTGGCGGCATACATTAGTCTCTTTTGCAATTTTTTTGTACGTCCATGTTTGGTTTTGTTGAAAATATTTAATTATTTTTGAACGCACTTTCCTTTCATCGTCCATTGTGTAAAAAATTGCAAATTAAAACTCATGATGTAAATTAATTTATTAACTGACATATTTTGAAAATGTAAATTGCCGAAAAAAAAGAGAAGCTTTAAACCAAAGTTATAGGCAAAACTGTGTGTTAACATTTTTATGATCTCATTCCTTAGTCATTAATCCAAAAATTATTTTGACCAAAAACTTTTCCGAATCAAAGAATTTGCAACAAAATGGCATCGATTTGTTGTTGCATATTTTTAAGTGCATAGTTTTTGCATATTTTATGATTTTTAGTGCATATTTTTGCATATTTTTCATTAAATGGCATATTTTCTTCATATTTGGTTTTTTAATTAAAAGTAAGATTTAGTGAAAAATAAAGAAAAATAATAATTTGTAAACTTTAACGCAGCACTTAACCAGAAGGGAAACATCAAATTGTCATCTACTTAGACATTTATATTGAATTTAATTTTTAACCAAACGCTCCCTAGTAATAAATATGATTTTTAAAAATCGAAAATTTTAAAGTGGATTTTTTGGTTTGAAGATTATTAGTTCGTGTTTTTGGGTTATAATATTTCCATTTGTGCATTTTTTGCTGCATATTTTAAGCGCATATTTTCGATTTTTATATAAGTTTCAGATAATGCGTTATATAACCCATTATTTGGTAATTTTGATTTCGTACAATTTATGCAAACGTTGGCATTTTTTTTTATTATAAATCAGTGAAATTTTTATAAATTAAATGCTGGCAAAACCATTTTTGAAAATGCTGCTAAAGCATCCCAAAACAAATGTTCTACCAGAATTTTTTTTTATAGCAATCTCAGTTTCTGACTGGATAGATTTAAAATAATTGTATGCATCTTAACCCATTTTTCGCCAACCGGTGATTATTCATAACTTGCTAATGAAATATTTTTTTATTTAATTTATTTTTTGTATCAATTATTATGGCTCCTGTTTCTTTTATGATATGCTCAGTAGAAAAACGCTTTTTATTTACACTTCAAAAATATCACTCATGTATATGTACATATTCTGCCAACTAATTTTCCGAAAAATTTGAAAATTCACTGACTTAAAAATTTAGAATTTTCTTAATAAGGACCAGAATAGCTTTGATATAAATTTTTATCAAAATCTGTCGACGGGAACTGGTAGCGGTGAGAAATGAGTTAAATAAAAAAATCTTCCTGACCACTTAAGTATTAGGTATAAAATTTTAAATAAATCTTTGTGTTTTTTTTTTCAACCACTTACCCAAACGTACAAATATGACGAAAACAAATGTTTTAAACATTATCCTTCTGAAAGCTTAAAGAGGATTTTTGATTTTTGTTTTTAGCCAGGACGTTTTTGAAAACGTCTTGGTTTAACGATGTTTAACAATTCCAATAAAATTTGTATAATCATGTAGTTGGTAAATTCTTAGAAGATCGTCGTTTATAGCACTGTGTGTGTGTGTGTGTGTATATGTTGTTTGATTGTGTGGCAAATTGATGCTAATTCGTGTTGTTGTTATTATTTCTTTTGGATGTGTGTGCTTGTGTTGATACAAGTAAATGTGTATTTTATGAAACTTCAACGACTGCGTATACAGATGTGTGGGTGTTATAAAATATATAATTTGTATTCTATTCGTACTTCTTTCTGCTTGTTCTTTTTCTTTTAGTTCTTTTTCTGTTTCTTTGGTTGTAGTATTGTTGCAGTTGTTGTTGTCGTTGATACTATTAATGTTGTATGTGTTGGTGGTTGACTGCTTGCTGAGTTGGTTTTTGTAAATTTTTTTTATTCGTTTTTTCTTTTTTTTTTGTAGAAGGAATATATTCAATTATACAATGTCACCAAAAAAGAAATTGCGTCTCCACTTTTTTTTATATATTTTTTGTCATATTTATATAACAAAAAAAGTAATTTTATTTTTGATTATATTTTTTTAAATTTGTATTTAACTTTAACTTTTTAGAAATATTTTTAACTTTTTATTTAAAAACTTTTTTTCTGGTTTCGTTTTTTAGGGTTTTGCCGATTTTTTGATTTTTTTTTGGTATCGGCATTTACCCTTTGCGCCTTCTTTTGTAACCACGTTGCGTCATTTTAAAATGTTTAAATATTCTTTAATTACTTTACACATTTTTGTATAATTTTTTGTTTATTTTCTAAATTATCATTTTGAAAAAGATTTTCCTTTTAGATTTGGTTTTAAGTTTTCTTCTCTCTTCAATAATCAGGATTAAAATTTAAATATACATCTACAAAACAAAAATTTTATATACATATTAGTGAGTTTGTGTGTGTGTGAGTTTGTAAGTAAATGTAACAAGAAGTATGTGTGCAAGTAAGATTGTTATAGCTATCAAGGTTGCCAACTCTATGAAAGACAAAAATTTTAACATATTTTTAAGAATGAAAACGCATAAAAGCTTTACACATCAATGCCGGCTTTAAACACAAGACAGAGCAAAAAATTCTTTGTCAGAGCGAAGGCCGAAATGTAAGAAAACCTTAGTTTTGCAAAACAAAATTCGCTCATAATATCAAAATCGAAAAATGGGAATATTGCATCATTTTATTATATTTTTAAAAACAAGAAAATATCTAAAAATTCACAACTAGTGTTGAGTTTTTAAAATTTTTTTCAAATTGCCAATATAAAACTCCCCAGCAAAAAAAATTGCAAATAGTGCTTTACAAACTACTTCTTTCAATGCTTCACAAGTATCCGTTAGTGTATTTTTACTGCTTTTTTATAAGTTATTCTGAACACCTTCAAAAAATCACTTCTTTCATTGCTTCCCAAGTATCCGTTATTACATTTTACAGCTTTTTTAGAATTACTTCTGAACCACATCCAAAAAATCACTTTAGTATTGCTTCTAAAGAGTAATTGCTCTAAAAGTGATCGTAAAAAGCAATTTTGGTATCATTTGGCATTTCCAAACAGAGGGTCCCGGGTTCGATTCACGGCGGGACCAATATTTTTCTTATTTTTTTAAAAATTTTTTTTTATTCTATTAATTTTTTTTTATATTTATAATTAATTTGTTTAAATTCAATATTTATATAAAAAAATGATGAGAAATTGATTTTTATGTACCTGTAAAAATAGTACTGAAACCAATATTGGATTGGAGTGTACCTTTTACACTTGTTTAATAAGTATTTTTATAGGAGAGAATAAGGAACAATGTTTTTATGCCAGTCAAATTTCATATCAAAGAATAACTCAGCGGTAGAGCGCTAGACTAGCAATCCTGAGGTCGCAAGTTCGATCCCCGGTGGCAGCAATAAAAAACTTTTGTAAATTAAAAAAATATAATTTTTTTTTGTAAAAACTTTTTTTTAACTTTTAATTGGTGAAAAAGAGCTAATAATTAAAAAAATGCAACATAAAAATTTTTCGCTGCAACCGGTCTTGAACTCAGAACCTTCAGACTACAAAAAAAGTGTCATCAATTTCTGACTGTATAGTGCTGGATAACCACTTTTTACAAACATTGTCATAGCACTCTTATCCAATTTTTTACGAGGAGTGTTAGTTATCCTGTTTTCAAGTGAAATTGCATTTCTTTTTAAATACATTTGCAGCAATCTGGCGACTAGGTTTGTTTTTTTTTGTGTTGTTCCAAAATAAACCTTCTCGCATTTTCATTTATTAACATTTGAAAGGTCGAATAAATACTACTTTAAAATAACATGTTGATAAAATTTAATACTTTTTTATAGAACTGGTTCCGCGACAATGAAACCTACCTTCCATTTTGACTCCCAGGAATCAGTTCTAAAACCTGTTCCAAGGAACCGGTGGTAAAAACATCTGTTCTAGAAGAGATTCAGAGGCAACCAGTTCAAAAAACTTTTGCTGGGTAGTTCAACAATTTTTGGTGTGATTTTATTTTACTCGCGGTGTTATTTATAGCAAAAACTGAAATTATTTGACTTTTGAATTTCTTGATTCATCTTCAACCTTTATTGTGCTATATCGCCTAAATAAAGCGATAAATTAGAATTTTAATATTTTTTCCATAGTAAATTTTCAATGCCAAATACACAGTTTAAATATTATCGAGATGAGAAGAAAGGCCATTAGAGGGTTAAGTGAGTACTGTCTGTTACTACTGTCATTTTACATACACAGACGGATGGACGGACATGGCTTACTCGACTCAAAAATTTATTCAGAGTCGGTCGGTATATTCTGGGTATTCTTAAAAGTACCACAAAATTAACTAGGAAATCGCTGAAATCCGCTAAAAAAACTACAACTCTGCTAAAGGTGGCAAAAATATTTTAAACTTTGTATATTAGGGACTTCAAAATCGTATGTGAAAAAGGATGTATTCCGATTTTTGCTCCTAAATGCCGGATGGTGGTGATATCTGTACCACATTTCAGCGAAATTGGGTCACATTTAGAGGTTCCTAAAAATTGCAGGGTTTCTAAAATTTTGTATATAGATTTACATACATATAAATTAACAAAAAACTTTGAATAAATTTTATTATCACTTAAGGTTATGTCCTTCTCATTAAATTTTGAAACATAATATCATATACTAATTAGAAATTTATTAATTCAGTTCGAGGCCAATTTCCTTATTATGAATTTACATAATAAGTACTTTTTTCAAAAACTGCTATTTTTCTTCATCAGGATATTCTCCTAACAAATACTTCACAGAGTTTTTGCTTTCAAAAACCTCTAACACTTTCAGGAATAAAAAGACTATCGTTTCGGGGATTTTTCATATACTTTAGGAATATGAAATAAAATCTATTAAATTTTTAATTGTTTTCGAGGTATTTGCCTTTTTATGATTTCGAGAAAAAAAATATATATTGTACTTATAATGTTTGTTCAATTTTTATTTTTAAATTTAAAAATAAAAATAGTGTTTCCGACCTTTAATTCTACAATGAAAAAATCTATTATTCTTGTTCGAGGCCAATTATTTTCTGATGTAAACTGATGATGGGTAACTGGAAAAATCTCCGATTTTTTTGAAATTCAGATATGTGATAGAGAATGGATATCTAAAGGCACATTTAAAGAAAAAAACAATTCTAAATACCCGGCTAAAAATGGTCAGATTTTATAACATACGAGCATATCTTTTTCTGATATAGCCTAAAATACAATTTGATCCGAAAAATGGTGAATCGAATAGTATTAATTTAGATTCACCTTGCATCTAATATGATGAAATACGATACGAAAAATGTGTTTACCTAATTATGTAAAATTATATTTAATAAAATAGAGTTACATTTTACTTGATTTCATTAGATAAACATATTTCATTCAAAGTTCGCTCACATTGCATTAAATGGTTCATTATAGTGAAATTAGCCTTTGATTGTCATTATATCACATACAATTCTATATGATTAGATAAAACCATTTTTCGGATCGTATTTGATCATATTAGATCCACGCTGGATCTAAATTAATACACCACGATCCACCATTTTTCGGATCAAATTTTGTTTTGGGCAACATCAGAAAAAGATATGATTGTATGTTGTTCCTCATTAATTTTTTTAATCGGGTAGCTCTATTGTGAATGATTTGAGATATTTAGGGTTGCTTTTTGCTCTACCTCTAACAAATTTCTATCGCGTGTACATGTGCCTTAAGAACAACTTTTTTAATTTATTTGACCATTTCGGGGGGAAAAATCGACCAAAATATCTACGTTTTTGCACAGGGTTGCAAAGTACCAAAAAAGGTTTCGGCAAAAATTAAGTGCTTTTATATATCAAGTAATTGATACTTAAGTTAATTCAACAAACTCGTTTGCTGATATGACAAACTATTTAATTGACAATTTTTACCAATCAACCCAGTGTAGAAAATCATTACCAGATATGTGGTTATCTAACTACATACTTGGTAATGGTAACTATTTACTTTTGTTATTACATTTCTTATTACCTTTATATGGCGATGTCGCAAAAAATAATGAGTTATGGTTACACACCAGCATACGAAAAATCAAAAAATATATCGTTACCTATGTGCTTACCAGTACTGACAAAAATAATGAGTCTAAAAATAGATTTTCAAAAAAATAAATTATATAAAAAAAATATTTTTTATTAAATTTTTTTTGTAAATAAAATTTTCTCGTGCGGGAATCGAACCTGGGTCTACAGATTGCCAGTCGATAGCTCTACCATCTGAGCTATATCGACATGTAATATTTAATAGATAAAAACATAATTGACCTGCTGCACACAAGTAAGCTTACTCGCCAACATACAAAAAATCAAAAAATATGTGGTTACATATATCCTTACCAGTGTTTGAAAAATATTGAGTCTGAAAATAGATTTAAAAAAATTACAAAAAAATATATAGAAAATTATTTTCTATATCAAATAATAATAAAAATAAGTCATTATCAGTAACTCATTATTATATGCTTTAAAATAACGCAGAAGGTAAGTGGGTGTCATTACTGGGAGTCCAAAAAATAATGATATGTCATTACCGTTTCTACACTGGGAAGTCAACAACATCGTTTATTAAAATTCGCTTGAATTTCAACAAAAGTGTTTGTTGGCTACTTCATTAAAATAAATTCAACATGCAGGTAACGAACATATTGTTTGTATTTACAAAATCATTTGTAGGTCGAGTTTCAACTAAAAGTTCGATTGTATTCACAAAAAGCTTAATTGTATTTATAAAATATTTTTGTCTGTGTGGGATTATTATCGAAAAATTTTCGGTCAAATTGGAAACGGGTATAATGTCAATGGGGATAATGACATGTCACCCCTGAATACCTATTATTGGAAATATTTGTACCAGTAAACCATATTTTAAGTTTTGCTATGCGCAATAATGAGCTGAATATGGGCAAAATAAAAAAAAATTGTGGAGGGCATATTTAGATAGAAGATTTCGAGGTGAGTCTATTACGAAAAGGATTTTGATTTTCTTTTGCAAAATTTCGTAAGAAAAGTTGCATAACGACGATTTTGGTACACCCAGAAAACAGATTCGGTGATGACAATGCAATATGTTGCGAATGGTTCAGTTGCATCAAATGAATTTTTCGGTTGCGACCACCGAATTATTCTTAATACAACTGAAATTCCGTTGTCAACTTCAAATTAGCCTTGTCTCAGTTGGTTTTCTGTTGTCACAACGGTTGTCAGCACCGTATCTGTTTTCTGTGTGTATAAGCAGCAGATTTAGAAAATTTTTATGCAGTAACTTTGGTGTCTAAGGTGCAGATTTTGCACTTTTTGGGAAAATGAGTCTTCCCACGTGAAAATCGAAATATATATGAACATACATGATCATAAATTGACTAGTATCTGATCATGCATGGGCATACATGATCATATGCGTCCATTCATAGTTCAATGTATGACCATACATGATCTGATATCTTTCCATATATCTTCGGATCCGAAATTTGAGGGTATATGACCATACATGTTCATATATAACCATATACGCTTACATATGATTCATGTATGCTCATATATGATCATATATGGCCATATACCTCCATATACCCTCAAATTTCGGATCCGAAGATATATGGAAATATATGAGATCATGTATGGTCATACGTTGAACTAAGCATGGACGTATATGATAATGTATGTCGATGCATGATAACATACAGGGTCCGCCATCTAACGTTTTTTTTCAACTAGTGCTTATTTCGTGAATGGTAACACTTAGCTCATGTCTGATTTGACAGATAATTAGTTTTATCATTCCGCTGAACGAATATGGTTGTGTATACGCTTGAACAACTGCGATCGACTTACAGAAGATGCCGATTTTGCCAAAAAAATCATCTTTTCAGATGAAGCTCATTTTGATCTTGGCGGGTATGTAAACAAGCAAAATTGTCGCATTTGGGGCACAGAAAACCCGCACGCATACATTGAAAAGCCGGTGCACCCAAAACGAGTCACTGTTTGGTGCGGATTTTGGTCCAGAGGCATAATTGGGCAATTTTTCTTCGAAAATGAGCAAGGAGTGGCCGTTACAGTCAATAGCGATCGTTACCAGGCCATGTTGAACGAATTTTTGTTCACAAAAATTGAAGAGGATGATATTGGCAACATTTGGTTTCAACAGGACGGCGCTACGTGCCACACAGCCGCCGAAGCTACACTCGATGTTTTGCGCCCTGTTTTTGAAGATCACATTATCAGCCGCAGAGCTGATGTCGTTTGGCCACCTCGGAGCTGCGATTTGACACCGTTGGACTATTATTTGTGGGGTGCCGTCAAAGATAAGTGTTACGTCGACAAGCCAGAGACAATTGACGCTTTAAAGGACAATATTCGTGAAGCCATTGGTGAAATACAGCTGCACACAATCGATAATGTGCTTACAAATTGGGACGATTGTGTAGGCTACTGCATGTCCAGCCGAGGCAGCCATATGAATGAAATTATTTTCCATTATTAATCGGAAGGATTGTACTTTCAAATAAAAAAAGAAATTTGAGAAAATATTCAGTAGTTTTTTTATAGCATTTTCAAAAAAAAAAGTTTTTTGGCGGACCCTGTACTAGTCAATGTATGATGTTCACATATATTTCGATTTTCACATGGGTTAACCTTTTCACGTTCAGGGGCTTATTAATTTTGAATGCTCTACGGGAATTCAGATTTAATATTTCCATTAATTTTTTTTTATCATAAATTAGCATTAGTGGACCAACATTTTTCAAACAAAACTCAAAAATATATTTTTTAACTTCCACACCATGACGCAAATATTGATAAAATTTTTTTTTGAATTTAAAATGTTTTACAAAGACATATTACCATCGCCAATTTGAAATGCTTGCAGGGACCTGAAGATCACCTTAAAATTTTTTATGATTATTTTTCCCATATTCACCACATCAATACCCTTCGCTACTTCAATTTATTTTTATCGGAACACCCCATTGCACATGTACTGTTACTTCTCGACTGGGATTATGACTTCCGTGAAGCAAAATTTTTGTCTGTTTTTATTTTTCTCCTTAAGTTTTTGAACAGTACTCTAAATATAAACAATTTTCTCTCTGCGACGCTTAGTTTTCGAGTAAACTCGGTCTGAAAATCTAGCCAATTAAGTCGACATTTGGGATCGCTATAGGGGCACTGGGGAGGGCTTGGACCTCCGTTGGAGAAACTTTGGTCTAACTCATTTAGTTTAACAGTTCTCGATGACTAAAAATCTATCAAAGTGATTTTTATATTTTTCTCACAGATTGCTAATTATAACTTGGTTGGACTAAAAGCATTGTATAATTTCATTAATCTTCTTCAATTTAGTCTGACGTCTAAGAAAATCCATCTGAGAGATTTTTTGAAAATTTCCACAATTGCTGAATTTTTAAGACTCCGGAGATTCGCGAATTTACTACAATTCGCTTATTTTTTTCTTAGTTAGACAGAAAAAAATCACCCCTAAAATAAGTAAGTTGGCAACCTTGTTAGCTGTTGGTGTTGCTGTAGTTGTTGTTGTCGTTGTTATTATTGTTGTTGTTTAAAATATCCTGTACACACTAAGGGCGTGTGCTTTTTCTTTATACTTTTTTTCTTCGTTTTTTTTGCACTTCACATAAATCTATATTTAATTTTTCAATTAAAAATAAATTTGAATTTATTACATATTTTTTAAATTGAATTTTAAAATATTAAAATTATAATTATATTTTGAAAAAAATAACTTTTCTATACACTGCGTTTTGCACAAAGAAATCTTTATATTTTTTAAAATTTTTTTGGGAGTAGGAGCAGCTGTTGTAAATTTAATTTTATTAACTTTTTTATAATTTTCATTTTATTTTCTTAATTAATATTAATACTTTTTTTTATTTTTAAGGTGTGTTTTTATTTAATTATAATATGTAATTAACGTGTTAATTTTAAGTAATTTTTTTCTACTTTTTTTTTGCAAAAATTTTCTTTATATTCATTAACATTTATATATTCCTTATATATGACTTTCTTTAGTAACTCACAGATAACAATTGATTCTTTTGTGAAAATTTTCTAGATACAGATGCTGTAACTTTTATACACAGACATCTCGCAGGTATCTCTCAATTGTACATACAGTTCGGATGCTGGCTGCTGTATCACAATGAAGGTTTTCTTTATTTGTTGTGTTTGTTATGATAAAGCTTTTGAAATGTTAAAGCTTAAATTGAGAGTATTTAGGTAGTATAGTTATTTCTCTCTTGTGATAATTTCTTTATTTACAAGTTGTTTAGAGTTGCCATGAGTATTGGGATAAAAGTGTTCTATGATATAGTAAAATGTGAAGTTCTTTATATAATTTCTTCGAAAAACGGATACTTGTCACATATTTTTTTTCGATTTAATTTGGAAAGGGTGATATTTAAGAAATTCTATCAATTGTAAATAAATAGATGGCGACTTTTACGTTCTAAATAAATAAAAAATTACTGAAACAAATTCATATAAATTAAAGCAACATTAAGTTTTATCAAATCTATAGGTAAAATTCTAACATTTCTTTTTAACTGAATAATCATTTGTTTTAATTGACTTGGCAGTTATTTAACTAACATGTAAATATAAATAACAAAAACCATTTGTTTTATTTATTTTAAATGGTATTTTCTGTTATTTTAACTTACAAACTATTTTTTTAACCCTTTCACGCAGAATTTTAATGGCTGGAAATTTTCCGACCAAACTTTGTGGAAATATAGATCTATGCCAAATAAATATTTTTTATTACTTTTATGGTTTTGCAACACCCCCTAATGGAGCTATTTTGAATTAAAGTTCAAACATTTATAAATTAAAATTAAAAATTTTAATTTCATAGATTTTCTGTTGCTTAACTCTACAAAAAATCTTTAGAGATTTTGAATTTTATTCATCACACAATTTTGAGACTAATTAAAAACTTTAGCCCTCATATATTCTTAAAATTTTCTACAAAAAAAAAAAAAAATCGAAGGACTTGATCGAATGAAAATTTTTTTATAAAGCACAAAACTTTTTACTAATGTTAAAGAAAAAAGCAAAAGTAATGTAAAGCTTTCTAAGATCTTTTTGTAATAATTTGTTTTGCAAAATTTACCTTTAGAAATGAGAAATATACTCTCAAAAAGTGTTGTTGTACATACACAACAAATGCATGAAAGGGTTAAGTGTATGAAACTGGAAGAAAAACAGGAAGCTATACTGGTACTAATGAGTCACTTACGAAACTAGTTCCTGATTTCCTTTTTGGCTCCTGTATTCTCCCAGTTGATTTGAACATCTTTCAATTCACAATAAAAAAATGGAGTGTTTATTTCCAAATTTTGATTTTATTATTAAAATAAATGTGCCCGAAATAAGAATTTGAATAGTTTTTTTAATACATATAATTTTTCAAACAGTTCCTCCATAGATCCAATTTGACTATATAGTACACAACTGGTTCAAAATGATTATTTTAAAAACAAGTTTTATAATAACTAGTCTAAAAACTAGTACTTTTTAAAATTAGTGCGGCCATTTGCTATTGGGAATGAACGCTGGCTAGTACGAACTTTTTTTACCCTACACCATGCATTCTTGTGAACACTCTACAGGTCGCAAATATTAAGATATTTTGATGAAATTTGGTTGAAATCGGTCCATGTTTAGACTAGTGCCCATATAAGGGTACCCCCCAAAATTGTCTCTTTTACACGCTGCAAGTCGCAAATACGAAGATATTTCAATGAAATTTGGTACACAGCCATTTTAGTTAAAATCGGTCCATGTTAAGACCTAGTGCCCATATAAGGGTCCCCCAAAATTGGCTTGGTTACACGCTGCATGTCGCAAATACAAAGATATTTCAATGAAATTCGTTCACTCACATGGTCCCAAGGAAAAAGACTATTGATTCTAGATAGGATCGGTCCATATTTGGACCTATCGCCCATATGGGCTATATTTTCGATTTTCTCTTCTTTTATGATTTTATAGAAAATTTTGACACAAGTCTGTTTTAATCCATTCAAATTTCGGATACAAACATTAGTTTGCTTTAAATCAGACTAGTGTAGGTTATTATATAGTCGGCATGCCCGACTTTAGCTTTTTTACTCGTTTTTTTTATAATTTTCTGGTCCAAAGTCAGAGGTGTAAATGAATCATTAATCTTTGAACTAATTCGTGAATCATTCATACATTGAATTAGCACAATTTTGAATTAATTCTTTTCACAAAAATTACGAATTGAATGAAATTTGAATCAACTCACATGAATTTAGGAAAAATAAAATGAATTTGTAAAATTAATTGCAATTCATTTTCAATTCAATTTATTTGAATTGACTTGATTTTAAATTAATTCAAATTATTTAGAAAAACGAAAAATCAATTGCAATGAAATTATTAATTGCTTCTTGAATATTAAATGTGTTTTTATCGTTCAGCGTATCCCATATACATAACCACGTATCATTACCAGATATGTGGTTATATAACTACATACTTGGTAATAGTAACTAGTTACTTTTTTTATTACATTTCTTATTACCTTTATATGGCGATGTCGCGAAAAATAATGAGTTGTCGTTACACACCAGCATGCGAAAAATCTAAAAATATATCGTTACCTATGTGCTTACCAGTACTGACAAAAATAATGAGTCTAAAAGTAGATTTTCAAAAAAATTAATTATTTTGAATTAATTATATAAAAAAAAATATTTTTTATTGTATTTCTTTTTTTTTAATAAAATTTGCTGGTGCGGGAATCGAACTTGGGTCTACAGATTGCCAGTCAACATGTAATATTTAATAGATAAAAACATAATTGACCTGCTGCACACAAGTAAGCTTACTCGCCAGCATACAAAAAATCCAAAAATATGTGGTTACATATATCCTTACCAGTGTTTAAAAAATATTGAGTCTAAAAATAGATTTCAAAAAATTTTCAAAAAAATCTAAAAAATTATATTCTATTTGAAATAATGATAAAAATAAGTCATTATCTGTAACTCATTATTATATGTTTTAAAATAATGCAGAAGGTAAGTGGGTGTCATTACTGGTACTCCAAAAAATAATGATATGTCATTACCGTTTCTACGCTGGGATGTCAAAACCAAAATAAGTAATACCTGAAGAAATAAACTCCACCATGTTTACTTCGATTGCAATACATTTTTAATTCATTTGAATTAATTCAAAATCAATTCAATTCATTTGAATGGGAAATGAATTGCAATTTATTTTCGTTCAATTCTTTTCCTTGGTAAAAAGAATTAATTCAAAATTAAGCTAATTCGTAATGAATTGAAATAAAAAAATAATGATTCATTTACAGCTATGTCATTTTAAGATACTCACGTGTCTTTAGTATGATACTAGTAGCCTTAGTAAAAAATGTATTTATTGCCATAACTTTTGCAAATGGAAACTGTTTTGCTTGAAATTTTGCAACAACAGTTTTTAGAGGTGACCCCATATTATACTAAAAGTTGGACTTTGGGGACATCATGGAAAGCTATGCTGCCATACAAAATTTTTGAAAAATCGCATTTTTAACATATAGGCCGCTATAGATGAATACATTTTTTTTTATTGAAATATTTTCCTTTTAATTGCTTCTTTACTAAGCCATATCATTTATTAAGGCCGATTTTGCTTTCAGCGATTCAATTGGCAATCCATATAAGATGCGAACAGTGGTTTTTATATCAAGTTTTATGCGTCAAATTTTAAACCTATATATGAACACAGGTCCTGTGCCTACATTTTACTACAAAAAATTTATATTTATTGCATTTGAAAATTTTTGTATATAAAAAACTAGATGGAAAACCGCCAAACTTTAAAGACATTTAGCGAAAAATCTGTACCTTAGATTGAAAAATAAAGTTAGCCATTGTAATCAGCATGTCCGAAATATATAGAGTTGATGATCAGATCTCCATTAATTTTTTGAGTGTGATGCAGTGTTATTATACAGTTAAAATACAAACAGATATATTTTAAAACTTTTTTGTGTTTTATTTAGAAAACCAATTACATTCCAAAAAGAATCGGTTGTAGAATAGCTACTTTTCCTTTACAACACTTTCTACTCTCAATTCTAACACCGATGATTTTTGTTTGAAATTGTTCAAAAAGCAACCGCTTCAATAGCCCTAAAGTGGAACCGGTTGTCCTGGAATCAGTTCTGGAACTAGTTCCAGATCAAATTCTACGTTGGTCATACATTCCGCATAAGATCAGTGGAAATGGTTCCGGAACCAGTTGTAGTGGAAACAGTTGCTGAACTGGTTGTAAAATACGGATATAAATACGGATATAATACGGATTTTCTGTAACAGTTAATATTTTCATTCAGCAAAACTTTGTCTTTGTTAACAGTTAATTGGTCTCTATATGAAAAACTTTTTGTGTATGCCATAACCGGGAGTCAAACCGACAACGCTCTACACAGGGTATGACTCGTAGCACAACCTCTTAACGAGATGCACCACTGTCGGCACAGCGATGAGTGTGGCTAATTGAAGTTTCGTTAAATACAGACTACACAAACAGAAGATCCAAAATTAGCTACTACATGAGCAATTTATTTTTAAATTAGAGTTATTCATCTCTTAATTCTATTGTTATCTGCTTTCACAAGTAATTTTCACATTATGGATCGCTTTACTCACATTCAGTAGTTGCGTACCAGGTGTTAATATGTGATGTTGTTGCTGCTTGGCAAATTTTAATAGTTTTAGTTCAATTTTTTTCTCAAACAAAGCAAAAAAAAAAAATAAATTTGGTGATATTTTTCGAAAAAGTAAAAATTTTCGCCTATGATTAGAGTTTCGGTTTTTAAAAATTGTGAAAACCGCGGTTTCGGTTATTTTTCGGTTTTCATGTGACATTAACAGAATTGTTTTAAAACAATTAAATATGTATAAAAATTAAATACGTATTTTAACTCGTTCAAAATATTTATTAAAATTCGATTGAATATCTCACTCGAATAAAGGCAATAGTGCCGTTTCGAAACCTTTGTAGAAAAAAATGAGCGGAAGCTCGTTATAAATAAAAATTTTCTATTCTTTTGTATGCATCTAGAGCTGTATTTTCAAGAGCAATTTGGTTAAAAGAATTTAAAGGTAAATTTTTTAAAATTTCGCGGACTACGAAATATGACTATAAAAAATACGCGGTGGAAAGCTGAACTGAATATATAAAACTCAACATCTCTTAAACCATTTTACTTTTTGGTGTATTTTTTTCTAAAATTATAAGAATCAGTTTATGTTATCCGTAATAAAAAAAATTTCTTTAAAGTAATACTTAATGGAGAAAATGTTCATTACAATTAAATAAGAAATTTTGTAAAATAGGAGCTGAGGCACTTTCGAAATTCAATAATATCCGAGTTAACGTTTTTCTGAGAGCTCAGAAATTATGCTCGCAAAAGACTCTAAAATATGATAAATTTCAAGGTGCTCAAACTTGTATTCAAAATTTTTAAAAAATGTTTTCATTGCTCATAAATGTCTCAAAATTAATCATAAATGACACATAATGGCTCAGAAAATTCAAAAATTTCCAATAATGCTCATAATTCCGAGTATTTTGTGAATAATAAAAGTGCGCTAAGAAAGAGTCTTCATCGGTGAAGAAATACACCGTCATGTAGCTATGATTTCATAAGGTCTTATGGCTGTTATGAGTCTTTTCGGATTCTAATTGTACACTGGGATGCAATTCAATTAATTATTTTAAGTGGTTAAAGTATTTATTGAAAACCGACTTATTTTTGTCGGTTTTCGGTTTCGGTTTTAAGGCTTGAAAAACCGCGGTTTCGGTTTCGAATAAAATCGAACAGCAAACTCTACCTATGATGCTACTTTCGAATAAACATATAAATTTTTTTATTTTTCTTTTACTCAAACAGAACAAAAAAAAAAACAACTAAAAGTTTTTTAAAAAAATCTCACATGTTTGTGAGAGGCAAGGGAAGTGACGTTAAAAAAATCACCCGATTTGGTTTAAATTTTGTAAGATAAATTATGAATTTCATACAATTTTTCGCCAAAATATAACTAAAATGAGTCTAGTCCATATCTACAACAATATAATCCTTCAGGAGAGCAAAAAAACTGATTGACCCGCTAATAAAAATTTTCTGTCAATGTATCTTCTAGAATAATATTTAAGAAATGGCAACTAATTCTTATGAAAATAAACTTTGAAATTATATACGTTATATACGTACACAGAAAAAACAGTAGGCACCAACAATGGGAATTTGTAAAAGCAATCACATTTTCTTTTAAATTGAAATTTTATTCCCAACAATTTTTTTGTTTGAAATATTTGTAACTCGTTCGTAAATTGTTATCTTTCATATAAAAATTGTTTAAAAATAAAAATTCAAAGTTACAAAAAAAGATAATTTTTTTTGGACTTTGTTGATTTCTTTTTAAAAAGTTTTTTTTTGTATTTATAAATTTGTCGGCCCTTACTCTTATTTTGTCATAAAGTTTTAAATAATTTTTTGATGATACCGGTATTTAGATATCCACTTTAGGTTAATATGAAAAATATGCATAAGTACACTCAAAAAAGATTGACAGCTACTACATGACAGTTGTTTGTGTAGTAATCAGTAGTTGTTATTTTTAACAGAAATTACAGTTGTTTTTCTATAGAAAAATGCAAAACAACTTTTATGACTGTCATTTAAGAAAGCAACTAACGAAAAGTACTGTAATTTCTTAATAGTTGTTTAAAACAGTTATTTTTAGTATCATTATAAACAACTAATAAAACAGTAATTTTACAGTAAACAGTTATTTTTAGTACTTATTAAAAAAAATAAGAAATTTTTTTGAATTTTAAAAATTCTTGTTTAGTTTATATTTTTTATTATTGATATGTTCCTAGTTTGCAAATAAAAATCAGAAACTTGTATTGTATCTCCAATGCATAAAAGCATAATTACTGGAGAACGGTTTGGAATTTTTACTTCGACTTTTAAATAGGTTAAAGTAGTAACACATATTTTTGTAATCGAAAGAAAATAAATTATTTATTTTTTTTATTCAAATATACTTTTATAATTTTATTCAAATATACTTTTATAAATAAGAAGAATTGACTGTAAAAAAAACAGTAGTTTTTACCGATTTTGTCAGTTGTTTTGAAATTTTTGTAGTAAAAATTTATCGGTTAATTCTGCGACATTGGTAGTTATTTTTAATGCATTTGTTGGTTATTTTCCAACAGTTAAAAATAACAAAATTTTTAGTTATTTTAAAGGTAAACACCTTTGTCAGCATTTTAACTGCATAAAACAAAGGTTTTAGCTGTCATTTTCAGTAGATTCTACCGACAAACTTTTGTGAGTGTAGCACTTTTTTTGAGAAACGCCCAATAAAGTGCACCTTTGTCAAAATTTATTTGGTTCAGAATCTTAAATATTCTTGCCACTGCGTTCTATTATCGCATATTATTATTGAAATAGTTTCTACTCAATTTAGTAAATAAATGTTGGCAATCTTTAAACTTAGAATTCCTTGTTATTCTAAATTATAATATAATTTAATATAACTATTTTTAGATTGAAACAAATGCAAATGTTACTTATTTATAACAACCAACTAACAAGCAAGTATAGTATTACTGAATGCATACAATTGACATACTAATTTAGAATTATTTTAAATTTGCATATTTTTTGTTCTTGTATAAAATTAAGAACAAACACGCTTAAGAACAAACATCTTGCAAATGTGTTTTAATATTTTAAGTGAAAAAGTAAGAAATTTATGAGAACGAGTCGGGTACCAGGAAAAGACTTAAAAAAATAAAAAAAGAGATCTCATACATAAATAATATAAGAAAAAAATAATAAATATTGGAGTACATTTATAAAAATCATTAAAAGTAATAATTAACTAATGAAGACATATAATAAGCTTTTTTCCTTTGAAAAACCTGTAGGATGTTATGAGTAAAGGAATGTTACATATAAATATATAAGTACATACATATTTTTGCCATTGAAAAGAAAATATAAATACATCCTCCATCTTCTTCAAGTGATTGAGAAATGTTTTCGTTTTAGTTTTTATACTTTTAACTCACATCTCACATTTTGTATTCGCTTTTGTAATAGAACGCCTACGCATTTATAAAATGTTATATATGTACTTACATGTAGTTCTTTTTTCATTTCTTTTTATAAATTTTGTATGTTACTAAAATAAAAGAGAATAATAGTTAGTTTGTTGTGCTTGTGTGTATAACAGTTTTTGAACATAATTTTAGATAAATACCAGCGACTGACTCTATATTTTATATTTCAAGAAGGGTCAGTATAGTATAGAAAAAGCTTTTCTTTTTTTGAGATATTATCGAAAGAGAGAGGAAAACCATTGAATAATTGTTTAGAATGGTAAGCACTAGTTGTATTTTGTGTGTGTTTTTTTGTTAAATACAAACTAAAATAACATGTTGCTCCTTGATATTGTTTACATGTTGTATTGAATAGAGAAATATTTAAAATATGTGTATATAAGTGAACATAGTTTAACCTTATCCTAGTCACAAGTGTGTTTTCATAAAGTAGGGCGTCTGGCTTTTATCAAAGGATAAAATGCTTGTTTAAAACCACGGTTTATACAACATTTATACCTGAGCAAAAACCACCTGGTTTTTGGCTCTAGTGGTTTTTAACTTGTCAAAACGCATACAAAAAAACTTGCAAAAACTAGTTTTGTACAAAAACTAGGTGGTTTTTGCTCAAGTATAAATGTAGTATTATTGTCAAATTTTGTTTAAATACACTGATTTGAAATTGATTTACCATCAACTATTTGCAGTGTCTTTGTCTTTCTAAATATATATAGTAGAGAATATTTCTATGAAATTCGGTTTGATTCAAATGATCAAAAATTAGTCGTACTTTTGTGGTATTACATTAATCAGATCTTGCAAGTGTTTCCATTAAGTTGCAGAGATGGGAACTTTTTCGGTATATAATGGCTTGGGATTTGCTTAAACAGCATATTCATTTATGTATGTATATGTGTGGTTAAAACAATGCATTCTTTATGAGAACTAAGTTTTGTATATTAAAACCATATTAAAAGTTTGCGTTAAAAAATTAGGAATTCAATATCAATGATGTCAAATTGTTCAAACAGACAATGAATGTATTTTGATCAGAGGTTTTGGATCCCATTGAAAAAGTTTTTTGAGCCATTATTTATATCTATACATTTTCGAGTTTACAATACAGAGCGTTTTTTTAGCTCTAATATATTTTTTCCCTTCCAGAAATGTAATAAAAGAATGCGAAATTATCATGAAAAATGTAAAAAGGTTTTGCAAGCGACAGGGTGAGCGAAAATTGACATAGGGAACACAATAAGACAGTAATAGTGCTATTATAATCTTCTGTTATAATCTGAATCATAAAATCATGTATAATTTGGAAAGTTGTTTGAATAAATATATTAGGCACATTCAAGATTTTGTTTGTCAGTGCACTGAAAAAATTATCCTTCACGATATTAATGATATAATTTCATAGAATTTTTTTCGTAGAACCAATGAAGAATTTCATTATGTATATAATATTTAATTAATATTATGAAATTTTTCATAACTTTTCTTTCATAAAATTTCATAATTTCATTAAAAAAATTCATTGAATTTCATAAATTAGATCTCCATAAATTTAATGAAAATGTTCTTTATATTTATTAAATTTTAATATTTACTCTTTTCTTTTATTTTCGATGTGTGGATCAAATAGAAGTTCTAAAAAGTATAACATCAATAAAATCAAATGCTGTGGGTTTGGATGGACTTAATCCTAGATTTTTGAAACTTATCATCGCCAAAATTCTGCCATTCATTACGTACGTATTTAATACCATATTAACTAAGTCAATATTCCCCGATATATGGAAAGAAGCCAAAATAATTCCGCTCCCTAAGAACAGCAGTGAATTTAGACCAATTGCCATACTACCTTTTTTGTCCAAGGTAATGGGAAATCTAATGAAAAGCCAAATGTATAAATATTTACAGGAGCATAATTTCCTAACAGAAAAACAGTCTGGTTTTAGACAGGGAAGAAGTTGTATCACGGTGTTGATCGATGTGGTTGAAGAAATTAGGTCAAAACTGGATAATGATATGGTATCTTTTCTTGTGCTGTTAGATCACAGCAAAGCTTTTGATACAGTTGATCACTCAATTCTGCTGACCAAACTCCAAAAGCTTTTTAATTTTTCTAATTCGGCTAAAAAGCTTATCTCGTCATACCTTTTAAATCGTAAACAAGTTGTTTTTTTAAATGGCTTGACTTCCAATGCAGTTCATGTTGATAAAGGGGTACCACAGGGGTCCATTCTTGGTCCATTGCTTTTTTGTATGTACATTAATGATCTTCCTGAAGCTGTAAGTCATTGTGATATACAAATGTATGCGGATGATGTACAGTTGTACTTAAGCACCAAAATGGAAAATGTACGTTATTGTATTGAACGCATCAACAATGATTTAAATAAAATTCACAATTGGGCAAGTCTAAATGGTTTGTGCATAAACCCAACGAAATCAAAATGTATCTTTATATCAAGAAATAATAAAAAAAGACTTGATAATAACGTATCTGTGCTAATAAATATCACTACAATCGATTTTGTTCCATCATCATCAAATCTAGGAATAATGTTTAATGCCGAGCTTTCTTGGAAAAATCACATAAATATTTCGGCTGGAAAAGTTCATGGGATGTTGAGAAACCTGTGGGCTGTTAAAGCGTCGACGCCATTTAAAATACGTATGCTCTTGGCAAAAACATATCTAATACCTGTTTTGCTGTATGGATGTGAAATATTTGCAAATTGTGACACCACTGATTACGATCGACTTCGAGTCACATATAATAATATAGCCAGATATGTATTTAATCGCAGTAGAAGGGATAATATATCATCGTTCACATATCAGTTGCATAATGTTTGTTTTAAAGACTTACTAAAGTATAAAAGCCTTTTGATGATGCATAAGCTGATATATTCAAAGGAACCTGAATATCTCTATAGAAGAATTATTTTTGCCAAATCTCCACGTGGAAGAGGCCTAATCTCACAAAAATATAAATACGTTTTATCTACAAGACAATTTTTTAATTACACAATCGGTCTTTGGAATGACTTACCATCAAATATTCAATTGGTTAGCAACACAATACGCTTTAAAATGGAACTATTAAATTTGTTTAAAATATATTAAATGTTTTTCAATTTTATAATGTTTATTTTAATTTATATGTATGTTTGTGCAATTTAAATTTCACTATGTTATTTTTAAGTTTTTTAATTTATAATTAATATCAATTTATAAATTGTATTTGAATTTGACGAAACATTTACTTGAAAGTTTTACGTACTATCACTGTAATTTATAAGATTTATTCTTGTTGTGATAGTTTGAATCAATAAACTAAACTAAACTAAACTAAACTAAGTTTTTTATAAAATATCGTCATTTCCTGAGAGAATAATGTTTTATAATTTTTATTTTTTTTTACTCAAATCTATATTTTTAAATTTTTGAACAAAACACACCAAATATCTTTAGTACAGTTTTGTTTTTCAAACGCGTCATATAAACCAGCTGCAACTAATATTGTAATTAATATGCATTTTTATTAATTTAGTAGGTTTGAGGTTAACAAGGGGAATAAACCTTTTTTCTAAAAGTTATAAACACATTAATTTGCAAATCAGACTAGATCTAGTTTCTGCGTTTTTCTATGGACAGGCTTCATCAGTGATTTCCCATTGAATTGTATTATTAAGGTTGTTGACAAGGGGTGTGCTATTTGTTGTATCGTCCTAACAAAAAACAGAGTCGTTAGAACTTAAATTGAAAAAATACAACATTTGAGAATAGCACGATAAAATATTTTTATGTATGTTTAATGTCCTATGTTTGAGTGTGCTAACAAATAGAAAACCCAAAAGAAAATCGTTGTTTAAGTCAAATAAAAGTTTTAACAACTCTGTTTTTGTTAGGACGATATAACAGATAGCACACCCCTTTGTGAACAACCTAATTGTTTATTGTCAGATTCTCTCTATATGACAATTTTTCAACAACCCGTCGGCTATAGGAATCGAACCCAAGCAGTCCTACATTACAAACGTAACTATACTAGAGTTCGACAGCTTAGTCATCTAATTCACGTAAGGCCTTGAATGTAGTATAGCCTATTCGTAGTTTTCTTCCCTATTCAGCTTTCTGTTTTTGTTTTTTACTTTCAGAAGTGATCAAACAGACACATACAAACATTCTACTTTAGGTTTTTGGTTTATCGTCTAATCTCCTCCTTTTTACAAGATGAAGAAGAATATCTCCAGCTGATCCTATTAAATACACCCCTAACAGAATAAATACCAACAACTTTGCAGGTATGCCTTGGGCAGGTTTAAGTGATCAACGATTTAATTTTCTAAGAATAGCGTTCGGAATTGCTTTTTGGGTTAAATAATTGTTAAAAGTACATTTTTGGAAAAAGCAATCTGAAAAGTATAGCCCAAGTAAAAAAAATATTTCTTTACTATATCCTTAACCTAATTTGACAGAAGACCAAATATGTCCAAACGTCTGGTTTAAAATGAGAATTGGGTAAAATAAATAAATCTCTTTAGTTGTGGTTTATATTGTTACGTTGTTAGCTTTTAAAAACGTAGGTTATTTGCCTTAAATAAACCGGATTTTTTTCTATTGCAATCAAAATAACCAATCCCACTTCTGACACCAATTGTTACGTTTTACCTTCAAAAAGGTACGTTTATTTCCTTTAAATACACCTGCCTGGTGCTCTTTGCAATTAAAAATAACACACACACTTTTTTTGTTTTTTATAGACTTATTTATTTAACACTTTATTACTTTACAAAAAATTTTACGATGATTTACTAGAGCTTAACTGAACTGTACAAGAGCTACTGCGCGACTCAATATACAACTAACTTAGCACAACTTAACTTCACAAATGCTAATGCGCGACTCCATCTCCAAACCTAAGATGTAGTCATTTCATAGTCTAATGTCTGTGATTGTAGAACGAGCTCGAAAGTTCCAGAGACACACAGATTATCAGCTGTGGTTGCAGAACAAGCTAGAAGGCTCTAGAAGCACCCAGAGTATTCATAGCCGAGACACCAACCAAGTTATTCTTAGCCGGGACATCGACCACTTTATTCCTAACCAATACAAACCACTTTATTCACAGCCGAGACAGCAACCCCTTTATTCGTAGCCGAGGCACAAGTATAACATTTCACAGTATAACATTTTACAGCACATTATATCATACTGTGGTATACTTAAATATGGCGTTACCAGATTGATTGGTTTATTAAATCCCGTTTCTCGGGATATTTTTCTTCCAAAATATCAGAACTAGACCGATCAAATTTCGTAGCAATATATTAGGTAACTGCTTGTCTGAGAAGAAAGTCACCAACGGAATTGTTTACCCTTACCTACTGTTTTCAATTACAATAAATATGCAATATATACGAAATATTAAAATGATTGCAGAGAAGCGTCAAAATGATATCAATTGCATTAACCATATCATGGCCAAGAAATATCATAGTTTTTTCATCGAAATATATAAAATTTTATCAAAACTTAATTTTTTTTATTTACTAGTAATAAAAATTTTCCCCTTTCTTATTTACTAAAATTTATGTTGTTTTTGATTGCTGAATTAAAATGAAAACTAAAAGTGACATTTGATGGCAGACATAATGGAAGTGGCCGCTTTATATCAACAATATCATGATATTGCAATAAGATTGAAAATATGTGTCTTCACTTGAGATGAAATCATTTTGACAATTGCTTACTATCAGTTAATTTTATGACAAGACACTAGATTATTTATTGGCTGCTACCACATCTCACTCTGAAAGAAAAGTTGCAAAACCAGGCACCCTATTATAGAAGCCAATAGAAAAATTTCGTGTTAAAATCAATTTTAAGCCAAAGAAAATTACTTCTAAGTAATTGCCAACTTTTATTCAAATGACCCACTGTTAAATTAAATATCAAGGAGTTTTACATTTTTTTATTATTAATTTATTTTATTTATTCAAAGATTACAAGATTTTAAATTTAATTTATTTATTTTTTTAAAATTTTTTTCAATGAATACAGGAATTTATTGTTCATTTAAATTAAGTGGAGCACACACTTTCATTATTATTGATAATTTTTCTGAAAGTCATCCAATCAAAACAAATATTTGAAAAATAAAATGTTCTGACGGTTTAACTTTTGATTGGTTGATCAATAGTATTGATCGTGTAAACTTGTTTTTAGATGTCTCTTTAAGTGTTTGTATTTAAAATTGGATTTTGAATTTCCATTCTACTAACAAATGTTACATATTTAATTATTTTAAAAACTAATTTTGTTACTTAGTATTATGATATCTACATATTAAAGACTTATAAATTAAATTAGGACTCTTGACTACTTTTGATATTTCTTTGTTTGTGGTGGTTTCTTTAAAATTAATAAATTGGCATTTTTATATGTTTTTAACTTGTACTTTTACATTTCAGTTTTTTTTTTGTTAAATTAATTTTTCTTAGTTACTACACTAGCATTAATCAAATTTTTAATCATGGATTAGGTTTAAAATTTTGTTTATAAAATTAGAATCTTACTGGTTTTAAGAGGACAGCTTGATTTAGAGCCTTCAAGATATCGAGAAATTTCATTTCATAAATCGGTGGTACGTCTCCACTAAAATATAATACTTAAATTTGATTTCAATGTTTTCAAAGGCACTGCCAATTGAACTCAAAAACTTCAATAATTTTGTGGGCATTTCTTAAACTGCATTGAATTCTTCTCAAACATTTGTTCTCTAATAGAATTTCCACTACATATATAATGAAGAAACAAAAATATACTTGATGGATCAAAAGACTGTTTAAAAAAGGATTTTTATATTTTTTGTGAGATATTTAATCTTGATTATTAATGATGAAAATAAGGTATAGGAATCATCCATGCCCTGAAACAGAAACTATTATGTGTATATATACTTTGCAGTGGACCATAAGAAATAAAATAAAATCTTCACGATTCAATATCTCCGAAAGAATTCTTCATCTTCAGCAACAACAAGTGAAATTTGCAATTGAAAATATTTCTGAAAAAGAGTCCTAAATAGTCAACAAAAATTGCATATATAGGGTTAAAATCTTATATAAAAAATTCCACATTAAATACCGATAACCGATAGAGAAATGACCTCAAACGAATTTTTAAACTGTTTTTTTTTGGTTTTATAAACTGTTTTTCATACAGAGCTGGAAAAAAATTCAAATTTTATGTCGTTTGACTGTGATGCAGATTTTAGAGAAAATTCCCTTTTTTCATATATTTTTTTTTGCCAAAATACCGCTTTTAGGAAAAAAAAAGATTTTCTATTTTCGGTCAAATGTAGGGAAATTTTAAAAACCAAATTTTTATAATAAGCGTAGCTGCTGGCATTTATGATACCCACATTGCGCAAAAATATTTGGGGGGTTTTGCTGCACTCTAATTGATTTTTGTTTAAATTTACCCAACTTAGGAAACTGAACTTCTACTATAAATAAGGTAAATTTACTCCTAGTGCGTAAGTGAAAAAAGTTACACACAAAATGCGTAAGTTAATAAAACGTATTTAGTAAATTTAAATTGAAAATGTGTAAAAACATTTAAAAAATAAAGAGCACTTTAACCACTTTTGTACGTAAATTTACCATATTAATCACGTTATACGGCCCAAAAATAAATGAGTAAAATCATTTTTAAAATATTTTATTAATAAAATATTTAAGCCTAAACAAGCCTCAAATTCTGGGGAGACTTCTTTATTGAAAAACCTCGGGTTATGAGCGCATTTTCTTATAGGAAAAGACTTAGTACTTTTTCTCATAAGAAAAGCCTTAGATTCTGCCCACTTTTTTTCTATAGAAAAAAAACCGTATTTCTATAAAGAATGCCTTAGATAAGTACTGTGTTCTTTATTCTATGGAAAAATGATCAGATTCAGACGGTTTTTCTATAGAGATACCTCAGATTCTGAGGACTTTTTACTACAGAAATGTCTTAGATTCAGCAAATATTTTTGTGTAGGAAAAGCTTTTAGAATCTGAGGAATTTTCTATGGAAAAAATCCTCGAAATCGGGAAGTATCTATAGGAAATAGTTTTAGCAAACTGAGGGTTTCTCCATAGGAAGTCCTCAGAATCTATGGTTTCTATTGGGAAATGTGCTCAGAATCGGAGGATTTTTCTTAAGAAAAAGTCCTTAAGATCAGAGGGGTTTCCAAAGAAGAAAGCCGTTGGAGTCAGAGTTACTTCACATACCCAGAATTCTGAGGGGTTTCTTTTGGAAAACGTCCTCAGAATCAAATAGCTTTTATAGAAAAACATTACCATAATGTGAGAAATTTTGTTTAGAAAAAGTTATCGGAATTTAGAAAAAAGTTCTCAGAATGCTAGAATTTTTTTGTAGAAATAAATCGTCAATTTCTGTCTATTTCTTCCTATTGAAAAAGCCTTAGGTTATATGCTGTTTATGTATAGCAAAATACTCATACTATGTTCCTTTAGAAAAAGTTTCAAGAAGAACTTTTTCAGAAGAAGATTCCTGCTTTGAAATGAAAATACAATAGGGGAAGCGACAGATACTAAACACTTTGTTTATGAGAAACTTGAGAATTTTGACAAATTTTTTATAAAGAGCGTGGGATAATGGGCACATTTTCTTCTATAAGCCTTAGATTCTGTGAACTTTTTTTAGTAACTTCCCCAGAAGTTTTCTAATGAAAAAAGAAGTTTATATTATTTGTTCATAAAATATCAAAAATAGTTTTCTTATGTTTAAATTAATCCGAAGCTGGTCGTATCACTTAATAGATTTCTATTAGGCACGAATGCACTACGGTGCACTACACTGACTGTCTGATTCACCATACTTAAATTCCACAAGCCTGGAAAGAATAAATTTGAAACAGAGTCTTTGAAAGACAAACAAAATATATTGTTTCCTCTAAGTGTAGATGTTGAACAGACATTAGTACACTGATAAAAAAACACTTAAAAATAGTTAAAAATTCTGCTAAATTAACAGGAAATATTACCTATATTTGCGCCAGCAGAATTTTCAATGAAGTTGTGAATTATTTGTTAAATTTAGGTATGAAAACAAGATGGAAACAATTTTAAGGAAAGAAATTTAGCACAAAAATATTTCGTATAAAAATATTGCGGCAAATCATTTCGAGATAAGATGAATTTATGATTTTTTTCTTGACAAGATAATTTTGAAAAAGAAAATTAGGGATCAAAAATAATTTTCGGAAACAATTTCAGGGAAAAAATTTCGTGAAAAATAATTTGAGGGAAAACAAAAATTAAAAAGAAATTTGTGATAAAAAAAATTTTTAGAAACAAATTAGACGGGATAAATTTTGGCGAGAAAAAAAAATGTCACTCATTTTGACCGTCATAAGACTATTTTTAAGTGTCTTAACTTTTCATACAAGACAGCAATAAAATTAAAAAAATTCAGAACAAGAAATTCTCATTGAGTTTGTAATTTAACTTAACAAATATTTCCAGAAGTTATAAAAACATCGTCCCCTGACTAGTTCCTAGGCAAGAATGAAATCCGGATAGGGACATGCCTATAACAGATTATTTTTCACAATTTGTAAAATACGTTTGGGATTTTAGCATATTTAATTCCTTTAATGCAAAAAAAATTCAAATTTTATTTGGAAATGATTGTGTTGATACCAGGTCTTAATTTTTTTGGAAGTTTTCAAACAAAAATTTGAATAAATATAATTTATTGTAACTTTGCAACAACAAATACATGGGGGTACAGTCACAGACTTTTCGTAGGAATGGGCACGAAAATTTGAATAAAAAAAATATATAGGAGAAAAGTTAAAAAAAAATAGTAATAATCATTTTTAAAACAAAAAATACTGCGAGAAGTTAGAAATAATTTATATTGTACTTTTTTTATAAAAATTGCATTACTAAATTACGGAAAAAACAATTTTTTGTTCAGCATGTAATAAATATTTTTCTGTGTGTTATTTTTTCATTTAAGAGTAGTTTTTGTATAAAAAAAATCATTTTTAAATAAAGAAAAAAAATTGTTTTGCTTAAAAAAATTAATTTTTATGGCATAAAATTAATCTTCTTCGGGAGCAGAAATATATTGGGCCATAATAATTATTATTTTTTAATTGGAACGTAAATTAAATTTCCGCCACGGTTTCAGTAGGGTGCAATGCACAATGTGATGGAGCGAATACAAATGTTAGATATAAAAACTATTAAAATTTAAAAAAACATATATTGTAGTACAATGTAACCGAAGTTTTTGAGTTAAATGTAATTTCAAGAATACTTGGCATTTTTGTAAAGAAGTATTAATGGCTTGTATAGATTTTAAGTCAGACTGTCCACTTTATATTTAAAACACTTGAGTAAAAGCAGTATTCAAAAATTTTATAAAAGGTTTATAAACAAAATTTTTTAAGTGCATAAAATAAAAATTCGAAATATAGATATTTAAAAAAATTATTCTCAAAAAGTTGGTATTTGTTTCCTTTTAAATATACAATTTCAATTGGTTTGTTTAAAAATTTTGTTAAAAACTCTTGATAACTTTTCATTTCAGGTATGCATTAAAAATTCTGTATTTTTTCAAAAATATTCATTCATCTTTGGCAAAGATTTCTTATAAAGCATAAAATACAAAATCGAAAACTGTTTCGTAGAGACTTTTGATAAGAAAGTATTAACAAGTTGAAAACTATTTTCAAAAACAGTTTTAAACTTTGTATTTTACAAGCAAGAAGAGTCTGTTTGAGGTTTACTTCTAGATGTGATGGAGGGGGCAAAATTAAATTAACTTTCGGTATTAAAGTTGGTATTAAGGAAGTAAAAATTAATTTCAAAATTGTTAGAAACTCTTTTGTTTAAAATATTAATATTTTGAATACCCCATTGGGCATATATTCAAAATATGATTCATTTGATAACCACTTTGTATACGAGCGCTATGTCTAAGAAAAAAAAAAGCTATTTGTAGAAAAATATTTTTGTGAGGAGACCTACAAAACAACTTTATATCAGTTTTTCGCGATAGATTTTAGAAATAATTTTTTTTTAATTTGTATAAACAAAACTACAGACTTTTCACTTATAAATTAATTATTTACAAAAATCATAGCCAATCCACAAATATTTTTTGAAAACAAATATCTATTTCCTTAGGCGCAGTGACTATATATTTCTTTTGAAAGTAAGCCCTTGTTTTTAACCTTTTGACTCCCATAAATTTACCGCCGAGGCGATTCGGATTTTTTTTCGTGATCTTTGTCCTAATAATAATTATGCCGAAAAATATTACCATCATAGACTTCCTTCATTTTACATGACAAAAATAACTGCCATTTAACGACTATAAAATTGCGGCCGAAGTAGGTAATATTTGTTTACTTCTGATAAAAAAGTTTTATTTTTGCGACTTAAAAAAATAATTATTTCTAGCCCAATTTGAGGACTACTAGATGCGAAATAGTACTATTATTGTCATCCAAAACCATACTTCAGGATAAACAATTAAGAATCATGCCCCGAACCTCCTCTAGAAATCACTTTTGGGCACATTTATTTTATCTTTTACCCCGACAATTATAAGTTCCTCCTTCACACTTGTCTGCGGTTGTCAAAAGTCAATGTGAAAGTGCACCGCTAAAAAGTTATAAATGCTTATTTTGTCTAGTATCCTCTATCACATATCCAAATTTTATCCAAATCGGAGTAAACCACACAACAGACCTTCCCTATAAGCGCATTTACTTGTTTTTAATGAAATCGTCATTTACAATGATCGAGGACATCAAATGGCGTTTTCTTTTTCTATTTTGTTTTCATTTCTTTTTTGTAAAATGTTTATGATGAACACTACACACTATATGCTGGGTAGGGAGGAGCAGGGGAATTTCTTCTGTTTATCCTTTCCTCTATTTGGAAGTGTGAAGTGCCATAATTTGCTATCATTCTAAAATATAAAATAGCCAATAGCCCAAGTTGAAGGCTAAAAAGCTAACAGGAAATACCATACGCGAATATTTATCAATAATATTGACATCTTTGATTTTTGGTATGGTGTTTTTAATGGCAGATGCACCTTTTTTCAAAGCATGCAAGACTCGAGGTTTGTTACCTGGAATTATAATAGATAAATTATGAATTTTGTTTAATAACTTCGTTAAAACTATCATACCTCTTTGTCCTCTATAACGTAAACTTGAACGACTTGTGGTACCATAGTTACGGGTAATTCTAAAACTCGGTGGAAATTTAGCTAAATCCAAAGTTTCTGCACCAAATTGATTAAGTGTTGCATTATAGTTACCCTTACGCAATGATGGTATAGGACTCATGCGTACATCTTGTAACTCGATAATATCTTCGGCAGTTGAAAATGTTTCTGATTTATAAGTTTTCCCTAAAGAGGGAAAGTTAATTTATTATATACACTCACAATATTTTATCCTTAAAAACAACCTAAAATACATATTCAATTAATTGAAAACACCACTGATTTTTCATTATATTCAAACCATTTTGCTATTTATTTTCAAACATTATTTAAACAATCCATAAAAGAAATAAAAATAATTGAAAAGTCTATTAAAACAATCATCAATTTTTAACTGACAAAAATTAAAAAAAAACGATTTTGTGGTTTGTTTTTTCATATTTGAAAGTTTTTTTTTTGTTTGAGTTTTCAAAACACTACACCATACACAACACACACGTTCATATTTTTATTAGCTATGTTTATGTGTATGACTAAAAAATTTCTTGTAATTTGAATTGAAATAATTTTGTATATAAACAAACTAATTTAACAAAAAAGAAAACCGAAAATATTTGAATTTTTTGTTTTAAAACAGAAAACAACGAAATTATTTAAATTTTTTTTCCAAAAATAGAAATCTAAAAATAGAATAGTTGACTGAATATAACAACTCCTACAGACGATACATATTTTTTTCTAGTTTGTTTTTTATTGATTAATAAAAAAAATTAAACAATATGTTCAATGTATTTTAATTGATTCTTCAATTGAAAACAAACTTTACCTATTACTTTTTAAATAAACCTCAATCGGTTATGGCAAATATATTGTGAGTGTACTTATGTGCCTTATGTGTAATAACCAAGGTTGGCAACCGAAACGAATAACGGTATAGGTATCGGTATTGGTGTCGATTTTTTATTTGTTTCGGTATCGGTATCGGTAACGGTATTTTAATCATATCGGTATATACCGGTATATACCGGTATTATTGAAAAAATTTACAAAAATATAAAAAAAACGTTCTTAATTATGAAAAACTCAATTTTATTAATTATAAAATTATTATTTATTATTATAAAATTAATAATATTTATTATAAAAACATATCCAATATTTATGGATATGTTTTTTGTAATTTGAACAAAAAACAATAAGTTGTTAAAAATTTCTAAGTGTTTCATTTTTTAAACACAAACATTTTTTTAAATCTATTAGGAACACAAGTTGATTCACTACAAATATTTTATATTTGTATTGAGATCATATAATAAAATAAAAAAAAAATAAGTTTATAAAATTAATCTCTAAAAGAAACTGTAAATTCAATTAAAGGTTTAAGAAACCAGTTTATATATTAACCCCTCAATTCATAAATGCTTTGTAAAGTTAAAGCAGGTTTACAAAACGTCATTTTCATACAAAATTTGTTCAATAAACCTCCTATAATTTTAAAAAGCGTTTATGAATTTAGGGGTAAATTTGTAAATTTGTGGACCTTTGTTCCTAATGGAACCATAGGACATAATATATATATATAAATTTGTCACAAGTTAGAGAATATTTATGAAGTTAAATAAATTAAAAACAATGTTGCCAATGCAAATTAAAGGCTGATATCGGCACTTTGAATTTGTAACACGATTTTCTATTAACAATGAATAAAAAAGTTTAATTGTTTAACAATTTTGGAAATTTTATATTAAAAAAATTTGTATTTTTGCTAAAAACGTGAAAAAAACAATTTTTTTAAAACCGATTCCATACCGGTACGACACCGGTATTAAGGGAAAAGGTTTTTGAATACCGGTATTTTTTGAAATCAAGAATTTCGGTATTGGAATCGGTATCGGTTGTCAATTTGAAAGGGTTTTGAAACGGATAACGGTATTATAACGGTATCGGTTGCCAACCTTGGTAATAACTTCTAACAATTCTACTTTTCACGGTCTCACCTGTTCTTTTATTATCACCATCTTTAACCTTTTTCACTTTCTTTTTGGCTCTTTTACCCCAGTAGGTATAATTGACAGCTGCATATTCTAATAGAGCAGCAAATACGAATACAAAACACATGACCAGATAAATATCTATGGCTTTGACATATGATATCCTGGGTAAGGAACTGCGTACACCAGTACTTATGGTAGTCATTGTAAGAACAGTGGTGATACCTGAAAAGTAAATTAAAAGTTAGGTGATAATTTTTCATTGAATAAATGTAATTTATGTATGTATACACTTTGAAAACAGATTGGTATTGACAACTTAAAGATTATATTGATACAAAGTTTGAAAATAATTGATTCTTTAATTAATTTTATAAATATTAATGTAATTTGACATAAATTTCATTCTGTAATAATATTCTGATAATAAGAATTAGTACTATTTTGAATGAATTCTAATATACGATTTGAATGGTTTAAACTACGAATTTATTCAGTTTTTATTATAAAGCGTGTGAATCAATTTTCTACAAATGATTTAACGTAATGATGTATGAACATTTTTTAAAGCTTAATCCAATTTTTTGTTGGCTAAGAATTAGTAAATTCTTTCGAGGCTCTGTGTTAATAAATACAACCACATTTTTAAGTTGTGACTACCAAATTTTTGCTACGGCAACCGAAATTCTCTTGTCGCGGTCATATATCTCTTATCCCAACTGATTTTCTGCTGTTACAAGCGAAAATTTCGGTTATCACAACCAACCAAATCATAACCAATATTCCAGTTTCCAAATTAGTACATTGCATAAATATCAGCTTGACAGTTTTCGAGATAATTCCAAAATGGCAATAGTGAACTTTTCTGTTTCTTTGTAGTCTTGAAAGTTTACACGTAAACTTTTGGCTTTCTAGTCGGGTCAGTCATCCAAAAAGCGATCTATCAGTTGGGCCTCGATTTATATTTTCCGACTTTATGCGACTCTTTTAACAATTGCGAAGTAGCAAAAAATAATAGTTCGGAACTAGTTACTTGGCGCCAAACTTTGGTACTAGTTGTAGAACAAGTTTGAAAATTAGAAGTAAAGAACGAAAAAAAACTGGTACTAATATAAGACTCGCGGATTAGACAAGTAGGTTTCTCTTATTAAGATAATTAGGTACATTTTCCAAGTGCAATGTAAAATATTTTGTGTTTATGGTTTCTAATCAAAATAAAAAATTATTGTGTTTATTAGAATTCTTTTTTCAGTTAAGTTTGGTAAGAATTATTTAGTATAAATTTACAGAGAATAAGATATATTTTTCTCTCAAAATAAAATTGTCCCAAAAAAAATACGCGAACAGATAATTGCAACAATATACAAGTTTGTAGACACAGTTCATTGCAACACAAATTATACAAATAAATTTTGGCTAGTTGATATGAAAAAAGAGAATTCTTGATATTTATTTATATAATTTATTTTACAATATTTATAACACGTGAGGTTGCGGGTTCGAGCTCCAACCAAGGCAACATCAATTTATGTAAAATAGTAATATGTATGAGTTTTTTCAATCCCTTATACATATCGCAACGTCCTCCTTCGGTGTTCCCATAGCACTTAACACATGCGCGGTTCCAGCAATTAATATAAGGGGAAAAATCATATGCCACCGTAGACAAATACATTGAGTTGGACACTGAGGCGTATGATTTTTCCCCTTATATTAATTGTTGGAACCGCGCATGACTTAAACCCACCGAAGTATAATAATATAACAGGGCTATGAACTAAAAAAGCTTTAACAAAGTTCGCCAACTCACCATCAGATGGCGCGCAACAACTGTTGTAAAATTCAACATCTCGCGCAATTACAGTGTTGTCATATTTGAAGCCCTTCATCTGTCACCACCTTTCACTTCTTCTCTATACCCTTTCCAAAGGAAGCAACACGTTAATTAATATAAAGAATTTCGTGAGTGTTGCTTCTCTTTAAAAAAAAAAAAAATCGCCAAATATTTATTTTTTTTATTTTTCATATATTTTTCAGTCATATGTAGGGTTTGGGATTTCCCGGACTTTTTTATTTCCCGGGAAACGGGAATGAAAAAATTTGATTCCCGGGATTCCCGGGAATCCCGGAAAATATTTTTGAACAAAATTGTTAATGAAAACCACATGTATAAGTAATTTTTGTTAAAAAAAACACTATTTCAGTACAAAAGCAGTCTGTGTAGTGAGAATTCAAAGTAAAAATATCAGAATGTTGAACATTTGATTTCACATAAATTACTCGCAGCACTGCCAAATGAATTGCATGATTCCAGCAGAAAGCACCTACTGCTGGACTGTCGGAAACAAACCGTTTCATCACACTTGGCCCATTAGATATGGTGTCGACAATGTTATTTTCCAAAGACAAATAAAACTCTTCTAGTCTTATTTCTACAATTCTTCTTATTTCATCAGCGTTACATCTTCCTGATATATAAACCAACCCCAGGTTATAAAATGAATTATTTCCGTTTATACATATGTTCAAATATCTCTTTTGTAATATTCTTGTCCATTCATCTAAGATTATAGTAAATCTCCTATTGTTAGAAATATTGCTCGATATTTCTTTTATCTGATATCTCTATATATAAAAGAATAACGTGACTGACTGACTGACTGACTCAACATCGCCCAGCCCAAACCGCTGAAGCTAGGAAGTTGAAATTTGGTATGTAGGTTCCTCTTTCGGGGTAGACGTCCACTAAGACGGGATTTTTGGAAATTCCTACCGGAACGGGCAAAAAGGGGGAAAGTGTCCCCCTTGACGGCCTGCCAAAACCCCTTTGGCTAGAAAGCTGAAATTTAAGATATGTGTTCCTTGGAGTAGGGGCTAACTTTTCTGGAAAGTACTTTCTAGAATTTTGTACAGGGACGTTGTAAAAATGGGGGGAAAAAGGCCCCCCTTGACGGCCTGCCCAAACCGCTGGAGGTAGGAAGTTGAAATTTGGTATAAAGGTTCCTCCACTATCGTAGACATCCGCCAAGACGGGAGTTTTGGAAATTTTTACAGGGACGGGTAAAAAGGGGAAAAAGTCTCCCCCTTGAGGGCCTGCTCAAACTGCTGGAGCTATGAAGTTGAAATTTGGTATGTAGATTCCTCGACCGGTGTAGACGTCCGTTGAGACGGCATTTTTGGAAATTCTTATCGGGAGGGGCAAAAAGGGGAAAAAAAAGTACCTTTTTCCAAAAAAGTACCTTTTCCCAAAAAAAGTACCTTTTCCCAAAAAAAGTACCTTTTTCCCAAAAAAGTACCTTTTTCCAAAAAAAGTACCTTTTTCCAAAAAAAAGTACCTTTTTCCAAAAAAAGTACCTTATTCCAAAAAAAGTACCTTTTTCCAAAAAAAGTACCTTTTTCCAAAAAAAGTACCTTTTTCCAAAAAAATTCCTTTTTTCAAAAAAAGTACCTTTTCCCAAAAAAAGTACCTTTTTCCAAAAAAAGTACCTTTTTCCAAAAAAAGTACCTTTTTCAAAAAAAAGTACCTTTTCCCAAAAAAAGTACCTTTTTCCAAAAAAAGTACCTTTTTCCGAAAAAAGTACCTTTTTCCAAAAAAAAGTACCTTTTTCCAAAAAAAGTACCTTATTCCAAAATCTCTATATATAAAAGAATAACGTGACTGACTGACTGACTGACTGACTCAACATCGCCCAGCCCAAACCGCTGAAGCTAGGAAGTTGAAATTTGGTATGTAGGTTCCTCTTTCGGGGTAGACGTCCACTAAGACGGGATTTTTGGAAATTCCTACCGGAACGGGCAAAAAGGGGGAAAGTGTCCCCCTTGACGGCCTGCCAAAACCCCTTTGGCTAGAAAGCTGAAATTTAAGATATGTGTTCCTTGGAGTAGGGGCTAACTTTTCTGGAAAGTACTTTCTAGAATTTTGTACAGGGACGTTGTAAAAATGGGGGGAAAAAGGCCCCCCTTGACGGCCTGCCCAAACCGCTGGAGGTAGGAAGTTGAAATTTGGTATAAAGGTTCCTCCACTATCGTAGACATCCGCCAAGACGGGAGTTTTGGAAATTTTTACAGGGACGGGCAAAAAGGGGAAAAAGTCTCCCCCTTGAGGGCCTGCTCAAACTGCTGGAGCTATGAAGTTGAAATTTGGTATGTAGATTCCTCGACCGGTGTAGACGTCCGTTGAGACGGCATTTTTGGAAATTCTTATCGGGAGGGGCAAAAAGGGGAAAAAAAAGGACCTTTTTCCAAAAAAGTACCTTTTCCCAAAAAAAGTACCTTTTCCCAAAAAAAGTACCTTTTTCCCAAAAAAGTACCTTTTTCCAAAAAAAGTACCTTTTTCCAAAAAAAAGTACCTTTTTCCAAAAAAAGTACCTTATTCCAAAAAAAGTACCTTTTTCCAAAAAAAGTACCTTTTTCCAAAAAAAGTACCTTTTTCCAAAAAAAATTCCTTTTTTCAAAAAAAGTACCTTTTCCCAAAAAAAGTACCTTTTCCCAAAAAAAGTACCTTTTTCCCAAAAAAGTACCTTTTTCCAAAAAAAGTACCTTTTTCCAAAAAAAGTACCTTTTTCCAAAAAAAGTACCTTTTTCAAAAAAAAGTACCTTTTCCCAAAAAAAGTACCTTTTTCCAAAAAAAGTACCTTTTTCCAAAAAAAGTACCTTTTTCCAAAAAAAGTACCTTTTTCCAAAAAAAGTACCTTTTTCCAAAAAAGTACCTTTTTCCAAAAAAAGTACCTTTTTCCGAAAAAAGTACCTTTTTCCAAAAAAAAGTACCTTTTTCCAAAAAAAGTACCTTATTCCAAAAAAGTACCTTTTTCCAAAAAAAGTACCTTTTCCAAAAAAAGTACGTTTTTCCAAAAAAAATTCCTTTTTTCAAAAAAAGTACCTTTTTCCAAAAAAAAGTACCTTTTTCCAAAAAAAGTACCTTTTTCCAAAAAAAGTACCTTTTTCCAAAAAAAGTTCCTTTTTCCAAAAAAAGTTCCTTTTTCCAAAAAAAAGTACCTTTTTCCAAAAAAAGTACCTTTTCCAAAAAAAGTACCTTTTTCCAAAAAAAGTACCTTTTTCCAAAAAAAGTACCTTTTTCCAAAAAAAGTACCTTTTTTCAAAAAAAGTACCTTTTTCCAAAAAAAGTACCTTTTTCCAAAAAAAAGTACCTTTTTCCGAAAAAAGTACCTTTTTCCAAAAAATGTACCTTTTTCTAAAAAAATGTACCTTTTCCAAAAAAAAAAGTACCGTTTCCCAAAAAACATACATTTTTCCAAAAAAATAACTTTTTCAAAAAAAGTACCTTTTCCAAAAAAAGTACCTTTTCCCAAAAAAAGTATTTTTTTCTAAAAAAATTTTCCTTTTCCCAAAAAACATACATTTTTTCAAAAAAATACCTTTTTCAAAAAAAGTACCTTTTCTAAAAAAAAGTACCTTTTCCCAAAAAAAAAAGTACCTTTTTCTAAAAAAATTTTCCTTTTCCAAAAGAAGTACTTTTCCAAAAAAGTACCTTTTTCCAAAAAACATACATTTTTCCAAAAAAAAAACACCTTTTTAAAAAAAAATACCTTTTCCAAAAAAAGTACAAATAAAGTACTTTGTAAAAACAAAGTATCTTTTTCCAAAAAATTTCGTTTTCCCAAAAAGTACCATTTAAAATAGTATATAATCCACTAAAACAAGGTTTCTTGATATTCGGCATAGACGTGCGCTAAGACGGGATTTTTGGAAATTCCAACCGGAACGGGCAAAAAGGGGAAAAGTCTCCCCATAAACAGTCTCACAAATTGGAAAAGTGCCTGCCCAAACCACTGGAGGTAAGAAGTTGAAATTTGGTATAAAGGTTCCTCCACTGTAGTAGACATCGACTAAGTTTGTATTTTTGGAATTCCCTACAGGATATCCGAAAAGGAAACTCGGTATGTGAGTTCCTCCTTCTGTGTAGGCGTCCGCTTAGACGGAATTTTTGAAATTCCTATCGGGAGGGGAAATAAGGTAAAAGTCTCCTCCTGACGGCTTACCCAATCCCTTTTGGCCAACCGAAAATTTTAAATATGTATTCCTTGGAGTAGGACTAACTCACCGGCAACGTAATTTTTCTATTTTGGAACAGCAACATAGTAAAAATGGTGGTTGAAAGGGAAAAATGTCCCCAATTACGGCCTGCCCAAACCGCTTAGGCAATGCAGTTGAAATTTGGTATGAATGTTCCTCATCCATCGCAGATAGCCGCGAAGATGGAATTTTTGTAAATTCCTAAAGGGAGGGGCAAAAAGAAGAAAAGCCTTACCTTGGGGGCCGGTAAAAACCCCTTCGGCTAGAAACCTGAAGCTTAAAATGTGGGTTCCTGGAGTGAGGGCTAACTTATTAGAAAGATACTTTTTTGAATTTTGGACAGGGTCGTTATAAAATCGGGGCTCAAAAAAGGAAAGTTGCCCCTTAACGACCTGTCCAAACTGCTGGAACTAGGAAGCCGAAATTCGGTACTTAAGTTCCTCTCAGCCTGCTCAAACTGCTGGAACTAGGAAGCTGGAATTCCCTGTCGATGGATTTTCGGAAATTCCTACCGAGAGGGGCACAAATAGTAAAAGTTGGCTAGAAACCTGAAATGTAAAACATATGTTACTTGGAGTATGTGCTCACTTACCGAGAAGGTGCTTTTTGGACAGGGACATTGTAAAAATGGAGATTAATGAAGCGAAAAGTGCCGCTTAAAGGCCTGCCCAAATCGCTGGAGGTAGGAAGTTGAAATTTGGTATTAAAGTTCCTCCTCTATTGTAGACATCCGCTAAGATGAGATTTTTGGAAATTTCTACAGGTAGGGTCAAAAACAGGAAAAGTCTCCCCCTTAACGGCCTGGCCAAACTGCTGGAACAAGGGATCTTAAATTCGGTATTTGGGTTCCTTCTCCAACGTTGACGTCCCCTAAGATGGTATTTTTGGATATTCATACCGGGAGGGGTAAAAAGGGAAAAAACTTCCCCCTTGACGGCCTGGCCAAACTGCTGGATATAGAGACCTAAAATTATGTATGTAGTAGGTTCCTCCTCCAACGCAGACGTCCTCTAAGACGGAATTTTTGGAAATTCCTACCGGGAGGGGTAAAAACGGAATAATTCTCCCCCTTGATGGCCTAACCGAACCCTTCGGCTAGAAACCTGTAATATATAATATGTTTTCCTTGGAGTATGGGCTAACTTATCGACAAGGCATTTCTAGGGCTTTGGACAGGAACGTGGTAAAAATGGTGGTTCAAAAGGGGAAAATTGCCCCCCCCCCCTTAACGTCTGCGTCTTTAGCTAGAAACCTAAAACTTAAAGAACAAGTGTATATGAAACACTAAAATTAAGAAACTAAATAGGAAACGAGTGGGATTGAAACACTACACAAGTGGAATGAAATGGATATAAACGTTGAATGAGTGGAATTGAAATTATAGACAATGCAAATGGATTGGAAGAGGGAATTACCTGTTCAAACACTATCAACGGAATATGAAACTTATGTAGCATTGAAACATACTCTCCAAAAAGTTAAACAAATTTTCTGAAAGAGAAAAAACCTTAGAAAAGGAATGGAACTTATTTATATATTCCGATATTTAAACTTCATGTAACGAAGCACCGGTGAAAGAAACCGACGCAGTAAATTTTCCAACTGAATTTGTGAATTTACTTGAATTGCATAAACTGGAATTAAAAAAAAAACTTTAAGACACGCTAACAACGTAGCTTTGCCCGCTATTTTTAATATTATAAAATGCTTTTCAACCCTGCTTTACGTTATTTATTTTCATTCAAAACACAAATGAACAAAACTACTTACGGGTCTATCTACCTAAGTTCGCACTTTACCAAATTATCTTGACATACACACGTATATTGCAAATTATTATGGATTCATTACTAACAATCCACTCTCATGAGCAAAAGTGATCAAATATTTATTTATTTTAAACCCATTGTTGTGCAGAATTATTTATTTGTGGTGGCTGGGTGAAGGCTTTAAATAAAAAAACTTTAAATAAAAAAACGAATTTAATAAAAATTGTGGGGGGCGCAGCCCCCCGGGGGGGAGGGCGTAGCCCTCCCCCCCCTTAACCTTTAAGGCACGCTAACAACGTAGCGGGCTGCGCCCGCTAGTCTTTTATATGATTGTAGTAATTTAATATAATGTTCTTTACATCGGTTTCTTTTTTTTGCAATGCCAGGTTTTTATTATAAAAACTTTCTCGAATAAACGAATTGCGGATTGACTGCGGCTAATTTGGATACCATTTCAGGAAATGTTTGTCCTACCATAAAACCTTTAATGCCTATTCAGCTTACACTTTTTTCCTCGGGTACTTTGCTAATTTAAGCTGAAACGTTATTCTTGTTTTCTTCAAGAGAAGTTGCATGACCATCAATTTTTTTTTTTTTTTTTTGGGAACCAAATTTAGATGTCGGATAACCAAATTTAGATACCACCGTTAACCATTAGTCTTTTCTTTTCACGTTTATTAATGAAAACGTTACTTATAAAATTATTGACCCTTAATTTAATAAAGAAGTATTTTAAATTTAAAGTCGACTTTATTTTTAATCAAACGGTTTTGTTCATTTTGTGTATGAAAACCTTACAAAAATATTTATATTTTCAAATATTTTGATTGGTTGAAAATAAATTAACCAACCAGAATGCTCCAAAAATAAACCAAGTCAAGGTATACTGCCACCCAATATTTTAACTAAAGTCGACTTTACCTAAATTATACATTTGAAAAATTTAGATAGTAAGGGCGATTATTTGTAAAAAACAAAGCTTTTTTTCATAATTTCTTTTAAACATGTTACCAAGTTTTTAGGCTTTACTACTTAAATTTTGAATAAGTTATGCGAAAAATCTTTATTAGTTGAAATGCTCCTAATTACTTGGCAAAGATTTTATTTGTGTGTCAAATAAATGTATTCCCTTTTAAAAGATTTTAACAATGAAATTTTTGTTTTGGTATTTAAAATGTTTTTTATGACTAAAATTAAAAAATCCTATTCGAAACAAAAACAATTTAAAAAATTTAATATTTTTAAAATTTCCCGTTTTCCCGGGAAAAATATATTATTTTCCCGGGAATTCCCGGGAATTCCCACCCGGGATTTCCCGAACCCCAAACCCTAGTCATATGTTTCCTTTTGCTTGAAAATTCTTAGTGGCAGAAATTTATCTACCCGAGTGAAAATATTTTTTATATAACCATTTATGATTTTATAGAATTATATATCGTTGAGTATTGTCATACATAACACCAAGTATAATTCTATATGACTTTATCAAAATATATTTAATTATATAAAATTATATTAACCAGATCCATCATTTTCCGGATTATACAATATATTCTCATATATAATTATAATAATCCATATATGATTTGAACCGGAAAATGGTGGATCTTGTTAATGTAATTTAAATAATTAATTAATCATATAAAAATATATATTTCACAATACCCGACAAGATATAATTATATAAAATCATAAATGATTATACAAAAATCATTTTCACTAGGGTAGTAAACAAATTTCAAGAAGAAGAATAACTCTCATAATCGGACTTTCACTTTTTCCTGGTTTTGTTTAATATGTTCTTATTTGTATTAACGAACGCCATCCAGTAGTAAAAATTTTTAATTTGTACAAATTTTCATTGAAAACTCTAATTTAAATTTTATCGTTTGAAATAGTCTCTGTATGACTTTAATGAAACTAGTAAATATGTGTACCTACCAGGGATGGAAAAGCTCGCTCGCTCGGGCTCTTGCTCTTTTCAAAAAAAGAGCAGAGCCCAAAATAAAAGCTCGCTCTTTTTTTTTTAAACGAGCTAAAAAAATTTAGCTCGCTCTTATATAAAAATGAAAGTAGCTAAAAAATATAGCTTCCTCAATTTTTTAAAACAAGCGAGCTCATTGATTACGCTCAAAAAATGAAAAAGAGCTTCACAAAAAAAGGCTCTTTTCCAAAAAATAAATCGAGTATTATGAAAACGTAAGCTCTTTTCAAGTAAATCTGAAAACTCTTTTGGCTTGTTTACAAAAAAAAAATAGATTAAATATTTAGATATTAAATACAGCATTTCCAATAGAATTTCAAAATAAATGTTAAAAATTGTTAACTAAATAGATATGTAAGGGACTAAAATACCCAAATTTTATTTATGGTTGTTTGCAAAAAAAAAGTTTTGCAAAAAGGAAAATATTTGCATTAACATATTCGATTGCAGAATGTTAATCGCCAATTAAGTCTTTTAATTTATTTTCTGTACCACAAAGCCTTTTTTCGCATTATGCCATTATTTTGCAATTTTTTAAGTGCGGTTTTTTGAAATTCATAACCCAAGGACAATAACACCCATATTTTATGCCAAAAAAAAAAATTGCAAAGAAAAAATTTTTACAAAAATGCAAACATTTTGCATCAGTATATTCGTTTGTAGAATGTTAATCGCTATTTTAAGTTTATTACTAAATTTCTGCGCCACAAAGCCTTTTTTCGCATTCGGCGATTATATTAAAATTTTTTAAGTTACGTTTTTTTTTAATTTATAATCTAGGGACTAATAATACCCATTTCATACAACAAAATTTGGCGGTTAGTTGCTAAAAAAAGAAACCGCGAAAAAAAATTTCCAAAAAGGAAAATTTTTTTTATCAATATAGTTGTTTGCAGAATGTAAGTTGCTGATTAAGTTTTAAATTCAATTTTTGCACCATAAGGTATTTTTTCGCGTTCCGCCATTATTTTGCAATTTTTTAAGTTCGGTTTTTTAAAATTTATAATCTTGCGACTATAATACTCACTTCATAAAATAAAGTTTGGCGGCTAGTTGCAAAAAATAAAAATCGCGAAAAAAATTTCCAAAAGGGAAAATTTTTCCATCAATATATTTGTCGCAGAATCTAAATCGCTGATTAAGTTTTTTAATTAAACTTTTGAACCAAAAAGTCTTTTTTCGCGTTCCGCCATTATTTTGCAATTTTTTAAGTTTCGTTTTTTTAAATTTATAATTTAGGGACTATAATAACTACTTCGTAAAACAAAGTTTGGCGGCTAGCTGCAAAAAATAGAAATCGCGAAAAAAAAAATTTGCAAAAAGAAAATTTTTTCATAAATATATTTGTTTGCAGAATGTAAGTTGCTGATTAAGTTTTTAATAAAATTTTTGCACCATAAAGTCTTTTTTAGCGTTCCACCATTATTTTGCAATTTTTTAAGTTTGGTTTTTTAAAATTTATAATCTAGGGACTAAAATGCTCATTTCATGAAACAAAGTTTGGTGGCTAGGTGCAAAAAAAAAAAATCGCGAAAAAAAATTAGCAAAAAAGAAAATTTTTCCATCAACATATTTGTTTGCAGAATGTAAATAGCTGATTAAGTTTTTTAATAAAATTTTTGCACCATTAAGTCTTTTTTCGCGTTCCGCCATTATTTTGCAATTTTTTAAATTCGCTTCTTTTAAATTTATAATTTAGGGACTATAACACCTATTTCGTAAAACAAAGTTTGGCGGCTACTTGCAAAAAAATCGTTAAAGTAATCGCGAAAAAAAATTTGCAATAAGGAAAATTTTTCCATCAACATATTTGTTTGCAGAATGTAATTTGCTGATTAATTTTTTTAATAAACTTTTTGCATCATAAAGTCTTTTTTTGCGTTCCACCATAATTTTGCAATTTTTTAAGTGCGGTTTTTTAAAATTTGAAATCTGGGGACGTTAACACCCATTTCATACAACAAAGTTTGATGGTTTGTTGCAAAGAAGAAAAATTGCAGTTTTTGAACCACAAAGCATATTTACCCATTCCGCCATTATTTTGTAATTTTTTACGTGTGGATTTCTAAAATTCAAAATCTAGGGACTATAATACTGCTGGATATAGTGTAACTAAGTTACCTTTTTTGTTTTTTATAATAAGTAACTTATTTTAATGGGAGCGAGCTTTTTTAGCGGCTCGATTTAAAAAAACTCAATTAGATTTCTTTAAAGAGCTGCTCGATAAAAAAAGCTCTATGAAATTTTTTATACGAGCTGCTCGATTAAAAAAACTCTATTCAGTTTTGGAAACGAGCTCTTTATTTTTTTTTAGTTGTAAGTTTTTTTTATTTGAGCAGCTCTTTTAATTTTGGCTTCCGAGCTTTTTAAAAAAATTTATATATTTTTGGCTCGCTCCGAGCTTTCTTTCCATCCCTGGTACCTACTACGGTTCAAAATTATTATTTTAGGAAGAAAAACAGGAAGTTTTTCTGGTACTTATGAGAAATTTACCAAACTATTTAGGTATGGAGTGACTCTTTGGTACCAGTAGGTACTGTACCGGTTGATTCGCACCTCAAGTCAATTCACAGTAAAACAATTTCAGTGTTTATTTGCAAACAATGATTTTTTTTAAATACAAATGTAAACAAAATGGCAACTTAAAATATCGTATGTTAATTTATGTATTTTGTTTAAATAGTGCCTACATAAATCCTGTTTAACTAGTAAAGTGTTCCCAACCCGGTTAACCGCTTAACCGAGAAAATGATTTTTTCCGTTATTTTGTTTTCTTTGCAAACCATTTAATTGAAAATCTTATATTTGGAAAAACTAGGTTTATTTTCGACGGTTAGCCGGATTTTTATTTCATTATTTTTAGCTAATAACCCCTTCAAAACTTAAGACAAAATAAGTAGAGAATTTCTGAGAAATATTGGCTCATACAAATTCGAATCCAAAATCTGGCGGATGCCAGAAATAAATTTTTAAAATTTAACAGTTATATATTAGCTGTTCTTATCTTACTGGTATTTAGCAAAATATTTGCAAATTTCAGCAGCTTTTTCTGTAAGGTAATTTTCTGTCTAATTTTTATTAGCTTTTTCTGTTTTTTCTGTTTTTTTTCAGGTTTATTTTTATGAAAGTATTTGGAGTTGGTGTAAGTGGAAAGGTATGTAGACAAAGTTGATTATTTTAAATGAATTCGATCAGCTGTTTAAAAAGCATCCACCATATTGGATTTGCTAATACGAATTTTGAAAATTCGATAAGGGAATCTATTCAGCATTGGGATGGCAAAATAAAGAACTTTAATCGAATACGATCCAAAAAACTAGTAAAATGGTAAAAGCCGACTATATAATATCCTTAGGATATATACACTTTTACTTGTTGGAGTTAAGTGCTACAGTAATACCAAAGGAGGACGCTGCAATATACATGAGGGTTAGAAAACCCATACATATTATTTTTCTAAATTTATGCTGCCGTCGATGGGAATCCAATCCGCAACCTTATGTGTAAAAGTGCAACGTGCAAACCATTACACCACAACGACATACCTGTATTGCTCGAACAAATATATTAGGCAATTATTGGGGGACATCTATCCCTGTACTAGATGTAAACATGGACCAATTCTAACTAAAAGCAGCTAGCTTTCTCCTAGGACCGATATATATCGGTATACCTAATTTCATCAAAATATCTTAATAGAAATTAAAAGTTTCGAAATTATTTTTAATTTCGTCACGAAATTTAAGTATGATGTTTTTGAGAAAATGAACTTTCGCTTAGAATTACGGCGAGTAAAAAATGCTGTGTTATTGAAAAAGGGCGCGTAGAAATTTGTATGCTGTGGGATCAGCTTGCACAATGTTTTTATATCGAGCCATTATACGTAATTTTTTTTAAAGCAATTCGGATAAAAACATATTTTTGTTTTGTATTTTTTAATGAGTACGACCAAAGTTTTTAGATACGCTGGGACTACGGCCTACACTGATTGAATTTTCGTTCATACTATTAATGAATCGAGTTCATTAATCTGAATTCACTGATTTAATGAAAAGATTTCATTGAGTTAATAAAAAATTTATTAATTCAATGAATTTTTTCATTATATATTTTTAACTAACCCGTAAGATATGCTATAATTTTTATAAGGGTTTTGAATTTGCTAATTACTAAAATAGATATATGTTCCAGTGATGAACGCTAGGGTTGCAAACTGAAATTATTTAAATATAAATGTCCAAATAATGACATCATTTTGTTTTGGCTATTTAGATCAATCGGTAACGCGATAATGTTTACATTCTGGTGATTGCGGGTTCAAGTCGACTTCAGGGAGATGACAAAATCGTTATAAAAACGAAAAAGAAATATATGTACAAATAAAAATTAATAAAATCAAAATAAATAAAAAAAAGTAAAGCAAAAAAAATATATTTTTTTCAATTAGTTTTCATTTAATAAATACGTTTCATTGATCTAATGAACGCGTTCTTTGGGGACTTTTCAATGAAAAAAATTATTGGATTAATGAACAAATTCATTAATACTATGCACAAAATTCTATCAGGGTAAGGAAATAGTAACTTTCTATATCAACTATATATAGTATAAAACGCTTCATAGAGGGAAAATTTTGCATACTATTTGCATACTACTTCTTTATTTTTCTAAATTTCATCTTTTGTATCTAAAGGGATTAGGGAATCGTTTCTAATGTTTACTTTTCTAAATTATTTGTTCAATATTAATAAGCTGCTGCTTTTAACAACACGCCATTGTGGGAACAGTTTTTTTTTTACATTACCATATTTTGCTTAATATTTCTCGTTGAGGTACACATGGCGTATGAGTGATATTGCATTAATGTATATCATCAATATTAACCATACGCCTTAGATATGTTTATCTTTATTAATTCTTTAAATTCAGTTAAACGTAATTTAGTTACCATTTTTCAATTCGTTCTTACCTAATGCAACACGAGCACTAGTTGCTTCGTGATTTATCCAAAATGAAACCCATGACAGCATAACAATCAATATGCTGGGCAGGTATGTTTGAAAAATGAAATAACCAATATTACGCTGAAGTTTAAATGATAAAGACAAACGCTGATAGATGCCCGTAGCCAGGCGCTCCTTACGATCATTGGTTTCATAACCAATTATAGTAAATTGTGGTAACTCAGCATCTTCTACACCACGAACAGGAGTGGGTTTCCAATACATTACCACATCGCTAACGGTGTAGCCATCTAGGAAATAAAAATCGAAAATATGTGAAGGGAAAATTTTAAAAATTTTAAGTTTGTTAACAAACTACATACAACTTTCAATTTCCACCGTGCAATTTTGTGAATCTAATGGATAGTAATGCAAATCCATCATGCAGGCTAATGTTGTGGTAAAACGCATGCCATACGTAACCGAGCCATCTCCACCCAAACGTACTAATTTATTGCGTTCTGTAACATCATGTAAAAAACTGAAAATATTGAATTTCGTTATTTTATTTTTCTTTTTTAAATTGTCATTGCTTTGCCACACCTGTTTTTATCATTTGCAAAAAATGTATCCGGTACCCATATTTTTTCAGCGAAATCTCCCGAAAGCGTTAAAACATCATTGACACCATCATCATCAGCATCATCATCATAATAGGGACCATATGCATTGAATGCTAAGCGTTCATCACGCCAATACTGATTTAAATACATTGTTATTGTATAGTCCTGAAAATATATTTACACAAATACATACAAACAGAGAACATACGAAATAAGCAAGTAATTGCAGAAATATTTAAGGGAGTTTGTGTGACAAATTTTGTTTGTGTTTTATGTTTTTGTCTATTAAAAGGGAAACCATTAAATTTGCAAATAACTTCCTTTTTAGTTGCCATAAAGACTTACATTATACATACACACCGGGATCGTGTTTTACGGCGAGTTTTCGAATATGGCATATAAATATTATTTTAAATTTTTTTTTCTTTTTTTTTGTACAGGGTGGCCCAAAATTGCTTAAGGGGTTTGAATTCCTTATAACTTTTTTATTATATTTTTTTTTATGTTATTTTTTCATTATTTTGTAAAGAAGGCTTGGGGAATTTAAAATGGAACAGTACATAATTGAACAACGTGCCCATATCGTAGCCGGCAAAAAGCAGAAGAAAATCATGATTTTATTCATGATTTAATTATGAGCGACGAAGCCCATTTCGTTTATATGCAAAACTGCAGGATATGGGCTGCGGAAATACCGAGAGTAGTTCAACAGCGACATTTACATCCACTTAAATGTACTGTTTGGTATGGTGTTTCGTCGGAAATTGGCCCATATTTTTTTTTTGAAAATTATCACGGTGTTCGATATCGGACAATGCTGAAAAGTTTTTAAGTATGGTTCCAACAGGATGCAGCCACAGCGCACAAAGTATATGAGAATTTTGAAGATATTAATTTTACTATTTAAGTTTTAATAAATTTTATTTATGTTTGTTAATTTTTATGAAATATGATTCCAATAATTCCAATAATAAAATAATTTTCTTTTTTTGTAATATTTGTTATATTGAAAAACTTTTAAAATAACTTCTTAAATTGAAACAGTGGTGAACGCTAAAAAATTTCATGCTTACCAAAATAATCATCACACTGATAGAATTTTCGTTCATAATATTAATAAATCGATTTCATTAATCTGAATTCATTGAGTTAAGGGGGGGGGGACATGACATTGGCCGTTTTTTGAAAGTGACTTTTTTTTATAATTTTGTATTTTAGTAAATATTCTTAAGATTCTAAGAAAAAAAAACTTCATGGAAAAATTCCTACGGGTTCAAAAGTTACAGCCGGATTAGTGAGAGCGCATTTTTTATTTTCGCGCTACCTATGTACCTTTTTTTTCTTTGTTCACAAACTTTGAACGCGTTTATCCCGAAACCATGTTTTTCATACTGGTTGCGGCACTAGCGCAATTTTGACGAAATTTTTTTTTTTTTTATTTTTATTTAAACTTGATTCGCTATCGTATGACAAGAGCTTTTTTTAATTTTTTTTGGATTTTTTATGAATTTTTAAAGTCAATATTTTTTTTCGAGAAAACACACTTTCAAATTTGGAACATCACCAAAAATTGAGAAAAAATTTAAAAGAAAAAATTCATTAATTACATGAATTTTTTCATTATATATTTTCAACTAACCCGTAAGATATGCTATAATTTTTATAAGGGTTTTGAATTTGCTAATTACTAAAATAGATATATGTTCCAGTAATGAACGCTAGGGTTGCAAACTGAAATTATTTAAATATTAAGTCCAAATCATTTTATTTTGGCTATTTAGATGAATCGGTAACCCGATAATGTTTACATTCTGGTGATTGCGGGTTCAAGTCGAGTTCAGGGAGATGTCAAAAACGTTATAAAAACAAAAAGGAAATATATGTACAAATAAAAAGAAAAATTAATAAAATAAAAATAAACAATAAATAAAAAAGTAAGGCAAAAAAATATATTTTTTTCAATTAGTTTTCATTTAATGAATACGTTTCATTGATTTAATGAACGCGTTCTTTGGGGACTTTTCAATGAAAAAAAATCATTGGATTAATGAACAAATTCATTAATACTATACACAAAATACTATCACTGCAGGCTCCTTGAAATTTGGCATTTTTTAAATAATTAAACTTTAGTTCTGAATAAATTTAGCTATTTTTTTCTCTTTCCTTTTATTATGTAAAAAGATTTTAGTAACTTAGTTTCTTATTTGCATTAAGGGCGTAAAACGAAAGAGAAATGTGGTTATTCTAGAAAAAAGTATTTATATATTTTCTATTTTTGTAGGCAGCTTTTAAGATTTGTCTGTTACACTTTGATATATTGTAGCTCACTATTAATATAGCATGAGCTCAAACATTTATAATGTATGTTTAAATTGTATGTATCTTAAGGATTTCTAATTTCACCTTATTTTCAAAGAAAGAAATGCTTTACTAAACACATCAACTTGTGAATGTGGTTTCCTAAATATTGTACAAAAATGATTCATTTTAAAATCTGTTTAAGTAAAAATTTAGTGAAAAAGTTATTAAAACATTTTAAACAATCCAATAAACCAAGCAAATATCGTTACGATATCGAAGCAATATCATCTGAGTGATATTTATTATCATATATGATATTCGCTTGTAATAAGAAATCGATAGATTTTTTGGCGCTAACGATATAATTTTGCAAGAAATTACAATACAGTGTCGCTATCGAAATTTCCTGAAATAACGATAATGAAATCGCTAAATTTCGGTTCAGCTTCGAAATACTGTCATTATTCCAGGTGGTTCGAATTATCCAAATTACCAAAATTTTATAATTAGCTAAAATGAAGTCAGTGATGAAAAATTGATAATTAAATCGTTATATTAAGAAGAATAGTCGGACTCACCAATACAGCGACTAACAAAATAGAATACAAATATCAAAAGAAAAAACAAAAGAATTGAAAGTTTTTATAATCTTCATTTGTTTCTGAAAATTGTTTAAAGTTTTTTAAATACTGATTATTTTGAAGCATACTCTATCATTAAACCTAATCTAAAACGATATTATAATCTTCTTGGAATATGATATCGTTTTCGGATATTCAAGCTTATAGCGATTTCGTTATCATATCGGTCTTTGGTTTATTTGCAATTTTTTAAATATAATGTAAAATATTATGTTTACTTTTGCGTATAATTAAGGGCATTGGTCATAAGTTGCTCCGCACTTTCTATTTCTTTTAAGTACCATTACACTGCCCGGGACAAGTTTATGCTCATGAACAAATCCAATATATTTTGAATTAATTTGTCTTATTTCAAAAATTAATTTAATATAATATATATAATATGTTTGCATACCCTTTAAGTAGGGCATTTTTGTGCACCTTGGAACTCGCGCACCTGGAAAATTTGTATTTTTAACCCATTTGTTAATATTTTATTGTGAAGACAATTATTTTAATTATTGCATTAAAAAATACATAAATTGTTTTTTCGGACTTCAAGTTATCATTTTCCTTTTGCGAAACAATTGTATTATCTATGAATAAAATTATTAATCTGTTTGACAAATAAAATCTAATATGAAAATATCATATAAGAATTTGGACTTGAGGTAGAACACTATTCTAACTAAATATATGAAAATAAAGAAAGTCCAAAAAAACAGTTTTTTTGTACGGAGATTTACATATAAATAATCCTTTCTGGATTTCTCCACAAATTTTGAATCTTAATGTCATAACTTTAGGAATGTGAAATACAAGCTGTTAAATTGTTTTTCGAAATATTCGCCTTTTTATGATTCCGCGAAAAACAAAAAATATTTTTAATTTTTAATTTTTTTAAACCAATCTGCACGAAAAATAAAATACTTTAATATGTTAAGTTAATCGTCTTTCTTCAAGCTATACTTCAAAATTAACCATTAAATGCATGATCTCTTCGATTTTAACCATTTTTTTATATATGATTTCTAAAGGCTTGTGCAGTTCAAGAAAAATACCAAAAAAAAAATTATTTTTAAAAAAATGTAATTTTTATTGAACAATATTGTTTTTTGCCAAATAGCTAAATTGTGATTATTTTAACGTGTATGAAAAAAAAAATCTATAAACTATAATTTATACATTTAATGTCGCCACAATGAATTTTATTGCGAGAATACCACTTTAAATATTTAAACAAATATTTTTGAATATTACACTTTTTGTAAAAAACGCGTATTTTAGTTTTTTCACAAATATACAGAGCAAAACCGAGATTTTTACTCTAACTGTTTAAAAATTTTGCGCTAAACTATAGGAACACTCTGTACAGAAGGGGCCCCTAATGCCCAAAAATGTAGTTTTGTGCATCAAGTGGGTTTTTTTTTATTAAAAAAACCGGTATATGTTCATATATGAACATATATGCTCATACATAATTCACATATGCTCATATATGGGCATATACCTTCATATACCCTGAAATTTCGGAAAACCGTTCCTCTATTTCAAATTTAGGGTTCATATTTCTAATTACCCCCAAAATATTTAATAGATTGGATATGTCGCGTGCTATGTTAACCCTTTGAGGACCATACATTTTCTGCCGAAGCGATATTGAAAATTTTGCGATTTTCATAATCTCTGACCTAATAATAGTTACGCCAAAAAAAAATTGGCTCCGTAAAACCCCTCCTTACCCATCATTTCGCTTGCCAAAAATATTTGCCATTTGACGACCCTGCCGTTCCGGACGAAGCGATTTTTATTATTATTTTATTTTCGTGATCTGGAACTAAATTATGGATATGTTACAAAAAATTGACCTCATAGACCCCTTGCTTGCCCTTCATTTCGCTTGTCAGCGGGGCATTTTACCCCTTAAATGAAGAATTCTAAATAATCAACTTCGAGGGCTCGCGAGGGGAAAGCGGAGCTAGGTAGAGATTTGCCGAATACTACATCGTTGTTCCCTCGTTTCTCCTTTATAAATCACCTTTGGAAATATTTACTCTATCTTTTGCCTGGGCAATTATAAATGAGAAAAACCCTTGGGCAAGTATACTTGGTTTTTTTATATTTGAAAATTTTACATTTTTGTTCACTTATAGCCGTAAATTTATTGCCATTTACGGACCTTAAGATGAAAACTTTTTTCGATTGCAAGGAGCTGGAAAATTCGAACGTCTTGTAATTTGAAGCAAGACTTTGGCAAACTTTTGGTTTTCTAGCCGGACAAACCACTGTTTAATTAACGAATAAAATTATATAGGTTCCATGCAAGAAATCGTTTAAAGCCTCAATGGTTTGGTAACATCAAACTTTTCAAGCTCAGATATAGTCTTTTAATGGCTACTATTTAGGTCAAAATATGAACCAATTTGCGACCAACTGTATTCAAAATTATGACCAACGGTTTGACTATTAGGGCCGTTCATTTTACATGATCAGATCGGCGGACTTACTTAGTCGATTGGTGTTCTATGAGGTTGCTGTACGCACAAAATAAATAAAAAAAAGAAATAGAATAAAAAAGTAAAAAGAAAATTTAAAAATTAAAAGGGAATAAATAAAAATTATTAACACTTCCCAGTGTACAATTAGAGTCCGAAAAGACGAATAAAAGAGCCCTTAGACCTTCTGAAATCATAGATATATGAGGGTGTTTTTCTTCATCGATGAAGCCTCTTTCTGAGCGCACTTATCTAACTCATAAAAGTCGCCAAATTATGAGCGTTACTGGAAAATTTATAATTTTCTGTGCCAATTATGGGTCATTTGTGATTAATTTTTGAGTAATGAAAAAATTTAAAAAAATTTTTAAATACGCTCATAAATAAGAGTCTATTATGTTTCATTTCTGACTCTAAAATTTGAGCACTCTGAAAATGCTCGTATTTTAGAGTCTTTTATGAGTCATAAATTCTGAGCGCTCAGAAGATTGTTGTCTGGGTTGTTTTAATTTTAATAAATATTGCAAAAATTTAGCTTTTCACAGAATGAAAAAACTACCAAAGGGAAATGAGAATGAAAGCATCCGCAAAAGATTCTAATTTTGGAGCTTGTTTCTGTAGAGATCTTTCGATAAGGAAATAATCACCAAATATTAAGATGAAATAAAACCCAAAAAAATTAACTAACCCTACACCTAAAATAATACCTCAGTAGAAAAATCTGTCAAACCGGTTTCAAATCGATTTGACTAATTTTTAACAAATTTTTAGTTGAAACACTCATTTAAGTAAAGATTTTAGTTATCTTCATTTAACACAATACTAAAAATCCTCAGTAATTTAACTAATTTTAAGTGTTAATTTTCAAAATTATTTAAAACGTGCGAGATAGAGCAAAACGGACAAAATGTTTGCTCCATAGGAGTGACCTTATATGCTCTTAACATGATATGGACTAGACCCGGGGAGGGTCCCGAGACCCTAAATTTGGATAAATTCTACGACTCAGTATAATTACAGATAAAACTGTAGTTTTAAACATTTTTTACTTAAATTTAGATTGTTAAATTTAACAAAAGAATTTGCCAAAATCAAAAAATTTAATTTTAAGCCAAAAAATAGGTATAAATTTTGTTAAAGTAACAAATTTTTCTGTCCAGCCAACAGAAGTATTATTACGAGTGTGCAAATTGGTGGGTTAATTAATATTTTCCACTTTTTGGGCTAATTTCGTAGCACAATTGAACCTTGTCAGACAAATTTCAATATGAAATGTTGTGTTCAATACTCTCTTATTTGAATATGTCTAACAATAAATATAATTTTATTTATATTACACTTACCATATTTACTTCCGATATAGCATCAAAACTTGCAATAGTCAAGTCCATGCCAACATGCAAAGGATCAGCTGTAAAAAAAAAACAAAAACAACTAAGAAAATCAATTACAAAACCTTAAATGAAAATTACCTCCAAAATTTGGCCTTAATCTGATATCGTAGCCTTTTAGTATTTTCGATATGGTTTGTGTAACATTCTCTAAACGTCCGGCCATCATTTCTTTTCTTTTACATTTAACGGGTGTTGTGTGTAACACCAGAACAATTACTATTACTAAACTGCAGGCCACTTGAAAGCCAACAGTTTTAAGCATTTTGTTAAATGTTTTGTATTAAAAAAACAAAAAAATCCACTCAAATATTTAAGATATCCATAGCTAATGTTGATGCTGTTTTGTTTTGTGGTTGTATGTTCAAGAATTTATTTAATTCTTTCTATTGTTTTTATTACTATTACTGTAAATAGAAAAAATGTCATTACTCTTATTGTTAAAAAATACTATTGGTACTTGAAAATATTTATACATTATTCTATTGTATAAAGAACCCAGTCAGCAATATTTAGATCCCAGCAAACAAGGATGATTATTAATAACTCAGAAATGAGCTCCAATAATATAAACATTTTTACACTTTTTCGCTTGAAAGTGGTCCGTCCAAAAGAGCTTCTTGTGTACACAGGAATGACTTAGCAAAAAGAACGTATAAAATCGAAAATTTCCTCATAAATGTGAAAAAATTTGGAATCTTTTTGTATCTGAAACATATTTTTATAAATAGATTCAACTTTTTGGATTATTTTCTGAGGGTTCAGATTTTCTATAAAAAAAAGAAAAGAGTATATAAAAAAAACCATAATAATTTTTATGAGTATTTTAAAAATTTTATTTATAAGCGCTCCAAAATTGCTGATTGGGATACTTTTTTAAGGGTCTTATACAATAATTCAAAAATTACTTAAATAAAACACATATTTTTGAAATTTTTATATTTTTTTTTATCAAAAATTGCTCATATTTTGGATGAAAACATGAGCCTTCAAAAATGATTCATAAAAGATACAAAAATTTAAGGCAAATTATTAAAAGCAAAATATGGCTCAGAAATTACTCAGATACGAAAATAAATTTGAATGTTTTGTAAAAATTCAAAAAAGGTTAAAAAAAAAAGATAAATATTTGGGCCTTTAGAATTTTTTAGATCCCTTTTTAGTAATTTTGAATCAAAAAAGAAGGCTGTTTTGGACGAACCACTTTCATTCAAATAAATGATGCACTCTTAATAATAATTTCTGGGATTTGCGGACTTGTTTGCTGGCTGGGTAGATAATAAAACAAAAGTTTATTCAACTTTTTGTTTTCTTACTCATATGCATTTTAAGGGCATCTAAATAGACAATATATATAGTATGTATTACTATATATACAGTACGAACTCGATTCTATGTAATTTGAAATAATTCATAATGTTATTAATAATTCAGAAAAAAACCGAGCCTAGCGATAAACTTTTTAAATATAGCTTAAAAACTTCATTATAAAATCCAGTGTCATTTCACATATTAAATCGAGATTCTACTGTTTATGTAAATATAATATAATATTTTTCTTACTGTGCTTAGAAGTGAACATCAGGAAACAAAGAAAATAAAATAAGATGAGAGAACCTTCACTTAAGTGCATAATTGCGTTAAACCTTTTTATAAATAAAAATATGCAATACACACTACAATGTAGGACACTGATTTGAAAATGAGCTAACATGAGCACAATTAACATCAGTGTATGTAAGTGTTTGTCCTGGTGATGGATTTTAAACAACTGTTACTTCCGGTGATTGAAATTTTTTTTTTCCAATTTAGTTATTACTTTTGGAGGGAAATAAAATGTTCATGAATTCAGTGAACTTGACTTAGTTTTTAAGATTAATTTAACTCATTAGCACTGCGTGTACCTTCAAAGGAACAGTAGTAAATATATTTACAAGGCAACTTTTCTTTCGCTACACTAATAGAAAAAAGACTGCAAAAGTTTTAGTTAAAACTACTAAAATTATTTGAAAATTACATTGCATAAAAACTGCTGAAATTAGCAGATTATGTTTGCTAAATTTTAGTAAGAGATTAACAGCAAAAAAAAACCTTTAAATATACAAAATTTTAGTTATTTATATTTGAGTTAAATTTTAGTTACTAGCAAATAACAAAATGTCAAATTTTCAAATTTTTTTCGATTTTTTTAATACAAATAAAAATCTAGCCCTTTGAAATCAGCAGTTTACTATTTTTTTAATAAATATTTCTGTTGTTTTTGGCAGGATATACTGATATTTGCATTCAACAGAATTTAATTTAAGGTTAACGAAAATTTTGTAGATTTAATATTTTTTTTTTGCTAGTTTTATTCTACTAATATTTAGTAACATTTTCTGTATATTTTACTGCAGGTACAATTTGTGTTTTTCAATTAATTAAAAATTATTTCAAATATAACTAAAATTCTGTAAATTTAACAGCTTTATTTTTGCTTTTCTTATCTTACTAGCAAAAAATCTGCTAATTTCAGCAGTTTTTTCTGCAATGTAATTTTAACTTATTTTTAGTGGCTTTTTCGAGGCGGACATCGATTGAAAATTTCAAAAATGTTTGTATGGGAAAAATATGACTTTTTTTCAGTTTTTAGGAAAATTTCGTTCTATACTTTAATTTTTTCAACCACTTGTGTCACGAATCGATTTCAGTATAAAATTATCTTTTCAAAAAGCTACATAACTTAGAAATCGGCTAAGAACTCGCCAAGAAATAGCAAATGCCCCAGATCAAATTTTTCCCAAAAACACTAGGTCGTGAAATTTGATGGCACTTTTCTAGACCTTCAGAAATTAATTAAAGCCATACTTGTTTTTTGCTATCTATACTTATAAATACTCAGATATGAAATATTGTTTCATTAACTTGTCTGTTAACCTGTCGCGCAATAAGGCTAAAAACGCATAAATTTTTTGGCATAATTTTCAAAACTCCATTTTAGATTTTTAAAAAATTTTCTTAAACAAATTAAAAAAGAACTTGATTTTGCACTTCAAGGGCTTGTTAAATGCATCCTAGTCCTAGAACACACACCCGGGTACAAATGTATCCACTTGCAACTTTGCAGTGCTGTAACTCAGGAACTGCTTAACTTAGCGTATGGAAATTTCGGATCTAGGAAACATAAGTAATTTCTAATCTTCTAAAGGTTATTTGATCTAATTCGGATCAGCAGTTCAGGAGCTACGAGCTTCCAAAGTCGACACCTAAATAAACACACACCCGGGATACGTTTATACCACACCAGTTTATATCAAAATAAAAGGGAACAAATCATTTTATAGCTGTTTAAATTATATTATTTTATTTGAAAAATGAAAATTATTAAACTACATATAACTATTAATTATCGTTACATATGTAACGATAATTCATATTATGCAGTCGGTATTGATCGAATGTTCAAGACACATTGGCTTCTTCTTTCCGGTTTTTCTACGCCGTTTTGTTTCTTGAGCATAACATAAATAGCAGGAACTGCTGATAGGTTTGGTTCCGTGTTCACCATTGATTCCAGCGGTCGGTTGAAATATAACTCCATCGTTATTTTAGTGGAGAAGTTTCGCGTGATTTGCCGGTAAGTGCACGTTCTTCAATAATTGTCATACACAATGCTTCCATGATTTCAGGCTTCCCACCCTCAGCTATCTCGCCATCATAGTGCATTGACGAAAGCAGCGTCAGTGATTTATTTTTTCGTGGAACATCAGAGCACATCAGAGCATTTCTTGCCTTCCCGGTTTTTAAAATGGCCCATATCTCGAAAACTAAGAGAGATAGGGCAAAAGTGATGAAAATTTCGACTACCCCTAATTACATAATACGCCCATAAAAAGGTTATCTCTATCCAGAAATGTACCTTGATGGGCCTTTGGACCCTCGGTAATTTTTAATAAAAATTTTCCACTTCATAAAATTGTCAATATCTCGAAAACTTCTCCCTAAATTTCAACAAATTTTACGACTCAATATAATTACAAATAAAAATTAAGTAGTTGTACTAATTTTTTACCTTAATTTAGATTTGTTAAATTAAAAAAAAAAAAAATGTTTTAAAATGAACAATTTTTATTTTAAGCCAAAAAATAGGAATAAATTTTATTAGAGTAAAAAATTTTGTTGACTTATTATTTTGAGTGACCTAATCATTGGCCAGCCAAAGTCTGCTACACCCAGAAAAAAGTCCCAGTTGTGGCCACCGAATTTGTTGCCAATCAAATTCGTGCGGTTATGACAACTATCTTTATATTAAATTTTATTTTTCGTCATGAAAGCCAATATTCAGTTCTCTAATTCAATATGTTCCACATAAATATTATTTTGTTCCCCAAATTTGCATCCAGGTAAAATAGAATGAAATGGAACGGAAAATTAGTGAAAACGGAACACTTAACTCAGGGATTGAGATGGAATGGTACGTAATTTGAATTATTAAAATCTGTTGTATAATGAAAGTGATTCATATAATGGATCTCTGCCGGACCTACCCCAGTTGTACAATCAGAATGTGTTCTGTATCGAGCTTTGCAAAAATTTTATTAGTTTTCGAGATACTGTCCATTTTGTAAAATGGCGACTTTATAAAATGACCTATATTTGAAAAACTAAGCGATATAGGGCAAAACGGGGGAAAAAACGTATACATTTTTTTGCTCCACTGAAGTGTTAACTCACTCCATAAATAGGCTAGGTCCGGGAGAGATACGGGCGGTGCACTTTTATAAAACAGCCAATATGAGTCAATTTAAACATCCTCTTTTTGGTAATAAAAGGAGTTTTTTCAAAATTGTAATTACACTCCTAGAAAAAAGTTTGTAGAAAAGTTAGTAGAACTGTTAGTACTTCAACTTAACAAATTTTTAACTAATTTTTACTTAAAATTGAATTTTTAGTTAATTTTTTTGCTACCTCCACATTACTAACTTACAAACTTTTTTGCTATTTTTTTTTGCTGAATTTAGTTACTAATTTTTAACAATAAATTTGCTAACTTTACAGTATTTTTCTGAATTTTAGTTACTAATTTTTAACAGAAGATTTGCTAATTTTACAAATTTTTTGTAAACTGAACCACCAATTTTGGAGCGCTTATAAACAGAATGTTAAATGACTCATAAAAACGAGTAAAAAGGTTAAAGTCGGGCATGCCGACTATACAATACCCTACACCAGTCTGGTGTATTGTTTGGATCCGAAATTCGAATGGGTTAAAATGGGGCTTATGTCAAAATTTTCTATAATGTGAGTCAGCGCACCAAATTTCATTAAATTATCTTAATATTTGCGACCTGCAGTTTGTAACCAAGCCAATTTTGGGGGGACCCTTATATGGGCACTGAACATGGACCGATGTTCACCAAAATCAATAGGCTTCGTCCTTGGGCCAACATAGGTCTACGTACCAAATTTCATCAAAATATCATAATATTTGCGACCTGCAGCGTATAAAAAGTATCATTTTGGTAGGACCCTTATATGGGCACTAGGTCTAAACATGGACCGCTGTTCACCAAAATCAATAGGCTGCATTATTGGGCCAATATAGGTCTGTGTACCAAATTTCATCAAAATATCTTAATATTTGCGACCTGCAGCGTATAAACATTATAATTTTGGTAGGACCCTTATATGGGCACTAGGTCTAAACATGGACCAATGTTCACGAAAATCAATAGGCTGCGTTATTGGCCCAATGTAGGTCTGTGTACCAAATTTCATCAAAATATCTTAATATTTACGACCTGCAGCATATAAACAGTATAATTTTGGTAGGACCCTTATATGGGCACTAGGTCTAAACATGGACCGATGTTCACCAAAATCAATAGGCTGCATTATTGGGCCAATATAGGTCTGTGTACCAAATTTCATCAAAATATCTTAATATTTACGACCTGCAGCATATAAACAGTATAATTTTGGTAGGACCCTTATATGGGCACTAGGTCTAAACATAGACCGATGTTCACCAAAATCAATAGGCTGCATTATTGGGCCAATATAGGTCTGTGTACCAAATTTCATCAAAATATCTTAATATTTACGACCTGCAGCATATAAACAGTATAATTTTGGTAGGACCCTGGACCGATGTTCAAAAAAATCAAACTTGTTCGTTCTTGGGCCAACATAGGTCTGCGTACCAAATTTCATCAAAATATCTTAATAGTTGTGACCTGTAGAGTGCGCACAAGATTGCATGGACAGACAGACAGACGGACGGACGGACAGACGGACATCGTTAAATCGAAAAAAAAAATTCTGAACCGATCGGTATACTATAAGGTGGGTCTACGACCAATATTTTTTGGTGTTACAAACATCAGCACAAACTTATAATACCCTGACCACATAGTGGTGTAGGGTATAATTACTGTATATTTTTAACTCGACAAAAATAATGCAAAATTTTAAATAAAGCTAAATTGAAATGGTTGAAAATTTGTCCTACTCATACAATTTCTAAATTATTAAAATTTATGAGAAAAGTTTCTACTTATCTTAATACTTTAATTTTCAAAGATCAATGTTTAATTTGGACGAACCATTTTAATATGAAAATTGTGATTAAAAGTATCTCTGGGGAGCAAGTGGAGTTTACGGGGATGACCATAATTTTTCCCCCACACCTTCTTTCCTGTGGGTGGAGCTTTAGAGGTGAAAATGGAAACTCAAATAAATTCGGAAGTACATATCCGATCAGCAAACAAAGAAAAATCTAAAGAAGGGTCTCTGAAATACATTTTGTTATGGTTAACATATTAGGGGTTTTCATATAAACTCGTAAATGCCTTGTAAACCTTGTATAAATATAACGCATATTTTTATACCCTACACCACTATGTGGTCAGGGTATTATAAGTTTGTGCTGATGTTTGTAACACCAAAAAATATTGGTCCTAGACCCACCTTATAGTATACCGATCGGTTCAGAATTTTTTTTATTTCGATTTAACGATGTCCGGCTGTCCGTCCGTCCGTCCGTCTGTCTGTCTGTCCATGCAATCTTGTGCGCACTCTACAGGTCGCAACTATTAAGATATTTTGATGAAATTTGGTACGCAGACCTATGTTGGCCCAAGGACGAACAAGTTTGATTTTTTTGAACATCGGTCCATGTTTAGACCTAGTGCCCATATAAGGGTCCTACCAAAATTACACTGTTTATATGCTGCAGGTCGTAAATATTAAGATATTTTGATGAAATTTGGTACACAGACCTATATTGGCCCAATAATGCAGCCTATTGATTTTGGTGAACATCGGTCCATGTTTAGACCTAGTGCCCATATAAGGGTCCTACCAAAATTATACTGTTTATACGCTGCAGGTCGTAAATATTAAGATATTTTGATGAAATTTGGTACACAGACCTACATTGGGCCAATAACGCAGCCTATTGATTTTGGTGAACATCGGTCCATGTTTAAACCTAGTGCCCATATAAGGGTCCTACCAAAATTATACTGTTTATACGCTGCAGTTCGCAAATATTAAGATATTTTGATGAAATTTGGTACACAGACCTACATTGGGCCAATAACGTAGCCTATTGATTTTGGTGAACATCGGTACATGTTTAGACCTAGTGCCCATATAAGGGTCCTACCAAAATTATACTGTTTATACGCTGCAGGTCGCAAATATTAAGATATTTTGATGAAATTTGGTACACAGACCTACATTGGGCCAATAACGTAGCCTATTGATTTTGGTGAACATCGGTCCATGTTTAGACCTAGTGCCCATATAAGGGTCCTACCAAAATTATACTGTTTATACGCTGCAGTTCGCAAATATTAAGATATTTTGATGAAATTTGGTACACAGACCTACATTGGGCCAATAACGCAGCCTATTGATTTTGGTGAACATCGGTCCATGTTTAGACCTAGTGCCCATATAAGGGTCCTACCAAAATTATACTGTTTATACGCTGCAGGTCGCAAATATTAAGATATTTTGATGAAATTTGGTACATAGACCTATGTTGGCCCAAGGACGAAGCCTATTGATTTTGGTGAACATCGGTCCATGTTTAGAACTAGTGCCCATATAAGGGTCCCCCCAAAATTGGCTTGGTTACAAACTGCAGGTCGCAAATATTAAGATATTTTAATGAAATTTGGTGCGCTGACTCACATTATAAAAAAATTTTGACATAAGCCCCATTTTAACCCATTCGAATTTCGGATCCAAACAATACACCAGACTGGTGTAGGGTATTGTATAGTCGGCATGCCCGACTTTAACCTTTTTACTCGTTATGTATGGATTTTGACATTAAACTCATAAACATACCAGGTTTACACCGTTTACGAGTAAAATACGAGTTTATATGAAAACCTCTATTATTGTCTATAAATATTACCACTTTTACAAAAAATCATTCTTGGGAAATTTTCATTGACATTGAAATAGAATCGGCATTACTTTATCTCAATGTCAATGCCAACAAATTTCATCACCATTCAATGCCAATGAAATTGTTTTCAATTAGCATTGATGAAAACAATGGTAATGAAATGTATACATAATTGAAGAAAAAGCATTGTAATATAAAAAAAATATAAGAAATACGCGAATTTTTAATTTTTTTTCTTAATTTATTCTTTTATTAAAAAATGAAAACAAATACTGCTTTCATAATTTATAAATGGGCATTTAGGCATTGAACAATGCCAATTGAACAAATTTCAATTAATTGACACATTGAATAAACTGGTCCCAAGTATGTTTTTAAATACACATTTATTTTTTATTTATTAATTTTCATTTTATTTGCTCCTTTTTTACATTTTTCCAGTCCACTAGTAATCTGCAAAAGTTTTGTTGATTTCAGAAAATGTTTGTAGATTTAACATTTTTTTTTCTATTTTCATTCTACTATAATTTAGCAATTTTTTTGCTGATTTCAGCAAGTTAAATTGTTATTTGCAATTAACAAAAGTTCAGCTCAAATATTACTAAAATTCTGTAAATTTAACAGTTTTTTTTGCTGTTTTCATTTTATTAATATTTGGCAAACTGATTCTGCTAATATTAGCAGTTTTTTCTGCAGCATCATTTTTAACTAATTTTTAGTAACTTTTTCTGCTATTTTTACGGACTTATTTGTATGAGTGTAGTTTTTAATCCATTAGTGTGATTTCATTAGCATTAGTAGGAAAAATTCGAATGCCATACAATTTCAGTAACATTAAATGGTAATGAAATACCAATGAAAAAATCCCAAGTATGATTGTAAACGTAAATGATTGTATTTCATTAATTTCTCTATCGGTATTTGAAGTACAACTGCATTCCAATTTTTGCAGTAGCAATATTTTGGGGGTAATGATGTTACGGTTACTTTCTCTTCACTATTTTGAAAATAATGTGTTGTTACAACTACTAATGAATATATCTATTTCATTAGTCGTAAAGTTGTGCCTTTTAAGTACATATTAAAACATTTTCTCTACTAAATGATTCAAAAGATTTGAAGTAGACACCAGTAAAATTGTCTGAGTGTCAACATTTTTTTTTTTTTATTTTCATGTGATACTTAACACAAAAAAATCACGTAGTTTCGGCAAATTATGCAGTGTTTAGAGATTTGAAAACGAATATAAAAAATGTACTTTAATATGCTTTAATACGAGTACGTTAGAAATTTAATAAAAATGTTTTGTGAAAAGTATTCTGTAACATGTGCTGTAACGCTAAAACTACACTCTCAATATTTTATTCTTAAAAACAACCTAAAATACATATTAAATTAATTGAAAACACAATTAAAAAAAGGACTGCTGATTTTTCATTATATTCAAACCATTTTGCTATTTATTTTCAAACATTGGGTGCGTTCGGCAGATACAATTTATTAGTCAACAGTTCTACAACCGTAGTACAACTATCTGCTGAACGACCTGATTACTTACCGCTCAGTCTGAGCGCTCAGGTAGCGCTGTCATATTTGGGTAGCGTAAAAAATGTTAGCTACTTTTGATCAATAAGTGATACATTTGTTGTTGTTCATTTACAATAAAAATTGTTTTGTAAGAATGACAAAAAAAAAACATACAAACATAATTCGAAAACAAAAATTTAAAAAAATAATAGGAAACTATAGAAAAAGTGTATTTAAAAACAAAACAAAGAAAACATCGTTCAGCAGAGTAAGTAATCACAAATCGCTACAAGTCACCGGTATCAGTTTAAGGTTTCTCTGCCGAATGCTACCATTGTTTAAACAATCCATAAAAGAAATAAAAATAATCGAAATGTCTATTAGAGAGTTTTTTTTTGTTTGGATTTTCAAAACACTCAAACACAACACACACGTTCATATTTTTACTGGCTATGTTTGTGTGTATGAGTAAAGAATTTCTTGTAATTTACATTTAAATAATTTTGTGTATAAACAAACTATTTTAACAAAAAAGAAAACCGAAAATATTTGAATTTTTTGTTTCAAAACCGAAAACAACAAAATTATTGAAATTATTTTTTCTAAAAATAGAATATTTGACTGAAAATAACAACTCCTACAGACCATACATATTTTTTTTTGGTTTGTTTTTTATTGACGAATATAAAAAGTTAAATAATATGTTTCTATGTATTTTAATTGATTCTTCAATTGAAAACAAACTTTACTTTTTAAATAAACCTCAATCGGTTATGGAAAATTTATTGTGAGTGTTTGCTTACGATGTTATGGTTGATGTAATATCATTTAAACAATGCCTATATTTTGGGAAAATTGAGAAAAGATGTAATTTTTTTAAAGATTCCCAATTCAGTAGTTCCAAAAATGGGACGCAAATTTTGTTTTCTACTGTACATCATAATAATTCTGAAAAAATTTATCTAAAGCACCGAACAGTGTTAATGACATATGTACAAATACTTGTAATCAATATTGATTTATTCCAATGGGAATTTGATAAAATTAAATCAAATATTTGCAAACAAAATTCTAAAAATATCCAACCATAGGCCGTGTTTTCAAAACGTGTTTAAGATTTAACATAGAAGCATTACCGTCATACAAATATTTAGAATATTTTTCTTAGCTTCCTAACATGTAATTTGTAAGTATTAAAAACGATTATGCAGAATTTATAAATTGCAATTAGAAAAACATAATTTCCAGTCATATGCAGAAATAATATTGGATATGAGAATAATAATTTTGTTTGTAATGCAATTTATAAAATTTCTATAGTAAAAGACAAAAAACAAAAATGAACAACAGCAACTGCTTGGTAAACAGGCATTAAAAAAAAGCTGCTGCATCAGCAGTAACAACAGCGTTTTATATGAGTGATAACATAGAAACCCATACTAACAACACGTCAAATACATGAATATAAGTAAAAAGGTGACATTTATTTTTCAAGAAATGCTTGAGGAAAACTTTATTTAAATACTGGAAGAACAAGGGCTTAGTTTAGGAAAGGATGTAATTGTAATGATATATATTAGAGCGACTCACCTTATATGGACAAAAAAAAAGTAAAAAGGTGCCCCCCTTAAAATATACCTTGGATTCCTAAAATATTTCGGGTCTAGCAATGAGATCTCACGAGCTGGACCATTTTTAAAAAAAATATTTTTTTTAGGTTTTGTAAGAATTTTGCATATTATTTTGGGAATCATCATACAACAAAACAAGGTTTATTTTGAAGGGGGGGGGGGGTGGCACTTTTTTACTTTTTTTTCGTGAGTCGGTCTAATATAAAGGGTGTTTTTTTAAGCTAGATAGAACTTTAAATTGTAAAAAGTAACACAAAAAATTAAATTTTGATGAAACTTTTTTTTTTATTTGTTTCAGTATACTCTGACAAATCATCATGAATAGACTCACGCTTGAACAACGCTACGAAATTATCCAAATTTACTTTGAAAATCAGTCGTCGATTCGCGCAACTTATAGACGCAAAATTGTGTTCAGCGATGAGGCGCATTTTTGGCTTAACGGGTTTGTTAATAAGCAAAATTGCCGCATATGGAGTGAGACCAATCCACAAGAGACCCTACAGACTCCATTACATCCAGAAAAATGCACCGTTTGGTGCGGTTTTCACGCTGGTGGCATCATCGGACCTTATTTCTTCAAAAATGAGGCCGGAGCTCGCGTTACGGTCAATGGAGATCGTTACCGCACCATGATCAATGATTTTTTGTTTGAAAATATGGATGACATTGATCCGGAGGAGATGTGGTTTCAACAGGATGGCGCTACGTGCCATACGGCGAACGCAACCATCGACTTATTGAAATCAAAATTTGGCGATAAGTTGATTTCGAGAAATGGACCTGTCAATTGGCCTCCAAGGTCGTGCGATTTGACACCTCTCGATTATTTCCTGTGGGGCTACGTGAAGTCACTGGTTTATGCTGATAAACCAGCAACAATTGATGCCTTGGAGGACAGCATTGTTCGTGTTATTCGTGACACGGCCAGCAGTGCTCGAAAAAGTGGCCCAAAATTGGACGTCCAGAATGCGCTTCGTCAAGAACAGCCGCGGTGCCCATATGCCCGAAATCATTTTCAAATGTTAATGTCACGTATTGATCTTTCCAATAAAAAAAAAATTTTGATTACAATTTAATTTTTTGTGTTATTTTTTACAATTTCAAGTTCTATCGGGCTTAAAAAAACACCCTTTATATAGTTTTTGTAACAGAATTTGTTGACATTAAATTTAAAAATATATAACTTTTCAATTTCTGCTTTGACTTAATATTAAATCGTTTAATTTTGCTCAACATTTACCCAATAAAAATCTTAAATATATTTCCCACAAATAAATGTCAGCTTAAAACTTCTACCATAAACTCATTGAAACAACCAGTGTTATTGAAATGTATACCACAGCGTATGATGAATATTTATTATTATTCTCATATGACGGATTCTGTGGCAGAAGCAACACTACCAACTATAGTAATTTACCACACTCATGGAAATAAATCTGTGTAAAAATAGCAGAAAAAGTTACTAAAAATTAGTTAAAAACGAGTAAAAAGGTTAAAGTCGGGCATGCCGACTATACAATACCCTACACCAGTCTGGGTAAAAGCCAACTAATGTTTGGATCCGAAATTCGAATGGGTTAAAATGGGGCTTGTGTGAAAAATTTCTATAATGTGAGTCAGCGCACCAAATTTCATTAAAATATCTTAATATGTGCGACCTGCAGCGTATAAACAATATAATTTTGGAAGGACCCTTATATGGGCACTAGGTCTAAACATGGACCGATGTTCACCAAAATCAATAGGCTTCGTCCTTGCGCCAACATAGGTCTGTGTACCAAATTTCATCAAAATATCTTAATATTTGCGATCTCCAGCATATAAACAATATAATTTTGGGGGGACCATTATATGGGCACTAGGTCTAAACATGGACCGATTTTAACCAAAATCAATAGGCGTCGTCCTTGGGCCGACATAAGTCGGTGTACCAAGACTCATCAAAATATCTTAATATTTGCTACCTGTAGAGTGCGCACAAGAATGCATAGACAGACAGACAGACAGACGGACGGACAGACGGACATCGTTAAATCGAAATAAAAAAAAATTCTGAGCCAATCGGTATACTATAATGTGGGTCTAGGACCAATATTTTTTGGTGTTACAAATAACAGCACAAACTTATAATACCCTGACCACATAGTGGTGTAGGGTATAATGATACTGCCTTAAAAACTGCTAAAATTAGCAGATTTTTTTACTAAATACACTAAAATGAGAAGAGCAAAATTAATACTGTTAAGTTTACAAAATTTTAGTTATATTTAGGCTAACTTTTAGTTAATTGAAAATAGCAAATTGTACTGTAAAATCTGCAGAAAATTTTGCTAAATATTTGTAGACTAAAAGTAGCAAAAAGAAACTGTTAAATCTACAAAATTTTTGCTATTTTTAAGCTAAATTTAGTTGAATACAAATAGCAGTCTAGTCTACTAAAATCAGCAGAAATATTTGCTAAAAAATTGTAAACTGCTGTTTTCAAAAGGCTCGATTTTTATTTGCGTTTAAAAAAAATCGAAAATTTTAAATTTTTTGGTGATTTTTTTTAGGCTACTAATTATTTAGCAAAATTTTTTTGCTGATTTTAGCAGGTTAATTTGCTATTCTCCATTTACAAAAATTTAGCTCAAATATAACTAAAATTCTGTATATTTAACAGTTTTATTTTTGCTATTTCTATATTACTACTATATAGCAAAAATAATCTGCTAATTTAGCAGTTTTTTTCTGCAGCATCATTTATAACTAATTTTTAGTAGTTTTAACTAAATTGTTTACGGACTTTTGTTCTATTAGTGTAGTACCTACATAGTTGCATTCTTCGTTAATATTTTAAAATAAATTTGACCCATTTTTTTTGTTCTGTTATAGTATTTTGAATATTCAGAAAATTTAGCTAAATATTTGTAGACTAAAAATAGCAAAAATAAACTGTTAAATCTACAAAATTTTTACTATTTTTAAGCTAAATTTATTTGAATACAAATAGCAGTCTATTCTGCTAAAATCAGCAGAAATTTTTGCTAAAAAATTGTAAACTGCTGTTTTCAAAAGGCTCGATTTTTATTTGCGTTTAAAAAAAATCGAAAATTTTAAATTTTTTGGTGATTTTTTTTAGGCTACTAATTATTTAGCAAAATTTTTTTGCTGATTTTAGCAGGTTAATTTGCTATTCTCCATTTACAAAAATTTAGCTCAAATATAACTAAAATTCTGTATATTTAACAGTTTTATTTTTGCTATTTCTATATTACTACTATATAGCAAAAATAATCTGCTAATTTAGCAGTTTTTTTCTGCAGCATCATTTATAACTAATTTTTAGTAGTTTTAACTAAATTGTTTACGGACTTTTGTTCTATTAGTGTAGTACCTACATAGTTGCATTCTTCGTTAATATTTTAAAATAAATTTGACCCATTTTTTTTGTTCTGTTATAGTATTTTGAATATTCAGAAAATTTAGCTAAATATTTGTAGACTAAAAATAGCAAAAATAAACTGTTAAATCTACAAAATTTTTACTATTTTTAAGCTAAATTTATTTGAATACAAATAGCAGTCTATTCTGCTAAAATCAGCAGAAATTTTTGCTAAAAAATTGTAAACTGCTGTTTTCAAAAGGCTCGATTTTTATTTGCGTTAAAAAAAAATCGAAAATTTCAAATTTTTTGGTAATTTTTTAGGCTACTAATTATTTAGCAAAATTTTTTTGCTGATTTTAGCAGGTTAATTTGCTATTCTCCATTTACAAAAATTTAGCTCAAATATAACTAAAATTCTGTATATTTAACAGTTTTATTTTTGCTATTTCTATATTACTACTATATAGCAAAAATAATCTGCTAATTTAGCAGTTTTTTTCTGCAGCATCATTTATAACTAATTTTTAGTAGTTTTAACTAAATTGTTTACGGACTTTTGTTCTATTAGTGTAGTACCTACATAGTTGCATTCTTCGTTAATATTTTAAAATAAATTTGACCCATTTTTTTTGTTCTGTTATAGTATTTTGAATATTCAGAAAATTTAGCTAAATATTTGTAGACTAAAAATAGCAAAAATAAACTGTTAAATCTACAAAATTTTTACTATTTTTAAGCTAAATTTATTTGAATACAAATAGCAGTCTATTCTGCTAAAATCAGCAGAAATTTTTGCTGAAAAATTGTAAACTGCTGTTTTCAAAAGGCTCGATTTTTATTTGCGTTTAAAAAAAATCGAAAATTTCAAATTTTTTGGTAATTTTTTAGGCTACTAATTATTTAGTAAAATTTTTTTGCTGATTTTAGCAGGTTAATTTGCTATTCTCCATTTACAAAAATTTACCTCAAATATAACTAAAATTCTGTATATTTAACAGTTTTATTTTTGCTATTTCTATATTACTACTATATAGCAAAAATAATCTGCTAATTTAGTAGTTTTTTTCTGCAGCATCATTTGTAACTAATTTTTAGTAGTTTTAACTAAATTGTTTACGGACTTTTTTTCTATTAGTGTAGTACGTACATAGTTGCATTCTTCGTTAATATTTTAAAATAAATTTGACCCATTTTTTTTGTTCTGTTATAGTATTTTGAATATTCATTGAAATAACTGAGAGAGAATCCATGTGTGTCATATGTGATGGAATGCTGCTATAATGCATACAGACACTAGACTGTGTAAAATATTATACATTATAACATTTGTATTCTTTGATGTGCACTTGAAGGCTATAAAGTATGTCTTTATTATTATGTTTGTTTCTTGCATATATTTTCTTTCCTATTTTTCCACTAACAATAGCCCAAAAATACATTTATTATTTTAAGCCACCAGACAGAAAAAATGTGTAACCTACGTTTGTTAGTAATAAATAACATAGCTCTTTAAAAATACTGTTTGTGCGTTTATATAAAAATTATAAACAATTTGAAAAAGTTTGAAAAGTATCCCAGCAAAAAAAATTGCAAGTAGTGCTTTACAAACTACTTCTTTTAATCCTTCACAAGTATCCGTTAGTGAGTTTTCACTGCTTTTTTAGAAGTTATTCTGAACAACTTCAAAAAATCACTTCTTTCATTGCTTCCCAAGTATCCGTTATTACATTTTTACAGCTTTTTTAGAATTGCTTCTGAGCCACATCCAAAAAATCATTTAAGTAATGCTTCTAAAGAGTAATTGCTCTAAAAGTGATCGTAAAATGTGATTTTGGTATCACTTGGCATTTCCAAACAGAGGGTCCCGGGTTCGATTTCCGACGGGACCAATATTTTTTTATTTTTTTTTAAGTTTTTTTTTATTTTATAAATTTTTTTTTAATATTTATAATTAATTTGTTTAAAGTTAATATTTTTTTAATTTTTAAGTTTTTAAAAATATGTATATATAAAAAAATGGTGCGAAATAGGTTTTTATGTACCTGTAAAAATAGTACTGAAAACAATATTGAATTGGACTGCACCTTTTACACTTTTTTAATAAGTACTTTTATTGAAGAGAATAAGGAACAATATCTCGCATTAACAAAGTAGTGTTTTTATGCCAGTCAACTTTCATATCAAAGAATAGCTCAGTGGTAGAGCGCTAGACTAGCAATCGTGAGGTCGCAAGTTCGATCCCCGGTGGCGGCAATAAAAAACTTTTGTAAAGAAAAAAAATAAAATTTTTTTTGTAAAGAATTTTTTTAAACTTTTAATTGGTGAAAAAGAGCTTCCTTTGCAGTAGTTCAGAAAGTACTTAAAAAATGTTGATGTCGGAGTACTCCTCTTCTATGATAACGCAATATTAAAATCATTAGTGTTTATGTTAAAAAAGAAGTAGATCTAGATCATCAATTGTGGTGCTTTTTCTACTGCTTCGGCATCTCTTTTTTTGCTGGGATTTGTCAAATATAAATTCTTTGTATGTATACATTTTTACCAGCAAACAAAGCTTTTGGTATAAAAGTATAACAAACAAAAATAATAACAATTAACCATACATGGGACTAATTAATTAGGTGGAGTAATTAATTGATGATTTCATTACCATTGCATTGATATCAATTTCAATGAAATTATTGTCATTACCATTTTTTTAATTAATGGTAATGATTCTTAAATTTAATTTCATTGATTAATTACAATGATTTTAAATTTCATTACCATTGATAATGAATAAATTAAAAAAAATAATTGCCATTGACAGAAAAGCGTAAAAATGGAGTAAAACTCGCTGAAATCGAAGATGGAATACGCTCATTCAGGCTCATGCTCATTTGAAATTAAATATTGCTTTCCATTCCATTGTTATTTGTATCCAGGTAAAGTTTAACGGAATGGAATGTATCCTCCTTAAAAAATTATGTTTTATAACTTCCCCGGCCAAACTCATTCTTCGTTTTCATTTGTCTGAATTTTTTTGTAAACAAATGGTTTTTAATCAATTGTAATTAGATTTTTTATACATTAGTGTAATTTCATTACCATTAGTAATGATTTTTCTAATGAAAAACTGTTGAGTATATAGAAAAACGTTATATGAACAGATTAAAGGAATTGTAATTTTTAATTTTTTAAAATTGTTTGAGCAAAATCGGACTAGTGGTTCTCGAGTTATGTCAAAAAAAAGATATATCTCGATTCCTAGCGGTGACCCAGCGAAACGCCGGGACACGTATAACTTGTTTTTGACCGATATAACATTTCCCGTTGGTTTCATCCCATCCCGATTTTGACTGTCGCATAGTGTTATCTTTTGATTTCTCTAAACGTTCTGATAATTCCGGTACATAGAGCATAGACTTGTATATTGTCCGTTCAATAAGTTCAAGTTAAGTTTTTTATTCTTCCTAAATTTATATTGATTTATCAATGAATAAATTTATCCTATCGGAAAATCCTTATCCCTTAATAAATGCTTAATTATTTCCTAATTCTTTCTATGAAATTCTTTGTCACTAATAGTCAATACTTTTTCTATCAAATTCTTCGCAGTGTTAATAATGATTTTTCTATTATGTTTCGAATAAAAATTAATAATTCTACCTGACGCTATTGGTTTCTGATACCAATCCATTCTTATTGCCACAGTATCTAACTAAGAAAGTTTAGAATCACGTTCCTTTTCCATGGTAAACTTAATATCAGGACTAAATTCATTTAGTGCTATTAACATATCATCAATTGCATTTTCAGAAATGACACAAAATAGATCATCGACAAATTTAGTCATTATCTTTGGCGTAACATCAAGTTTTCTAATACAAGTGTCCAATAATTCTTCCATAACTATATCAGCCACAATTGGAGAAGCAGGGGATCCCATTGGGAGTCCCTTATGTTGCAAATATATCTTCTCTCTGCATTGAAAGTATCTATTATCCTCTATACAAAATTTCAAAATACGCAAAAAGAAGCCTTTTTCAATAGTTGTATATTCCTCAATAACATCCCATTTTTCCTTATAATATTGATCGTCAAATCAACAGGAATACTTGGGAATAAAGAAACTACATCAAAAGAAACTAATTTTTCATCATTTCGTATTTGTTTGTTGAATAATCTATTCTTAAATTCAAGTGAATTCTTTACATTGTAGTTAGATTGTTCTGTAAACTTCTTTAAACTGTTAGTAATGTATTTACAGAGTTCATATGATGGAGAATTAATAAAAGAACAAAATGGTCTCAATGGAAATTCCTCTTTATGAATTTTAAGTAGTCCATATAATCTAGGTGCAGTAGCAATATTAGTCTTAAGTTTAATTTTCTCTGTATTCATAATAATTTTCTTTTCAAAAAGTTCATCAACTAAATTATTATTAATCTTTTGTAATTTACTCGTTGGATCCCTATTTTGTAAATTATATTTTGTAATATGTCCTACTATATTGTTCATTCTCATATCATAATCCTTTATCTATATAGCTGCAGTTGGATATTCCCAATTCTTCCCAAAGGTAAGAAGAGTTCATAAAATTAAATTTGAATGTTTAAGGGAAATACAAAGGAAAGAGTTAGGAATTAGATTTAATAAGAAATAGTTTATTAATAAGACTGACTTAGATATTCCGACAGACGTACAGTGGATACTTTCATTAGTACACAAACATGCATTACCAACCAGGATTTTTTGATGCCGAACAATATATCAGCCTATTATATATATGTAAATATATATGGGGTTATATATAAATATATATGGAGTTCCAATATAAGAATTCTGTTTTATCGGTATTCAACAAACAAAAAAAAAAAAAAAAAAACACGCAGTTAAATACGCCAACTATATTTGAAAACGTACCACTGTGCGACGATGACTTGAAAAACTGTCACCGTCAGAATAATAGAGATCCTTTCCTCTTCAGTATCTCTCTTGCTTTCTGAAAAATACCTTAGGCAGAATCACAGTTTCAATCACAGTTTTTGAACCTACAGACCGATTTTGATTATTTTTAACACAAATTTGCTTGGGAGAGTAGCAAACGACCAAACTAAAAATTAATGGTAAAAAAATGGTAAAAAAAACGCGTAATCTATGGTCCTTGGCACCATAATTTTCAAATGCAAATATATTTTTTTAAGAGCTAACATAGAAACATGGCTAGCACCACTAAATTCAACGTACCCGAATTAGTTTTACCCACTGGGGTTGTGGGGGAAAAATACCTCGGATTCCAGAATAGTGTTATTTTTCACAATTTTTTAACTAAATTTTGCGATATTTAATTTCTTTACTACAAAAATGTTTTTGATTTTCACATTTAAATCTCATAAAAATAGTATTTTTTTTATTATATCAATAAAATACTTGGATCAATTGACATATAAACTAAATAACAACTGCTGAGTCTTTGGATGAGACGAAACTGCGGAGTGATGGTGATTCCCTTGTTTATGGTAAATTTTTCAATAAAAACCTTTTCTACCTGTAAATGGATATTATTTTTTGATTTTATAGACAACTAAACTTTCTTATATATAACAACAGTTGAGTTTTGTAAATTATAAACATGCCGCATATAAAAATTTATACGTTTTTTTTTAATTTGGTCTTTGATGCAATATACACAAATTTTAATAAAATTGAAGTGAAACACATCGCAAATGTTCCTTGTTAGTAAAACCTTATCAAAACCGTGTGAAATAAATACATTTAATTCTGTAGTTTATCCAATTGCGTTCTTTGTTTTAATAAATCATTTACAATAATTTTCGATAACAAAAATTAAAGCTGAATAGGGACACCAGTAAGGCATACATTTGAATAAGTGAAAACGCGGCTTTAAAATATCTGTTGGTCACATTTGTCATTCATTTTTTTCTATTAGGTTTGTGGTTGTGCTCTTTAAGACAGTTGTTGTTCAATCACAGACACTTTGTGGTCAAAAAAAAAAAAAAAAACACACACACACACGAAAATACGAAGCAAAAATAAGAAAACTGCATAATCTTATAAAAACAGCAATAACGGTTTTTGTTAGCTTTTTCTATCTTTGTATTTGTAGCAGAAAATTGTTGTTGTATTCAGTTCACTACTGCTGCTTTTGTTGATATTTTGTTTGTATGATTGTGTTGTGCTGTTGGAAACACTTAATGCAAATGTCATGTAATTTGGTCCAATACAGATAACCTCGTAAAAACATTTTTTTTTTTCACCACATATTAAATCTTTAGGGGATTAGTGTAAACCCCCTTTGCAAACAACCACTCTAATAAATTTTAGACAGGATATGAAACTACTGCCAACAGGAAACTTAAATGTTGGGGTACTGTAATGGTGTCACTCAAAATGCTATTAACGCTATTTTTTTTTTTTTTTTCATTTCATAAGAGAAAGATTATATAAATCTAGTGTTTGAATACAATTCTTTAAATTAATCTTTATGTCTTTTTTTATCGCTCTTTGTTTTACTTTCCTTTCAAAAACTTATATCTTTTCATAAACTTTCAATTTCTATTGCATTCACTTTCACTTTAATTTTATTAAATATCTTTTATTCATGATTTTATGTTTTTATATTTTTCTTATTCTCTTTTATTTTTATTTTTTGCTGTAAATCTCTACGGTTTATATACTTTTTCTTCAATCTTCATTAATACCCGTACATTTTGCGCGTTCTTTCTAATCTAGACGTGCTTTACTGTCAACCGTTTCTAACCAACAAAAAGCTCTAATTTGTCTTCAATGATTTTGGGAGTCTGTAAATTATATTTATTGTTGTTTCTTGTACGTAAAGGATGCTGTAAGAGAGCAGTGAGTATACGGGAGTATAGGTATTTTTAAAAATGACATTGATTGCGCATTATTTTGACATTTATTACGCAGGATACTCAGCTGTTTCAAAATAGCTTTTTATGTTTTGAAAAAAAGTTCTCCAATATGTTTGTCAATGAAAAGCAGTGGCTCTATCTTGTGATAAAACTAAACATTTTTTAAATAGACATATGTTGCAATATGTTGTCGCAAAGTGTAATCTGATAACACATACCAGTTGTTATTTTGAAAAACTATTCTAATGGAATTTTGTAAAAGTTATTTTAAATAAATAAATGGAAAAATTTATCTGTTTAAGTAATTGCATTTCTGCTAAAAAATCGAAAAAATGTATTTATATGTGGGACTGGTATTGTGGTCAAAGAACGATGCACAGTGCTTTGATCCCATATAACGATTGGACAAAAATAGAACACTAATAGAAAAAAGTCCGTAAAAAATTTAGTTAAAACTACTAAAAATTAGTTAAAAATGATGAAAAATCTGCAGAAAAAAAACTTTAGCAGATTATTTTTGCTATATATTAGTAATATAGGAACAGCAAAAATAAAACTGTTAAATATACAGAATTTTAGTTATATTTGAGCTAAATTTTTGTAAATGGAGAATAGCAAATTAACCTGATAAAAAAAAATATTTTGCTTAATAATTAGTAGCTTAAAAAATCACCAAAAAATTTAAAATTTTCGAAGTTTTTTTTCGATTTTTTTTAAATGCAAATAAAAATCGAGCCTTTTGAAAACAGCAGTTTACAATTTTTGCGCAAATTAGACTGCTATTTGCATTCAACTAATTTTAGCTTAAAAATAGCAAAAATTTGGTAGATTTAACAGTTTATTTTTGCTATTTTTAGTCTACAAATATTTAGCTAAATTTTCGGCAGATTTTACAGTACAATTTCCAATTAACTAAAAGTTAGCTTAAATATTACTAAAATTGTGTAAATTTAACAGTTTTAAGTTTGCTGTTTTCATTTTACTAGTATTTAGTAAAAAAATCCGCTAATTTTAACAGTTTTTTCTGCAGCATCATTTTTAACTAATTTTTAGTAACTCTTTTACAGATTTATTTCTATGAGTGAAGAAGTGGTGAGAGAGTTCTGAAATTTGGTATACTGACATAGAACCCCTCAGTTAAGAAAAATTTTAATTTTTTGAAATATCGGACCAAGGACATGCCCACCTCCCATAGGTTCTGAAATTTAAAAATATTATATTAGCTACATAAATGGACGTAAAATTACAAAAAGTATCCATTGCGATGCACATAAAACTAGAAAACTTTGTGTCAATTTTTATCAAAACCTGCAAAAATTATCCGATTGCCATGAAATTTAGCACGTAAATTGATGTAAGTAATATTTTTACCAAATTTGGGTAAAATCGGTTCATTAATAAAACAAAAAATGCCTTTCACAAAAAATGGGTTTTAAACGCTCAAAATGATTTTTCTAAAACAAAAAATAAAAAAATAAAATGGATTACAATTGGAAACCATATATATAGGGTATGTTCAGCGAACTTATGTAAAATATATACTCGAGGAATATTTTTGTGGAACATTTTAACTATCTAGTTCTTCAATTAAAGGGACTTTTTTGACTCCTTTTAAAAACTGACAAAAACGACCCATAAGTTGAAGAGTTAGAGGGTTAAAATATTCCGCAAAGGTAGGTAGGTCTTATAAAACTGCGTAAAATCTTTGCAAACATTTTTATTTTTTGTAAAAATTCAAAAATTTTGATACTAAATTTTAATACAAAAATCTGGTTTTCAATATGTAATAATTTAACCGTAACCGCACGGTTTTTACATGCGGTTACGGTTAATTAGTGCGGTTAACCACGGTTTCGGTTACGGTTAAAACCGAAATGCAAACACTTATTTTTAGTATAGTATTAAATGAAGATAACTAAAATCTTTGTTTAAATCAGTGTTTCAACTAAAAATTTGTTCAAAATTAATCAAATCGATTTGAAACCGGTTTGACAGATTTTTTTACTGGAGTATTATTTTAAGTGTACCTTTCTTCGTAGTTATGTAAAAAAAAACTTGACTAATATTTTCTGAAAACTACTCAAAATTAATATAATCTCCAAACATTATGAAAGGTTCTAAATAACCATAGAAAATCTCCTAAACATTTTGTAAATCCCCAAATAATCCCTTATCCAAAAATTAAAATTTTTGTTCCCAAGAAAAACAAAAAAATCCCTAAATTTGGAGACAAAGCCATAAGTCTGTCCAGTGGGGTTCTTCAAATTGCAAGACGTTCGAATTTTCCAGCTCCTCAAGGCCCCATCAATATGACTGCCTTTTAGAAGTTTATGCAATGAAAAAAAGTTAAGAAACCCAGCGAAAAAAGAGATGCCGAAGCAGTAAAAATTAAAAAAATATTGAATTTAAACAAATTAGTTATAAATATTAAAAAAGAAATAATAGAATAAAAAAAAATTAAAAAAAAAAATTAAAAAAAAAATAAAAAAATATTGGTCCCGCCGGGAATCGAACCCGGGACCCTCTGTTTGAAAATGCCAAATGACATCAAAATCATGTGGTTCAGAAGTAATTCTAAAAAAGCTGTAAAAATGTAATAACAGATACTTGGGAAGCAATGAAAGAAGTGATTTTTTGAAGTTGTTCAGAATAACTTCTAAAAAAGCAGTTAAAATACACTAACGGATACTTGTGAATCATTAAAAGAAGTAGTTTGTAAAGCACTACTTGCAATTTTTTTTTGCTGGGAAATTTTCATCGTAAGGTCCCAAAAATGTAAATTTTTTATATATAAAAAAAATCCAATTTATTACCATAAAATGCGATACATCAAATGTATTAAATATTTTGACGACAATTACGAACATAAAGTCTAAATTTCTTATGGAGTCACGATTTTCCGGATATCGCTGAATAAAAATTTTCATTTTTTTCAGTGTAGCTGAACTATTTCATTGGGGAATTTTTTTCCCTCAAAAACCATTATTTATGTGAAATCTAGTTTTTAATAAAAGTTTGAATTAAAAAAGTTAAAAGTTAAAGTTTTAAAGTTATTAGACAAAAGGCATATTTTAGGAAAAATACAATGGTGTTCTATTGTAATTAATTTTGGATTAATAGCTTTAAGAAAGACAATTATGCAGACTGGCCCAAAAAATTAAAAAATTAATTTTTTTTTGTTTAGTAGGTTTGATGTTAAGAAGAAGATTAAACCTTTTTCTCTAAAAATTATAAACACATTAATTTGCAAGTCATTACAAACTTAACTACAGGGTGGCGCAAAAATAACCTTCCGATGTTTTTTGGCTGTAATTTAAAAAAAAAAATGAAAAACTTTGATTCTGCTTGTGGATTATTTTTATTTGGTCTTTTAATTTTTTTTACATCAAGTCGAGAATATGATGTCATGTAAATAGCCGCCACCACAGTTGATTGTAATTTGAGCCCTTTTTATGGCATTTTCGAAGAAAAAAGGTCCGATGACTCCTCCAGCGAAAACAGCACACCATACAGTGACTTTGAGCGGGTGTAATGGTTCTTCGTGGGTTACACGCGCATTTTCAGTGCCCCAGAAGCGTAAATTTTGCTTATTTACGTACCCGCTAAGATGGAAATGGGCCTCATCACTCATGATTGGTGATGAATGAAAAAATGGGCTCAAATGACAATCAACTGTGGCGGCGGCCATTTACATGACATCATATTCTCGACTTGATGTAAAAAAAATTAAAATACCAAATAAAAATAATCCACAAGAAGAATCAAAGTTTTTAATTTTTTTTAAATTACAGCCAAAAAACATCGGAAGGTTATTTTTGCGCCACCCTGTATAATAAGGTGCGACCGATTAGCCATCTCACACATGTACGGCCTTGAATGCAATGTAACTAATTCATAGTTTTATTTCCTATTCAGCTTTCTGTTATTATTTTTTACTCAGAAGTGATCAAACACAGACATATACAAACATCATATTTTTAGATTTTTGTTGATCTTCTACCACGGGGCATTTTTATATAGTATTTTAGTACAGTGTTGTTTTAATGTTTCTCGAAATAATAAAAATGCGAATATCTCCAAAACTGTTAAAAATTAAATATATTTTATTTCATATTCCTAAAGTGTATAAAATTGTGATTCAAAATTTATGGAGAAATCTTGAAGGATAACAAAGTGATAACAAAATTGATTTAAACTTTTTTAATTTATATGTAAATCTCATTACAAAAGGTGAGAAAAACCTGAGACGTTTAGGGACCTCTAAATTCCAATTTCTCTAAAATAAGGTACAGATGTTGCCGTAGTCTACTCACCACGATCCCGCCTTGAGGAGAAAAAAATCGGACTACGTCCTATTTCCCCATACGATTTAAAAGCACGCTAAGGCCAGCCTGGCAATGATGGGACATAATTTCTAATTCGATCACACTACTTTTGTTGTTTTCAGTTAAGTAATAAAACACAAGTGAATGCGCTTGCCAATGAGATGACGTTTTTGTTAATTTAAAAAAGGTGAAGATAGTCCCGTGAAAGCTGGAACGTAAACATTGTTCATCAAAGTAAAAAATTGAAAAAGTAAAAATTTGGATAAAATTCATCCCAGGAAAATTTTTTACAATCGGTAGCCAACCACACCTACTCTACAACTGGTTCCACTGCAACCGATTCCATGGAACTGGTTCCGGAACCAGTTCCTGGGATCCTATATGAAAGCTGTGATTGGCGTAGAATCAGTTCCAGAACTGATTCTAGGGCAACCGATTCTACTTTGGAGCTATAGAAGTGGTTGCTTTTGGGACAATTTGAATCAAAAATAATCGGTGTTAGAATCGACAGTAGAAGGGGTTGTAGATGAAAAGTAGCTATTCTGCAACCGATTCTTTGGAACAGAAAATTTTCCTGGGATGCAAATATATTTGGCTTTATAAATATTTCTGACATTGTATATTACGCCATGCGCTAAAGGATTAAGTGTAACGCCATCGTATAATATTTGATTTTAAGTATTTTGGAGGTTGGTAAAATTTATGAATATAATTTTTTATCTTTCATGGTTCGTTACTTTTTATAAATACGCAAATTAATAAAATTGTTTGCCTACAACAATATTGATATTTAAATCTTGGAATATTTCAGTATAAAAAAAAACGCAAATAAAACTGTGTATTATAGTCTTCATATTTACATTAATAAAGTTGAAGATATTATTTACACTTATCCTTCTTATTTGTTTGTAAATATTTAGGTAACTGATGTGAGTTACAATTAACTACAACTAAAGGTGACAAGTTCCAAATTTAAGACAACAATCATATACTTACACTAACAATCGCGCACTCATGATTAAGATAAACAATAAAAAGGAGTTAGTTAAATACTTGTTAACAAAGTTATTTTTTTTATTTATTCATAACAACAATGGTAATAAACAATGGATAAATATTTACGTAAGAATAACAAACCAGTATCATAAAATGGAAATCATCATAAGTTGGAATACTTGTACTTTTCATGTATGCATGTATTTCTAGTCTCTACACAAGGATATGTTTATGAGTTGGATGGCAATCTTTGTTTTTTTTTGTGTTGTTAGCAAGCAACTTTCGTCTGGAAAATCCTTTAACCTTTAAAGTTAGACCAAGAAAAATCTTTTTTAAACATAGTATAAGCCAGCCAATACAAAAGATTAAAAAGAGCAAACGACATTGGAAAAGCAACACGAGAAACACGATCAATTAGCGAAACACTGTTGACATAACGGCCACCTGTAAAAGAAAAAGTTAATAGTTGGGCAACCTTCTCTTAAAGCTAATTCGAGTACGCTGAATTCAATTCTGCTAGTCGTTTTTGCGATTTAAAATTTTGATGCTAAGGTTCTATAAAAACTAAATTTTTTACTTCTGGCATAGTTTTTAAATAATAACTTTAAGAGATACAGTAATTTTTTATTTTTAGTTAAGTATTTGTGTAGTGGGCCCCATCTGTCGTTTGTACTGAATGCATTAAAAAAATTTCGCGAAAAAAAGGATTTTACGCTAATAAAAGTTGCAGTGTTATGTTATTTTGTAAATATTCAATATAGTTTAGATGACTCAAATCCAGCAGTTGTCTAAATAGTATAAAAGAAGTTTTTATTTTACTTTAAAATAAAAATTTTAAATCACAAATACCAACGCTAACTTCGAAAAATTGGTAGTGTAACGACGTGTTTTCCACTTTATGCTGGGGCAGAGCTCGCGGTTGCCCAAGGTCCGTTACAAACTATTTATTTATTTCCAAGAGAGAAAGAGAACACAACTTTGTTAATTTTTTGTTAAACGCTATAATATTCTTTATTTAAAACAATTTTTTTTTATATATTATTTACAACACTAATGACACGATTACCGATATATATACGACACGGAGGTTATCCACGTTGCTGGCGAAGAGTAAGACAGTCTGAGGGAGAATAAAAACAATGCGACGCCCAATGTTCTCCCGTGTTACAATAAGCTTGACAGCTAAGGGGTGCGTGGTTGTGGAGAGTGACCGAAATGCAATCTCCTGGCTTCTAAATTATATAAATGGGCGCGGACAGTCAAACCATCCACCCACAATATTTATCGTCCACACCACATCCTGTCTCTGGGGTCAAGTGTAATGAGAATAATGCAGTCCAACCACAATTTCTCAGAACAGACCACTAAATTAGACAAGTCGATATAGGCAGTCCGACCACCTATTTAAGACTATTTTATCTGACAGTCCAACCATCAGTTTAATATTGGCAGTCCAACCACCAATATAAGACAGCACTAATTTAAGACTTTTAAATATTGGCAGTCCAACCACCAATGTATGTCTTACCTCAACGCTGTCCGTGGACCGACTCCCCGAATCCATACAATACGCCTGCTTTTATACTGATTGATCGCACACACAAATAAAATAAACAAACATAACACACAGCTGTCTTCAACACAAAGACGTAACATTAAGTAGTTTTTCGTATATACAGTGTTGTCTTTCCTGGTAGTACTTAATAATACTTACACCACTACCCACTAGAGGGTGTACTGTTGTCGATAAAGCCGTTAAATTTGAATTTAAATTAATAGAGTTAATTCAAATTTCTTTGTTAAGAAAAAATATGTTGACAAAAACGAGTTCGCGACTTTTGTCGTTACAGTAGTACAATGGAATTCAGCATACTCGTATTAGCTTTACTAGTAGGGTGTCATAAATGACATGTAATGTGTGTTCATTCAACCGAGTTGGATTGAGTTAAATTGAAAAACTGTCCCAAAAGTATAAAAATATAGTTTTTATCGTGAATACGCGCTAACTTCGAAAAACGTATACAACCATTGAATTCAGCTTACTCTTATAAATTAAAATTTGTGACAATTATTATTGCTTTTTTTTCTAATTATGGTGTACTTTATTTTACCTTGTTTATTATTAGCTGCGTCTCGCTCCCGTTGTTTACGAAACTTAACATCACTTATAAAACACAACCACAACTGCTTGGCTTTCGAGATGACAGGTGGTTCTGTTTGTGTTGTCCTTTCCATAGTTGAAGCATGCGAGGAGGGACATTGAAAGATATGCGTTGGATCATCATCATAAATGGGACATATCATGGCATTACGCTTACGAAATCCACCTGGCAAATTTTGATTATATTCAGAATTTTGTGACAACTCTGCTGCTAAAGATTCACAACTCTCACGCATTGAAGGCAATTCATGTTCAATTTCATCATCTATCGGTTCTTCTTCCATATCTTCCCATTCATCTTCACTGATTGGATTTACTTCACCGCTGCCCACTTTAGTAAAATAGTGTACACCGGCAAATTCCAATAGTGTTGCTATACAATAGAGAAAACTCATGAGCAGAAACCAATCCAAGGCAGTCGCATATTTAACTTTTGGCAAATCTATGCGTGAATCCAAACTTATGGTGGATAATGTTAGAACAGCAGTGACACACAAGCCAACGCGATCACTTGTGGCTTCTCGGTGAATCCAAAATGAGACCCATGATAGGACGACGATCAGGATACAAGGTACATAAACCTTTAATTAAAAACAGATGTTTACATTTAAAAATCGTTGTATAAATTATTTCGTATTCATTTCGTATTTGAGAGTTTTTCATAACATATAACTTAACATTCAAGACAATTACTAAAATATAAATATCAAACAACGCTGTGTGATATTATGCTGCCCTAATCCCTCTAATGGATTAAGGCAGCATTGTTTTATTTTGTTAAACACTCTGAATTTTTTAAAGAAAACACTGCTTTAAAACCAGACTACAGCAAAAAAAGAAACCGCTTATGGATGTACACTCAAAAAAAGTCAGAAAAGTCAGCAAAAAATGTTACTGTGTCAGCAAATTTTTAGTCAGGAGCGTGCTTGCAAAAAAGTTTGTAATTTCAGCAAAAGGTTTGCTGAAAATCAGCGAGCATTAGTTCAAAATTCGTTTAGTGCTAAAAAACTATAACTAAAACTTTTCCTGAAAACGGAATTTCAGCAAAAAAAATGCTGAAAACTTGTACACTTGATATACAAGAGGTTTTACTAACTTTTCTACTAACTTATTTTTTTGAGTGTATTTATTTTTCAAATTTGCAATTTTTACCCTACACCTAATGTTTGGGGCAAACAAAATTATTGATCATAGATCAATCTTGTTGTATAACATCGGCTCAGAATATAGTGCCCCTAAATAAGATCCCCTGAAATGAGATTTAATATTTCCTCGTTTCTTACTTATCGAAAATACGAAGATATTTTAATGAAATTTATTACACAGACTCACTTTAGCCCAATGACATGTCATATTGAAAAGTTGTCAATGCTTAAATATACACTCAAAAAGTTTGTCGGTAGAAAAATATCTAACTCGTAAAATTAACTGACAAATTTTTACTGCAAACATTTTTAAAATAACTGACAACATTTGTGAAAACTACTATTTTGACAAATATTATTTTTGATATTATAATAATTTATTTTAATAAAAACATGAATATTTTCTTTCAGTGTGTAATTACTTCAGCTTACTTGAAATTTTAAATAAAAATTCCAAAAGGTCTACAGCAGAAAAAGAGATGCCAGAGCAGTAGAAAAAACACTACAGTTATTGACCTAGATGTACAACATATTTTCAGTACTTTTTGAACTAGTGCAAAGGAAACTCTTCCAAAAACGTCGCCCCTTGACGATTTCCTTAGGCAAGAATGAAACTTGGATAGGGACATGCCTTCAACATATTATTTTTCACAATTGGTTAAATAATTTTTGGGATTTTGGCACATTTAATTCCTTTAATGCAATTAATGTATATCCCGATAAAAATAAATATAAAAAACCTAAAATGCAAGTGCAAATTAAAATATTACTGACACTTTGGAAAATATATTATTTTCTATTGTTGTTTATACATGAATGGATCGCACTACATTGCTAGATCTGTCAAAACAACAGACTATTATATTGGAAGATGACAAAGCAAATTGTGGTAATTTTTTTGTCGTAGTTTTTTCTTTGATAATTTAATGTTTAATAACGCTCCTAGACAAGAACAAGAAATTCTTATCGAGTTTGTAATTTAACTTAACAAATATTTCTAGAAATTCCAAAAACGTTGTCCACTGACGATTTCCTTAGGCAAGACTGAAATCCGGATAGGGAGATGCTTTCCACAGATTATTTTTCACAATTTGTTAAATAAGTTTTGAGATTTTAGCACATTTAATTTCTTTAATAAAACTCTTTCTCATCAACTGAAAGTTTGAAAAAGTTTTTCGTCAAACAAAAAAAAAAAAATATATATTTTTTTTAATTTTATTTGAACTTCCGATCTCGAGATTGCTAGTGTAGCTGGCTCTCTACCTCTGAGCTATTCTTTGATATGAAAGTTGACTGTCATGAAAACACCACTTTGTCATTTCCAGAAATTTGTGTCTAAAGGTTGTGACTCTTAGTTGTGACTATATTTCCCTTGTGTTTTTTATTGCAAAGTCACAATATATTATATTTTTATTAATTTTTGTTGGCAAACTTCAAAAAAAAAAAAAAAAAAAAAAAAATAAGATTTGTATCGACACCATCATAATATAGACAAAAAAATTTGAGTTTTTCGAATTTTATTTTTGTTTTCTATGGAAAGTTATGACTTTCAGTCTTAAAAATAGCCTTAAGACAATCACAGCGAATCATAAGTAGGAATAGGCATCATTGTGTCTTATTTTCTTCAATAAAAATACTTATTAAACAAGTGCAAAAGGTGCACTGAAATTCAAAATTTTTTCCAGTACTATTTTCAAGGTTGCATAAAAAGTTATTTTTCATAACTTTTATATTATATATATTTTTAAAAATTAAAAAGATTGATTAAGGTACATCTACACGGGATTGAAATCTCGAGTTTATGCTAAATTTGTCATCTCTAATATAGTTGGCACTAATTTTGACCGTAAAAGTTTCATCTCTAGTTGCCAAGTATTTGTTTTTATTAAAATTGTTGTATTTTAAAGAATAATTTTTTCTCCTAATACCAAAACGTGCATTTAATAAACTGAAATGTTCAATAGTGTTAGAGGACATCTTGGAAATTGTTACTAATTAAAGCAATTATGTATGACAGCAATTGTCAATAGCCTAGAGATTACATTTTGTGGACTTATATAGAGCTGCATCTTCATAAAGTCTATCGAGTTTTCTATGCCGTGTAGTTCAAATTAATTACAGAAAATAAAAAATAAGTAAAAAAATAAAAAACAAAAAAATTAAAAAAAAAAATAACAAAAAAATATTGGTCCCGGCAAGAATTGAACCCCCGATCATCTGGTTTTTTGAAGTGAAAGTTGGTAAAAAATGAAGGGCTTCAAATATGGCAACACTGTAATTGCGCGAGATGTTGGATTTTAGAACAGTTGTTGCGCGCCATCTGATGGTAAGTTGGCGAACTTTGTTGAAGCTTTTTAGTTCATAGCCCTATTATATTAATTTACTTCGGTGGGATTAAGTGCTATGGGAACACCGAAGGAGGACGCTGCAATATGTATGAGGGATAGAAAAAACTCATACATATTTTTATTTTTCATAAATTGATAATGCCTTGGTTAGGGATCGAACCCGCAAACTTACGTCTAACAGTCCAACGTGCTAAGCATTACACCACAGCGCCCACAAATAAAATATAGAAATAAACTGTATCATCATCCTTATTTAGGATCACTTTTAGAGCAATAATTCTTTAAAAGCACTACTTAAGTAATTTTTGGGATGTTGTTCAGAATAACTTCTAAAAAAGCTGTGAAAATATACTAAACGATAAGTTGGAAGCAATGAGGGAGTGATTTTTTGAAGTCGCTCAGAATTACTTTTAAAAAAGAAACAACAATTTACTTATAGACACTTTTGAGGCAATGAAACTTCCAATTTCTTCTGGGCTATTTTAGAAGTTTTTTAATATAATATTAAAAATAACTGTTTTAAACAACAATTGCGGAGTACAGTACTTGGTCTTTTTTTTAAGTTATGCACGAGTAAAAATAAATTGATCTAATAAGAAATTAAAAAAAAGAAAAAATAAATAAAATGGGGTATTTTTATGTTTAATTATTTCCCAAAAATTATAATCCCAGAAATGTTTTTTCAGAAGGGATGGAAAAGAAAGCCCTCAAAAAAATTTAAGAAATATTGAACAGTTGCGAAGATAATCGCCTTCAATTTTTTTTGGGATCAAATGTATCGAACTTTCGCTAAGTTTTATTGCAAGCTAAAAATATTTATATGAATACTGGGAAATTCAATACCAGGAATTTGATTGGAATTCTTTCGGAATTAACGAAATTTTTTTTGTTAGTCAATAATTTTAGTTGTTACTACTTAAAATTTATCAGCAGAAAAGTAACATTTAATTATGAACAGAAAATAAATAAGATTAACCAAAACAGTGTCACAATATCCAAAATATTGGCTCTTCTAATCAATATTGAAAAAATACTACTCGTAATTTTTACATTACCTTCAATACCAACAACCATCAATTTAGCGAAGATTTAGTCATTTGAATAGAATATTGAATAACAAAAATCTAGTATCAGTTCTCTTTCAAGTAAATCTATCACTATAGCCAAAGTACTAGTTTTTTTTTAAATTAAATTTTTTTTCTCAACTTCAGTGCAACCCACCATTAATTTCCATTATTTCAGTAATTATAAAAATATACAGTTGAACCTCGATTATCCGGGCCTCCATTAACCGGGTACATTTGTTAACCGGCATGCTGGTATTTGATTTTATACCTCTCTTAACTGTGGTTTAACTCTATTATCCGTGCTTTCAGCAGTTAAAGATATCTCAACAGTTGTTTTTGTGGAAATGACTCATTCAAATACCAAAGATTTAGTTAAAATATACGAATCGTATATGACTCTTTTTAACCGTGGTTTTCGATTATCCGATTTTTCGAGTTTTAATAAAATTAAAATTTTTTGTGTCCTACCTGTATCAAAAAATACCCAGTATGCCTTTTTAGATTAAATGCTAACTGCAATGTTGAAAAATCTCCTTCTCTTCTGGTATACGTCATGTTACGATGTCGCATGCTAATTAAATCAAATTGATTTAAAGTCATACCGGGCACAAATGAAACAGCATCATCACCACCCTTCCACTCATAAACCAATTGCCGACCGGTGTAACCGTCTACAAGTGAAAGTAATGTTAGCATTTGCGCTTCTAGTTTAAATTTTAAAAATTACTAAAATACTTACAGCTTCCAATTATAAGTGGACAGGATTGATGATCCATGGGAAAATTCTTCAATTCCATGGGACAAGTAGCTTTAATAGTCAAACTGAAATAAAATTAGAAAAGATTATTAGCAATTTGAAACCAATTTTCAATTAAACTTATTTCCATATAAATCTCTTACCGCATTGAGTATAATATACCACCATCTTGGTCCAAACGTAATAATTTATTCGGTACCGTTATAGTGTGTATATGAGAATGTTTGCCATTGTAGAAATATGTATCGGGTCTCCATATTTTATCCAACATCTCATAATGCAACAAAATAAAAAAGTTTTATGTTTGTGTCTAATACAACATTTATACCTGAGCAAAAACTACCTGGTTTCTGGCTCTTGTAGTTTTTAACTTGTCAAAACGCATACAAAAGAACAAGCAAAAACTAGTTTTGTACAAAAACTAGGTGGTTTTTGCTCAAGTATAAATGTAGTATAAAGAAAATTAACTAATTTCAATAGAAAAATTACCTTTATACTCAATGATAAGCTCTTAATGGGTCCCTGAAAACTTAAACGTTTATCTCTCCAATATTGGCGAAAATAACAGTCCATAGAATAATCCATTTCCAGTTCAGAAACTGGACCCATGCTGCGTATTAATATATTTGTACGAACAACTGTGGGAATACCTAAAAAAGGCAACTTGTATGTTTTTCAGCTTCAAATTTAAGCAAAATATTCTTCTACTCACCAAGACCATGTGTTGGTAATTGCGACTGTTCATAACTTTTTAATAAATTTTCCAATATTATGGATATATTACGACTCAACATATCAGCCGAGGCTGTACGTTTACGCATAGTTGTGGGATCGGAAGTAACATTGTAAATATTTTGTGCAAATGTTGAAGATTCAGGTGTTGATGAGTAGTCTGTAAAGCGTTTAGAACGATATTTTGTAGAAGGCTTACGATCATCCCCATCTGGTGTGTTAGTAAATGATTCATAAATGCGAGAAGCTTTAAAGTCTTTACTTATTTTAGGCGTTAAGACACGTAAAGATTCTTGAAATGATCTGAAAAAAAAAAATTAAAGAAGCAAAAAATATAATTCACTTTTCATATTAGAAAATGACTTAAATTTATTAAAGCTATTTCCATTAAATTTCAGAACGAGTACAAAAGTTAAAGTCGCTCACGCCGACTATGCGCTACCCTATACCAGCGTGGTTTAAAGTTAACTAATGTTTTAATCCGAAATTTGAATGGGTTGAAATGGGCTTGTGTCAAAATTTCTCTATATTTTAGATGTTAATTAGAGTTAGCCTACCAAATTTCATTAAAATATATTGATATTTGCGACCTGTAGTAAATATATTTTAAATTTAAGGTATGTATATAAATTTCTTATATATTTTAAATTGTGTAGACAATACCATTATAAGTAAATGCACTTCCGACCCCTAATTTTAATTAATCACCAACGGTTAGAATGTTACCCAGGAATGATCCTCGCAATATTTTACATAAGTTCGCTGAACACATCCAATACCTAGAATGGAAGTCACATTGTTTCCTCCTAAAATCCAGCTTTTTAAGTTTTGATTTATTTATGGCATTGAACTTAAATTTTCAACTTTGCTGTTTTCAGAGACTTATATTAGAATTTTATGACAAATATTTTTGCGGAATATTTTAACCCTCTAACTCTTCAACGTGCGGGTCATTTATGTCCCTTTTTAAAACAGAGCCAAAAAGTCCCTTTAATTGAAGATTTAGAGGGTAAAAATGTGTCACAAAAATATTCCTCGTAGTGTTTTACATAAGTTCGCTGAACACATCCTATACCTAAAATAATACCCTGACCACATAGTGGTGTAGGGTATAATGAAAGACACACATAGTTTCCTAGTGCACATACGTAATGTTTTACAAACTACTTCTTGCAATACTTCACAAGTATCCGTTAGTGTATTTAAAATATTTTACAATTAATTCCCTAATTCCCTTTTTTTGAACTGAACCTATATTTTGGAAATGAATTCCCTGACCAAACTTAGGGAATTCATTTTTATACCTTACACCACTATGTGGTCAGGGTATTATAAGTTTGTGCTGATGTTTGTAACACCAAAAAATATTGGTCGTAGACCCACCTTATAGTATACCGATCGGTTAGGAATTTTTTTTTATTTCGATTTAACGATGTCCGTCCGTCCGTCTGTCTGTCTGTCCATGCAATCTTGTGCGCACTCTACAGGTCGCAAATATTAAGATATTTTGATGAAATTTGGTATGCAGACCTATGTTGGGCCAAGGACGAACAAGTTTGATTTTAGTGAACATCGGTCCATGTTTAGACCTAGTGCCCATATAAGGGTCCTACCAAAATTATATTGTTTATACGCTGCAGGTCGTAAATATTAAGATATTTTGACGAAATTTGGTACACAGACCTATGTTAGCCCAATAACGCAGCGTATTGATTTTGGTGATCATCGGTCTATGTTTAGACCTAGTGCCCATATAAGGGTCCTACCAAAATTATACTGTTTATACGCTGCAGGTCGTAAATATTAAGATATTTTGATCAAATTTGGTGCATAGACCTATATTGGCCCAATAACGCAGTCTATTGATTTTGGTGAACATCGGTCCGTGTTTAGACCTAGTGCCCATATAAAGGTCCTACCAAAATTATACTTTTTATACGCTGCAGGTCGCAAATATTAAGATATTTTGATGAAATTTGGTACATAGACCTATGTTGGCCCAAGGGCGAAGCCTATTGATTTTGGTGAACATCTGTCCATGTTTAGACCTAGTGCCCATATAAGGGTCCTACCAAAATTATACTGTTTATACGCTGCAGGTCGTAAATATTAAGATATTTTGAAGAAATTTGGTACACAGACCTATATTGGCCCAATAACGCAGCCTATTGATTTTGGTGAACATCTGTCCATGTTTAGACCTAGTGCCCATATAAGGGTCCTACCAAAATTATACTGTTTATACGCTGCAGGTCGCAAATATTAAGATATTTTGATGGAATTTGGTACACAGACCTATATTGGCCCAATAACGCAGCCTATTGATTTTGGTGAACATCGGTCCATGTTTAGACCTAGTGCCCATATAAGGGTCCTACCAAAATTATACTGTTTATACGCTGCAGGTCGCAAATATTAAGATATTTTGATGGAATTTGGTACACAGACCTATATTGGCCCAATAACGCAGCCTATTGATTTTGGTGAACATCTGTCCATGTTTAGACCTAGTGCCCATATAAGGGTCCTACCAAAATTATACTGTTTATACGCTGCAGGTCGCAAATATTAAGATATTTTGATGGAATTTGGTACACAGACCTATATTGGCCCAATAACGCAGCCTATTGATTTTGGTGAACATCGGTCCATGTTTAGACCTAGTGCCCATATAAGGGTCCTACCAAAATTATACTGTTTATACGCTGCAGGTCGCAAATATTAAGATATTTTGATGAAATTTGGTACATAGACTTATGTTGGCCCAAGGGCGAAGCCTATTGATTTTGGTGAACATCTGTCCATGTTTAGACCTAGTGCCCATATAAGGGTCCTACCAAAATTATACTGTTTATACGCTGCAGGTCGCAAATATTAAGATATTTTGATGAAATTTGGTACACAGACCTATATTGGCCCAATAACGCAGCCTATTGATTTTGGTGAACATCGGTCCATGTTTAGACCCAGTGCCCATATAAGGGTCCTACGAAAATTGGCTTGGTTACAAACTGCAGGTCGCAAATATTAAGATATTTAAATGAAATTTGGTACATAGACCTATGTTGGCCCAAGGACGAAGCCTATTGATTTTGGTGAACATCGGTCCATGTTAAGAACTAGTGCCCATATAAGGGTCCCCCCAAAATTGGCTTGGTTACAAACTGCAGGTCGCAAATATTAAGATATTTTAATGAAATTTGGTGCGCTGACTCACATTTTGAGACAAGCCCCATTTTAACCCATTCGAATTTCGGATCCAAACAATACACCAGACTAGTGTAGGGTATTGTATAGTCGGCATGCCCGACTTTAACCTTTTTACTCGTTTTCATTCGATTTATCTTAAAGGAATTCATTAATTTTTTTCTAATTCCTTCATAAAATTTGATGCATTCATTCACCAAGGAATTCATTTAATTCTAGTTAATTCAACTTTAGGGCAAGCAATTCATTCCCTTGTACATTTAATTCCGTAAGGAATTAAAGTTTTTGTTTATTTCCCTAAGAAATTAAAATATTCTTTTAATTCCCTAAGGAATTAACTTTTTCGTTTAATTCCCTAAGGAATTAACTTTGCAAAATTTGAATGATTTTTTGCGAGCATTAATTTTCTGACATTAGGGTTGTACAGTTGGGTTGTAGCACCTGAGATCTGGTGGGTAAATACTACAACGGGATACTTCAGATCAATGGCCCTTAGAGCAAAACACTGGTCTCCTCGAGAGAAAAACATCGGTGTATCATACTTTAAGATCCGACTGTAAATGCCAAAGAAATGTAAAATAACGACCCCTACGTTCGGCAAAAAAATTTTTTTTTGAAACCTTGCAAAAATACTTCATATTGGAGGGTGAACGGCGCACTTTTTTTTGCCTGTAAGGTGGTACGCTCTATTAGGCAAAAGGAATTAAACGAAAGCGTTAAATCCTTAGGGAATTAAACGAAAAAGTTAATTCTTTAGGGTACTAAATGAAAATTTTAATTCCTCAGGGAATTAAAAGGAAAATTTAATTCCTTAGGGCATTAAACGAAAATTTTAATTCCTTAGGGAATTAAAAGAAAAATTTAATTCCTTAGGGAATTAAATGAAAATTTTAATTCTTTAAGTTAAGCGAAAAAGTTAATTCCTTCAGGGAATTGATTCCTTGAACAAAAGTTGAATTAACTAGAATTGAATGAATTTCTTGACTTAAAACTGAATTTACACGTGTTGAATGAATTCTTTGGTGAATAAATTCTTTAATTTTAATGCTTAATGCTTTGGTCAGGGAATTCATTCTCTAAATTTGAATTCTTTAAATTCATTCACAGGGATTAATTCCTGGTTATGTCTTATTAATGAATTCATTCCTTGAAATTAAAAATTTAATTAAATTTGGGAATTCATTCCAAAAAGGAATTAATTCTTTAAAGCTCTGCAACCGGAAATGGACGAAATATTAAAAACGCTTATTTTTCTTTTGATTTACGTTAAATTTTCTATTTGTAGTGAAGAGTATACGTATCTACAGATCTCCAAAATTAAATGAGAGACATCCAAAATTTAGTTTTGATAAAAAATTTTCTTTTGACAGCTTTAAACACCACACCACTAACGGTATAACGTAGTCACCAGAAACTTCTAGCTTAAGACTTATAAATGGATAAATCTATAAACTTTTTAGGGTAATTTTGAGGACATTACTGCAAACCGCCTGGCCGGTTTAAACCGCAGAAACCCAATTTTTGCTGGAAAAATAACACTTTTAAACATTCCATATATTTCATGGGAGCTCTAGTGTACAACATATGGAAAATTTTTTAAATGGTTACTATTGTTGTGTATTAAAGGCACTTTACAGACATTTAAAAATAAATAAGAAATCTTTTTCAAATGATCCAAATCCTATATTTGGGGGAATATTTTTCTAAGGGCGATTTAATATACAGCTATTGATTTAAAGTTTTTAAACGTGTTTTTATAGAATTAAAATATATCCTTCACTGTATGGTGTAGGGTATAATAACTTTTGCTGATGTTTGTTACTACCAAAAATATTCAATCTACACGGAGAGAATTTTCTTGGACGGGTTAAATTACAATTTTTCATTAACCTAATGAGGTTTTCTTCACAAAATGAATGAAGATTTTCTTAAATTTTGTAAAAAAAGCTTCATAATTTTAATGAAACTAAATTTAATGAAAAATTAAATTCTTAATATATAATATAAAATTGTTCATGAAATTTTATGAAAAACTGCATTAATGTAACGATAGTTTCAATGAAAAAATTTCAACGAAATTTCATTGAATTAAAATTAGTATTAGTGTAGATAATTTTTTAAACCTACTGTTATATATTTCACTATATTTATTGTACCATTAGTTGGGAATTTAATCCGCTTCCCAGAATATGACCCAAATCGTATTGTGGTTTAGGGTTTCATATAGTCGGTAAATTACTTACTCATTTTTCGATGCTTCCATATATTCTTCATAAGTTTTTATTGATCCATTATTAGGCCAAACCTTTTCAAATTCATCCCATGAGCTCATTGGTATGCCTTGACAGTGCAGTTTGAAATTTCCCAGCAGCAAGACGACACTATTAAAATACAAAAGAATAATGAAGTAAGTGTATTTTGTAGCTAATTACTCAAATTTCATTTAAATACACACCCTTGAAAGAAAAAAATCTAAAAAATCTAATTTATAAAAGCTAGTTAGGCGAAAAAAGAAATCTTAGACACTTGTACAGACATGACCACATGTACATAAGGGTGGCACAAATTTACTTTTGTGGTTTTATGGGTCAAAGTAGCAAAAATTTTGAGAAGAGTTTTCCTACGAAGTAAGATATTAAAATTTGGCTTAAATGTACACACTTATAATTGGAGGTTCTTTGCTTATAACTTGTAGGAATGACACTAATATTCACATGTATTGGTATTTATTGTTTTTAGTATTTTTGTGTCACACCAGCACGTCCGTATGTATTGGTGTCAATTCTAATATCAACTAAAAGACTTGATCTCGTTTATCGTCATTACCAACATTTTTTAACAATCAGCACAAGAAAAACCTAATAAAACTGTAAGTGAAAATCTTTTAAGTAGAAAACTTAAAAGGACACGAAATAGAAAAGAAACTGTAGAAAGTCTCAAGAGACTCGTAAAAATTTGGTTGTAAGAAAATGAAAGACTAACAATACTTGCCTAATTTTAACCCACTTTAACTAAAAAGCTAAATATCAGCTTATGAAACAAATATTACATATAAAAGTGTTTCTATTTCACTTATATTCACTAATACCAATAAAAATGTGGTGTGTCAAATACAATATTTTGATGCCCTACAATGTTATAATAGGTTTATTTACAAATGGAGGATTTTTCATTTAAATGATTTTCTATAAATCATATTCTTATGGGAATTTTTTTAAAATCTGATCCAAAAAATGAAATGAACTCTTTGAAGTGGGGTGTACAAATTTTTATTGTATGAAATTAATTTATTTTGTTACATTACACTCAAAAAAAAAGTCAGTAAAGTCAGCAAAAAATGTTGCTGTGTCAGCAAATTTTTAGTCAGGAGCGTGCTTGCAAAAAAGTTGGTAATTTCAGCAAAAGGTTTGCTGAAAATCAGCGAGCTGATTTTTAACAAAAAATAGTAATCTCCAGCAAAAGTTTTTCTAACATTTAGTCGACTGCAAATGAAAAAAATTCCTGTTAAAATCACTAAACTTTTTGCTAAATATTAGTAGACTGAAAAAAACTCAAAAAACTTGTAGCGAAATTTTACTCTACACCTTTTGCAATTGTAATTCAGAAAATATCAATTGAAATTCAGAAAATATCAATTGAAATTCAGAATTTCCATTTGAAATTCAGAAAATATCAATTGAAATTCAGATTTTCCATTTGAAATTCAGAAAACATCAATTGAAATTCAGATTTTCCATTTGAAATTCAGAAAATATCAATTGAAATTCAGAAAATATCATTTGAAATTCGGAAAATGTCAATTGAAATTCAGAAGATGTCATTTGAAATTCAGAAAATATCATTTGAAATTCAGAAAATATCAATTGAAATTCAGAAAATATCAATTGAAATTCAGAAATCGTCATTTGAAATTCAGAAAATATCAATTGAAATTCAGAAACCGTCATTTGAAATTCAGAAAATATCAATTGAAATTCAGAAAATATCATTTGAAATTCAGAAAATGTCAATTCAAATTCAGAAATCATCATTTGAAATTCAGAAAATATCATTTGAAATTCAGAAAATATCAATTGAAATTCAGAAAACATCAATTGAAATTCAGAAAATATCAATTGAAATTCAGAAATCGTCATTTGAAATTCAGAAAATATCAATAGAATTTCAATTGATATTTTCTGAATTTCAATTGACATTTTCTGAATTTCAAATGATATTTTCTGAATTTCAAATGATATTTTCTGAATTTCAATTGACATTTTCTGAATTTCAAATGATATTTTCTGAATTTCAATTGATATTTTCTGAATTTCAAATGACGGTTTCTGAATTTCAATTGATATTTTCTGAATTTCAAATGACGATTTCTGAATTTCAATTGATATTTTCTGAATTTCAACTGATATTTTCTGAATTTCAATTGATGTTTTCTGAATAATAATTGATATTTTCTGAATTTCAAATGATATTTTCTAAATTTCAAATGATATTTTCTGAATTTCAATTGATATTTTCTGAATTTCAAATGATATTTTCTGAATTTCAATTGATATTTTCTGAATTTCAAATGGAAAATCTGAATTTCAATTGATGTTTTCTGAATTTCAAATGGAAATTCTGAATTTCAATTGATGTTTTCTGAATTTCAAATGGAAATTCTGAATTTCAATTGATATTTTCTGAATTTCAAATGGAAATTCTGAATTTCAATTGATATTTTCTGAATTACAGTTGCAAAAGGTGTAGTTAATATATTTGCTGAAAATTTAAATATAGAATATGTGTAGAGTTGTTTTTCTTTTTTTTTGTCATTTCCGTTTCAAGACAAGCTGCGACATCTACATCTTGTCTATCTGGTTGTCGTCCACGCTATGCATGCGGTTATCAGCACAATTTTTGTAGCAAAATAAATTAGTAAAACATTAGTTCAAAATTAGTTTAGTGCTAAAAAAAGAGAACTAAAATTTTTGCTGAAAAAGGAATTTCAACAAAAAAATTGCTGGAAACTAGTACAATTGATATACAGGACGTTTTACTAATTTTTCTACTAACTTATATTTTTTTGAGTGTACTGTATTAAAATTTAATAAAATATAGTGTAAAAATTACAACATCATTTCACGTGGAGGCCATGTTACATTGTTTCGTTTTCTTTTCATAACGTTATTAAATACTTGACAAAACTATTTCATACAAAACATTTTATTATTTATAAAAAAAAATACTGGATATTCATCACTTATTACCGAGGCATGAGTGTATGTGATTCATGCTTGCTATTGTTCTGTTCATGCCATTTTCTTTAGTCGTATTTTAGAATAAAAGAAAGTGCGTTTAAATACATTTTATTTACATGAAACATTATATTATTTTAAGTAATATGCACCAAGTCGAAAACAAAATATTTATGTTTCATCAAGTTTATATTTTATACAAATTTTTAATTATAAAATAATTTAATACTATAAGTCACTAGCTGCCAGTGTTTCTATGAAGTATAATGTTAAAATTAAAGTCGTCAATAAAAAAATGCTTAAGTGCGCTGGAATTAAAAAACAAAACAGTTGAGCTCCTTTTCGAATCAAAAGGCCAAATTTTAAAACTTTGATGACAAAATTCGTATGGAGGATAATGATTATATCGAGATATTTCTGAATAACTAACGGATTCAGACAGACAGGCAGACAGACAGCCATATATTTCAAAATGAGAATTTTAAAATTGAGTAAAACATATTTGCCATTATCGTAAAATTTTTATCAAACAAAATTTATTTCAGTTAAATATTATAAGGATTAAAATATGTATATAAATTTGAACCTTAACCCTGAATACATCCTCTTAGAAAACCACCTAAAAGTTGGATATTTTTCTTATACCATAAACAAGTAAGCAGGAGGCTTAAGCATGTTTTATACACCGATGAATAGGCTTATCAAATACCTTCCGTTTGGCACCAAATTTTTCCATAGTTACTTTGGAAAAAATATGAAATAAATGGAAAAACGAAAATATTGGGCCATTTTGACCCCATTTTGTAACCCTTAAATATGATTTTGGGTTAAAAAAAAAACACATTACGAGTCCTTCAAATTTTTCTCCTTTACAGCAAATCCGAAGCTTATTAAGTTCTGCTGGTTCTCGTTGGTATACCTCCCGTGTTATTGTAGTTTTTGTTTAAAAAAAATTAACTTAGCACGAAAACACCTTTGATTTAAAATAGATTTACTCACACATAATTTACTCATATGTTAAAACGTCATAAATATAAAGAAAACACACATAATTTTATTTCATGAACACTTTACATATATTTTTAATGCGATATCAACATGCCATTGGTGTAAACACTAATGGCTTGCATGAATGCATTAGAAATATTCTGTGAAACATTCACTATACTTTTTGGAATTCAGAAATCTTTATTTGAAATATAGAAATCACCCAGCAAAAAAAGAGTTGCCGAAGCAGTAGCAAAAGCACTACAATTGATGATCTAGATGTACTTCTTTTTTAACATAAACACTAATGATTTTAACATTGATTTGTCATAGGAGAGGAGTACTCCCACTTCAACATTTTTTCAGTACTTTTTGAAGGAGTGCAAAGGAAGCTCTTTTTCACCAATTAAAAGTTAAAAAAAAAAATCTTTACAAAACAAATTTAATTTTTTTTATTTTACAAAAGTTTTTTTATTGCCGCCTCCGGGTATCGAACTTGCGACCTCACGATTGCTAGTCTAGCGCTCTACTGCTGAGCTATTCTTTGATATTAAAGTTGACGGGCATAAAAACACCACTTTGTTAATGCGAGATATTGTTCTTTATTCTCTGCAATAAAATACTTATTAAACAAGTGTAAAAGGTGCATTGCAATTCAATATTGTTTTCAGTACTATTTGTATAGGTGCATAAAAAGCAATTTCTCACCATTATTTTTATATATACATATTTTTAAAAATTAAAAAAAATATTGAATTTAAACCAAGTAATTATAAATATTAAAAGAAAATTAATAGAATAAAAAAAAATTAAAAAAAAATATTGCTCCCGCCGGGAATCGAACCCGGGACCCTCAGTTTGGAAATGCCAGGTGATACCAAGTGTGGGCGCTGTGGTGTAATGGTTAGCGCGTTGGACTGTTACACGTGAGGTTGCGGGTTCGAGCCCCAACCAAGGCAACATCAATTTATGAAAAATAGTAATATGAATGAGTTTTTTCTATCCCTCCTTCGGTGTTCCCATAGCACTTAACCCCACCGAAGTAAAATAATATAACAGGGCTATGAACTAAAAAGCTTCAATAAAGTTCGCCAACTCACCATCAAATGGCGCGCAACAACTGTTCTAAAAGTTCAACATCTCGCGCAATTACAGTGTTGCCAGATTTGAAGCCCTTCATCTTTCACCACCTTTCACTTCTTCTCTATCCCATTTCCAAAGGAAGCAACACGTTAATTAATAGGAAAAATTTCCTGAGTGTTGCTTCTCTTTACAAAAAAAAAAACATCACTTTTTACGTACACTTTTAGAGCAATTACTTTTTAGAAGCAATACTTAAGTGATTTTTTGGATGTGGTTTAGAAGTAGTTCTAAAAAAGCTGTAAAAATGTAATAACGGGTACTTTGGAAGCAATGAAAGAAGTGATTTTTTTGAAGTAGTTGAGAATAACTTCTAAAAAAGCAGTAAAAATACACCAACAAATACTTGTGAAGCATTGAAAGAAGTAGTTTGTAAAGCATTACTTGCAATTTTTTTTGCTGGGTCATGAATTAAGATAGATATTATGTTTTCAGAATTTTAATTGATATTTTATGAATTTCAATTGATGACTTCTGAATTGCAAAGAGTGTAGTAAATGTTTCACAGCCTGTTTTAAATGCATTCATGCAGGCCTTTACTAAACACATAATAGAAGTACCATGCACCTAGAAGTATGAGTGTTGTAGTTAAAAAAAATAATCAAGTATACGACCCATTAACCACGAACTTAATGCAAATAATTTGTACATACTCTAATTTAGAATTTAATAATGAAAACTAAACTATATGAGAAGTGCGAAATGAAAAAGTGTAGGGTCGAAGGGGGAGCTTTCACAAGTGAGCCACATATGACACCCAAATGACAATTTGTGCAGTTATTGATTATCTTTCATACCTCCAACGATGAAGGTTTAACTGAACACGTGGTCGCGGATTGGCGGATTTTCTTTTACTTAAATAATTCATTTCTTAAAAAGAAATCTTTCTGTATGATTGTTATATTATTGAAAATTTAAGTTAATTTTGAAAATTGAAAATATATAGCTTTGTATTAGTGGTTGCAGGTAACATTATTTAAACATAACATTTTGGTACTAAAATTTTAAATAACTACTTTGTTTTCCATGTGACATTCACCACCGGCATACAAAAATACCGTATTTGTTGAACTTTTTTTATTTTAAACTTTGGTTTATGCTTTATATTTTCCACATTTCTATCCGAATGTCATAAAAACTATAGTCAGTAATATCTGGAATATTTTCAAAAACATATATGAAAATCAATTTCTTGGTTGCAATAGGGGAATTGTTATAGCTGCTTTATTTCATCTCGGTTTTAACTGGGCCATTCTTCAGGTATCCGGAAACGGTTAGGTGAGTAAGTGTACAATAAGTCTTACAAATGCAATACTAAAAAAAAATTCCAAAAATTTCACATAGCTAATTTCTGATCCGCAGCGACGACAACGTGGTATGTATATTAGACCGTACCTCAAAAAAAAAGTTCGCCGTACACCCTCCAATATGATGTATTTTTGGAAGGCGATTTCAAAAAAATTTTTTTTTTGCCGACCTTAGGGGTCGCCTTTTTTAATTTTTTATTGTAGCTTTGGCATTTAAAATCGGATTTTAAAGTGTGATATATCGATTTTTTTGCCTCCAGGAGACCAGTGTTTTGCTATATAGTAAAAATCCAATTAAAAAAAATTTAAAAAGGAGACCCCTACGTTCGGCAACCAATATAGAAAAAAAATATTCTACTGGGTTTAGCGAAAAACTTTCTTAGCAAAAGTTTAATGATTTTTTACGAGCTTTATTTTTCTGATATTAGGGGGTACATTAGGGTGGTAGCAACTGAGATCTGGTGGGTAACTACTAGAACGGGATACTTGAGGTCAAAATGTCCTTAGAGCGAAACACTGGTCTCCTCGAGAGAAAAACATCGATGTATCATACTTTAAGATCCGACTGTAAATACCAAAGATATAACGAAAAATGTAAAATGGCGACCCCTACGTTCGGCATAAAAAAATAAAAAAATTTTATTGAAACCTCCTTGCAAAGATACTTCAAATTGGAGGGTGTACGGTGCACTTTTTTTTTTGCCTGTAAGGTGGTACGCTCTAATATACATCGTTTAAAAATGTTAAACAAATTGGCAAATATTGGGCCATAGCAGGATATTACAGTCAGTACAAGTGGATTGCTATATGCCTTTAAGGTGTAAACAATATTTTAAAGAAGTGTAAATGTTCACTATTCAAACTATTCAACTTGAATTTATTCATTTCGTAAGGTTAACCAAGTTTAATGGTATGTTTCATTTAAAATGTTGGTCAACGTATATCACACTTACAAACAAATTTAACAACAACTTGTTTCTTATACCTGGCATGACGACGTTGATACATATAACATATTTTTTTTATATCTAAACTTAATGTAACCAACTGTTTTTCTATACAACATTTACTAATCGCTTCTAACATGTTGGCTATGTGAAAGTAAAAGAATACACATAGTAGAAATATGATGAATTGAATTTTGTATAAAAACTACCTCAAGATTTACCCATATTCCTATACAAGAGTATGAAAGCACTTTAGTTATGTTAGCACTTTTTTTTTGCTGCTTTTACATATTTTCTCCCTTCTTTTTGAAGGGTATCAAACAATACTTAAAAAAATGAAAATTATTTAGCCGGCAGCAAAAATACAACGCCAATGTCATATTCCACCAACATTATTTGATGTGTCAAATGTTATACGATTTAAAAAGCGCACACATACTAATACACACATAGTTCTAGTAGGCAACATCAACAAAAACACACTATACACACATCATTATATGAAATGTGTAGGATGTAAATGCATTATGACTTTTCCATTTTACTAGAGAGGTATGTGTGCATAACGACATATTCATAGATAATTATGTATTTTGTATGGTAGTATATTTTGAGCCCTAAGCTATTTAAACTATTTCGTGGCTATGCTAAAAACTTGATATTAAAGTATTATGAAAATTATGATATTTTAAATCCTTAAAGTAAATTTGTCTGCAGCAAATTTATAAAAATTTTCTTAATAGAAAGCGTTCGTGCATACTAGCACTTGTATAAGTATTATGGTAAAATAATTATAATATGTTAACCCGCATTTTACAGTTTGGCAACAAATCTTATCGTTAAAATGCTAAAAATATTCTTAAGTTGATATAACCCGCAACTTGTGTAAATATTCAAATCAAACAACGTGAATATTTCAGAAAAAAAAACCATACAGGTCGACTATTCGCTGCTCTATACAAATCTTTGTAAAATTCAATGAAATTTTCGATATAATGTGTCGAAATAGATAGTGTGAAAAAACCATTTATTTATGAAAAACAAAATGTATTTGAAAAAATTTTACTTATATTAGTTCTGTGTGTATTTATAAGAAAATCGGATATATTATCTAATTTTTAACACAAAACAAAATCGGTTTAATCGGAATAAAATAAATTTCTTATATTTTGGTAATAGATTTTTTTAGCAAACTCTTATCATTTTAATTTTCCTTCGCTAAATTTTAGATCAGCGGTGCCACAATGCTTTGGATTGAGCAAACGAACGTACAAAAAGATGATGTACTAACTGATTGATAACTTCGAGAAACCAATGAAAATATGAATGTAAGAAATAAATCAATTCATGGTGGATGGTGCGTCAATGTAACAGATGGATCGAGGTTTAATAGCGGATTGGGCCTGGGAGACGTTTTGTAAAATGTCCTGGAAAGCAGTCGCTCCAAATACAAACTCGAATTATCATTTTTCGAATTTATTTTTTTCTTTAATATCAATTATTATGTGGTACAATTAGCAATCGACATCTCCAAATTGGGTAATTTAAAAAATCTTTAAAATTTATTAAAAAAAAAACACATTTTTGCATTTTTATCCCAATTTGTGGGTCATTTTGGATTCCAGGCTAAAGTGGGTTAGTGATATCATATGAAGTCAAAATTCCATGTCTGAATCATTTTGACTATATTATATGAATAAATGAAATAATAAAATTTTTTTTCTAAATTTCGAATTTTGGGAATTTATTTATTATATTGAAAGTTTTATTTAGCCATAACATTAAAATTGTACCTACACAGAAAAAAAAGTAGGCAACAACAATGGGAATTTGTAGAAGCAATCACATTTTCTTTTAAATTGAAATTTTATTCCCAACAAATTTTTTGTTTGAAATAATTGTAACTCGTTTGTAAATTGTTATCTTTCATCAAAGAGTATACATAATAAAGAGATTGGGGTACTCTCTATCACTGAGAAAGCATTTGTTCTATTATGTGCCTTGGAACAGGAACATACTCAAACCAATATCACACAGCAAACATGACAATACGAAAAAGATTCTCCGAACATATCGCCAGCAAGAAAACATTTATTGCCGGCAATATCAATTTCGTATTCCGGAAGTTTCCTCCGTCGGAGACAACTGTTACACTAAAACAATACTTCCAGGCAATATGAAAGCAATAACTCATATGGAAGATAAAAGGGATATCGCTAAATAAACTCCCAGTACAATAGAAAACGATTTAATTTATCCATTATTAAATTTAAGCCTGAAAACAATATCTGCATACATAATTCATTGACCAACTTATAAATTATTTTGATTTCATCTTAGCCGATTTTTCCCGCGCAATTAATCTTAACTTTTCACGAGTTTATTTCCTATATATCTTTTGATTGTTTTTGTACAAATTTAGTTTTAATTTTTTCCAAATTGATAAAAGATTTCAAACAAATTTGCTTTATCTTCCAAATGATACAAAGATGATATTGCCGAAATATTGCCATAAAAAGTTATGACAAAAGATAAAATTTTTGAATTACTTTTTTCCAAATATCGTCGAATTATCTTCCAAGTGATAAAATGAAGACAATTTCAAAGTAAATACTACTTGATTATTTTCATTCAAATGAAATATCTTTTTGGAAGGTATCTTTTAAATGTTTGCAGGGTCATTATGTGCGCTCTTTGTATGACTCAAAACATCGATTGTAACCAGGTATGGAAAAATAATAATTTAGTTATAAAACTCAAGAATGGAACTATACTATGGAATTATACTATTCCAACAGTATTATAGCCCTAGATTATGAATTTTAAAAAACCATACATAAAAAATTGCAAAATAATATCGGAATGCGAAAAAAGGCTTTGGGGTTCAAAAAATTAATTAAAAGATTTACATTCTGCAAACGATGCCAAAATTTTCTTTTTTTGCAACTAACCACCAAACTTTGTTTTATGAAATGGGCATTATACTACGTAGATTATAAATTTAAAAAACCGCACTTAAAAAATTGCAAAATAATAGAGGAACGCGAAAAAAGACTTTGTGGTAGAAAAAAATAATTAAAAAACTCAATCAGCGATCAACAGTCTGCAAATGAATACAATAAATACAATATTTTTTTCAATTTGGAAACTAAGCACCAAACTTTTGTATATAAAATTGGTACTATAGACCATAGATTATAAATTAAAAAAAAAAACCACATTTAAAAAATTGCAAAATAATCGCGGAAAGCGAAAAAAGGCTTTATGGTACAAAAAATTAATTAAAAAACTTAATCAGCGATTTACATTCTGCAAACAAATAATTAGGAAACGTAATCAGCGATTTAGATTCTGCAAACAAATATATTGATGCAAAAATTTTCCTTTTTTTAAATTTTATTTTTCGCGATTTTTTTTGCAACTAGCCACCAAACTTTGTTGTCTGAAATGTGTATTATAGCCCCTAGATTATAAATTAAAAAAAAAAACCTACGTAAAGAATTGCAAAATAATAGCGGAATTTGAAAAAAGGCTTTATGGTACGAAAATTTAATCCCTAGTTATATATTTAAAAAAACCGCACTTAAAAATTGCAAAATAACGGCGGAATTCGAAAAAGGCTTTATGGTACAGAAAATTAATTAAAAGAGGTAATCAGCGATCGACATTCTGCAAGCGAATATATTGTTGCAAAAATTTCACTTTTTGCAAATGTTTTTTTTCGCAATTTGTGCTAATATTTGCTAATATCTAAATTTTTAATTTTTATGTTTTTTAACGAGCCAAAGAGAAAGCTATTTTTTAGTTACTTACATTTTTAAATATGTAAGAGCGATCTAACATTTTTTGGTATAAGAGCCCGATTAAGTGAGCCTTTTCCATCCCTGATTAACCAGTCGGAGTTCGTTCCTGTTCCAAGCCGCCTAATATTTTTTCAAATAAAAAATATTGAGAGAGTTGCAAGGCCATTGCTTTCACATAAAAATTGTTTAAAAATAAAAATTCAAAGTTACAAAAAAAAATAATTTTTTTTTTTTTTGGATTTACAATTTTCTTTGTTGGTGCCTTTTTAAAATGATTTTTTTTGTATTTACAAATTTGGTATGGGAAAGGTATTTAAAAATTTAATTAGTTTCTGTGTACCAACACAATACGCTTTGGGGATTTTACCAAACTAACCGAAGATTTTCATTTGCCATTGGAATTATCTACCATGAAAATAGAGTTGCACAGTGTTATCACTCTTATATTCGGATCGAAATTTATCTTCAACTACACTAATAGAAAAAAGTCTGTGAAAAAATTAGTTAAAATTACTAAAAATTAGTTAAAAATTATGCTGCAGAAAAAACTGATCAGATTATTATTTTTGCTATATATTAATAATATAGGAACAGCAAAAATAAAACTGTTAAATGTACAGAATTTTAGTTATACAGTGATGTGCAATAAAATAGAGCCATTCAAGTTTTTTTCTTATTTTATTCTCGTTGCCTTTATTTTTAAAGATCAAAATAGTACATAGATTCGCCCAAATATGCGAGGAGATAGTTCAGAAAATTATGTAGAATTTTAACGTGATGTCTGTTTTTTTTATTTTGTTACTTGTTTTAAGTAGGCGTGGCTTTTAATGAAAAATAAGCGATATCGACCTTCTATCAAATTACATAGTAAAATTTTGAAAAAACTGCATATTTTTGGAATTCCTATAAAATCTCCTTAAGTCTTGCATTTTTTTTTTCTACAATTGGTCGCCAGACTTAAAATGACAGTGTCTTAAACATGACCAAATTTATATTTGTTTTTACCGATTTTAAAATAAAGTTAACAACACTGAAAAAGAAAACTTGAATGTCTCTATTTTATTGCACATCACTGTATTTGCGTTAAATTTTTATAAATGGAAAATAGCAATAGCTAAAATCAGCAAAAAAAATTTGCTAAATAATTAGCATCCCAAAAAAATAATTGAAATTTTCGAAGTTTTTTTTCCATTTTTTTTAATGCAAATAAAAATCGAGTCTTTTGGAAATAGCAGTTTATAATTTCTTTAGCAAATATTTCTGCTAATTTTAACAGTATATACTGCTATTTGCATTCAACTAAATTTTGCTTAAAAATAGCAAAAATTTTGTAGATATAACAGTTTATTTTTTCTATTTTTAGTCTACTTATATTTAGCAAAATTTTATGCAGATTTGACAATACAATTTGTTATTTTTAAATAACTAAAAGTTAGCTTAAATATAACTAAAGTTATGGAAATTTACCAAAAACGTCTGCTAATTTTTGCAGTTTTTTCTTTAGTATCATTTTTGACTAATTTTTAGTACCTTTTTCTGCTATTTTTATAGATTTATTTCACTGAGTGTACACTTGTACAAAAAATTTTTTACCCCATCCAATACATCAAACAATTTACTTTTATATAAAAGAATTGATAAGAGTTTTTAATAAATTTATTAAGAACACTAAACTATGCACTTTGTATTATATGTAAAAGAAAATCCTTTATCATCTGTAACATTTTTACACATACCAGCACAAGTATATGATTGTTTATTAGAGTGGATTAAATTGTTAATATTTTAGAATCTTAAATGGACCCAGTACAAAAAACTTCGTATGTATGTAGAAAAATTGTGCAAACTTTGGTTTTCTTTGAATGGACGTTTTCTGATCAAAATTTTTTTAAATATTATAAATTTTAGTACTTCAGTCAACTCTATTGTTTATATATAAATATGTTACTAAATACATGATGATTTCGATATTATTATCTATGTGAGTGGGAGTATGCAATATTGTTTATTTTGTTATAGTTTTTACGGAAAATGCACTTGAATTCTTTTTTTTTCTCATTGCACTTAACCTAAACTGTTTTGTTAGTAGTGTGACAGCTTAAGCAATTTTGCTATATTTGCAAAAAATAATTTTTTTAGATTTACTTGGCTTTTTTTTTTTTTTTTAATAAAACCCCTCGTTTTTTGTATGTTTTACTTATAAGTTTATAATACAAATATCTACTTGTGTGAGCATCATGTGTAAAAAAAAAAATTATGATGAACATGTATGTAGGTGCATTTTCTCCAGCATCTTCGTCTTCATTACCCTTTCGATCAGGAAGTTTCTTAAATGATGACGTTTTATTTCAATTATGCTTACGGATTTAGTAGTAGTATGTGAGTGTGGTTTTAAGTCCCTCTGCTACTGCGTACATGTGTCTGTATAATATGTTTGTTTAATTGTATTTTGTACCATTTAAATCCATCACTTTTATTACGAAATATAATAAGCATGTTATTGTGTAAGTGTTTGTTATAACATTTTTAAATAATTGTTTTTCCATAGTTTTGTTGTAAATTTCAATTATCGAATATTAATTATCGATTACCAACCTAATAACACAAATTACAACAATGATGTAGATGCTAAAAAATTGTATAGTATAAAAAATTATACTACTTATTAGTTTAAGTATTACAATGACCATATAATTGCTTTAGCCAACAGCATTTTAAGGTAGGCAATTTTATTCTGCTGGTGTAAATTTTATAATTATAAATATATTAAAATTAGGGATTTAATTTAAGCAATTTCATAAACATTTATAAATTGTTAATAAAAAAAAAAAAAAACGAATTGTTGTAAAGAATCAGGAAATATTGTATTATTCTAATAATGCGAAATCCTTTAAATTTTGTTTAAATATTTATGACATATAATTTATATTTCTTTTATGAAAAACGAAGATAATCCGTACTGAAAATAACTTGATAAGATTTATATCAATTAAATTTTATAATAGTTGTATACTGCTAAATGAACTATATACTACCCAGAAAAAAAAGAGATGCCCAAGCAGTAGAAAAAGTACTATAATTGAAGCACATCTACTTCTTTTTAAACATAAACAACTAGATCTAGTCTCATTTGCAAATTTAATGTGTTTATAACTTTTGAGGAAGGTTTATTCTTCTTCTTAACCTCAAACCTACTAAATTAGAATTAATAAAAATACATATTAATGACAATATTAATTGTATTTGGTCTATACGACGCGTTTGAAAAAACAAAACTTTACTATAAACACTAATGATTTTAACATTGGCTTGTCATAGGAGAGGAGTACTCCCACTTCAACATTTTTTCAGTACTTTTTGAATGAGTGCAAAGGAAACTCTTTTCCAACAATTAAAGTTTAAAAAATTCTTTCCAAAAAAATTATATTTTTTTATAGAGCTGATTTATAGGAAGAAGAAGAAGAAAAAAAAAATTTTATTGAAAAATTTAACAGCCACAAGGGAATCATACAAAAGTTTTTTTATTGCCGCCACACAGTGTCGTGAGTTCATACAACGAGCGGCCAAAAATGGAAGGAGTAATCGTAGAATAATGAAATTTTGCACATATGCTGTTTTGGTCAAATAATGACTCTGAGCTAAATTTTGGAAAATGTGTCCAAGGGATACTCCCACCTTCCATATGTCCTTGCAATTAAAAAATGTATAAAAATGGAAGCAGCAATCGATTTGCTTTCATCTTTCACATAAGTAGGCGATCATCACTTATTAACCCATTCAAGGCAAACGACACTGATGATGGCTTTGTAGCGAAAGCCGAAAATACGTATTCTGTCTTGCTGGCCTTAACGAATTCTTTCAAAAAAATTTTATTCTTTGTAATTTACTTGTGAAAATTGTATCATCTTTCTTTAATTTTAAAATAATTTAAACATAAAGTGATATTAATTTATTCTATGATCTATAGTCAAACTAAAAAAACGTTAATTTACCAAAATAACAGATCAACTAAACATTCCCCTCATTCAATAATTTTTAATATTATAAAAACAATTATATTCAACAAGAATTAAAAATTGAAGAATATGCATATTTATTAGAGATGGGCACGTGAGTGGATTTTTACCCACGCTCACGAGAGAAATTTTTCAATCACGCACAATCACTGACGAATATTTTTTTCTAATCACACTTACGTTCATGTGATTGAATTCCGATTTTTCTTACACTCACCAGTGATCACGCGTGATTCACATGAATCACGCCAATTCACGAAATAAAATCTTTATCGAAAAAAATAAAATGAGAAAATTACAGTAAATTATACATAAATATTAAACATAAAATTGCTATAAATATGCCGTTTTGTAATTTATTATACCCTACACCACTATGTGGTCATTATACCCTACACCACTATGTGGTCAGGGTATTATAAGTTTGTGCTGATGTTTGTAACACCAAAAGATATTGGTCGTAGACCCACCTTATAGTATACCGATCGGCTCAGAATTTTTTTTTATTTCGATTTAACGATGTCCGTCTGTCCGTCCGTCCGTCCGTCCGTCTGTCTGTCTGTCCATGCATTCTTGTGCGCATTCTACAGGTCGCAAATATTAAGATATTTTGATGAAACTTGGTACACCGACTTATGTCTGCCCTATTGATTTTGGTTAAAATCGGTTCATGTTTAGACCTAGTGCCCATATAAGGGTCCTACCAAAATTATATTGTTTATACGCTGCAGGTCGCAAATATTAAGATATTTTGATGAAATTTGATACACAGACCTATGTTGGCCCAAGGATGAAGCCTATTGGTTTTGGTGAACATCGGTCCATGTTTAGACCTAGTGCCCATATAAGGGTCCCCCCCAAAATTGGCTTGGTTACAAACTGCAGGTCGCAAATATTAAGATATTTTAATGAAATTTGGTTCGTTGACTCACATTATAGAAAATTTTGACACAAGTCCCATTTTAACCCATTCGAATTTGAGATCCAAACATTAGTTGGTTTTAAGCAGACTGGTGTAGGGTATTGTATAGTCGGCATGCCCGACTTTAACCTTTTTACTCGTTTTATATAAAATCGGCAAAAAATTTATGTAAATATTTATTAAACGTCGGAAAACAAATTTGATAAAATTCGAGTCAGGCACACTCACTCACGCAAAACTTTTGCTCCCGTACACTCATGAACAAATTTTTTCCAATCACACTCACTCACGTTCAGAATAACGGTAAATAACACATGAGGTATCGATTGTATAAAAAATAGTTCTACCATATTTAAGGGGGTTAAATACTGTAACAACAGAATTTTAAGGGGCATATTTAAACGGTTGTAGAAAATTCAAATAACAATATTTTTACTATATTATTTTTTATTTAAAATATATATTATTTTAGTATATTTAAAAAATACTAGTTTGAAATTTCTCCCACCAAAATCGCCAGGGTTGCCACTTCATTATTAGCCTTTTTTTAAAAATACAAAATCGGCTGCCACTGTACAGCCTTCATTAATTATCGGAAAATAAAAATGTAAAGTGATTCTTAATACGAAATAAATTCTCTAGTCCTTATCGGGACCCGATTTTTATTTTTAAAAAATGTTTTTAACAAAGTTCCCACACAAACTTGAAAATTCCAAAAAAAGGCAAAAAAAAAAAAAAATTTTACTTGGGAATATAAAATTTATATGACTGAAATTCAAAAAAAGGGCCACGATAAGGACTACAGTTTTTCGTTGACTACGAAAGAAAAAAACCGGATCGAAATCGGTTAACCCACCTTGGCTGTACAGTGGCAGCCGATTTTGAACTCATGGTTGTGAGAAAAACGCGTTTGAAGTCTAAAGTTAATTTTAAGCTAAGAAAACAGCAAAATTTCAAAATATTGTACATAAAGAAAAGTTATATCTCCTAGCTTACTACATGTCCACCAAATTTGGGACGAATCGGTTAATGGTTATTTGATATATTAAACCTAATAGTCTTAAAAACGATGGTAGATATATAACACTATGGAACATTTTTGGGATTATTGTCTGGGGGGTGAGAAATTCCAAGTCAGGGTGATGGTACTAGGTCAGTATAGTAAAACCCTCAAAGGGTTTGGCGTTCGTATGTGTAATTTTTATTTATGACCTTTTAAATTTTTTCCTTATCTTGATGTTTTTTCGCTTAGTTGTAACATTTTGGCAAAAACGTAGTTTAACATAACTCGAGAACCACTTGTCCGATTTTGATGAAACAAATTTAGAAAAATTTAGAATTACAATTTCTCTAATCTGTTTCTATACTGTTTTCCTATATGTGCAACACTTTCGAAGTTAAAAATGAATGTATGAAGGGAAAAAAGTATTTTTTGCATAAAAATTTAAATATTTTTTTTTAAAAATTCATAAAAAATCCAAAATGGAAAAAAGTGCCAAAACTAATTACTTTCGCGTAAAGTCACATAACTCATGAGAAAAAAAAGGCATAGATCATGAAAATCGATGCACGCGTTTCTCATTTATTCACAATTAGGTAAATGTATGAATTTCAAAAATTTGCTCCAGATATGCACAACATTATTTGGAGAAAACATTGACACTCACAAGCCGAACTCTCTCATATTTTTCTACTGTACTAAAAGAGATGTGGCAACACTGGTTCTGTAATGTTCACATAAAACATGCATTGTCATTATACTTCTTCTCTTTCTCACACTGGTTCTGTGATTTTTGTCAATCAACAAGTGCCGACGAACGCGAACAGTAAAAATGATTTTTCTCCAGTTTTTTAAAAGTGAACAAAAGAGAACAGAACATGGAACTGTGCAAGCCAGATATAAATAGCTTTTGCTACTGCTGTGGTCAATATGTCTCAACACATAAAAAAAAGGGGAAATTTCAGTACTGAATTTGTTCAAACATACGAGATGTACTTCAACCAAAATGTTATAGTGAACGAAAATTGGGTACCAAATATAGTGTGTAAAAGCTGCTACAACCGTCTAATGGATTGGAAAAATAGAAGACGTGAAAGTATGCCATTCGGTATCCCAATGACTTGGACTAATCCTGGCGAAGGTCACAATCCATTGAATTGCTATGCATGTGCGAATAAAGGAGCCGCAAAAAGGATAAGAAAATCGTATAATTACGTTGGTGTTGCAAGTGCCGCAACACCATTGCCTCATTCGGATCACATTCCTGTGCCAAAAGCTTCTAGCCCAGATATTTTCTCTTCTACGACTGCTCCGACATATCATGCACGTGATGATTCCCCATATGAGCCATCAGTGTCCAATGAGCCAATTTTAATAAATCAAAATAAGCTTGATTCAATTGTTGCCAAGTTGGAATTAACACAGCATAAATCGGAAGAGCTGGCTTTCATTTTGAAATCAAACAATTTGTTGGCACCCGGTGTGAAAGTCACAGCTTATCGAAGTCGTCAGGCAACACTCCAAAGTTTATTCCTTGTGAATGATGAAAAAACTTCTGCATATTGCCCGGATGTAGGAAAATTGATGGACGCAATGGAAATAAAATATGAAGCAGATGACTGGAGATTATTTATTGACAGTTCAAAACTCAGCTTGAAGGCGGTTTTACTGCATAAGACCAATAAAAAACCTTCAGTTCCAATCGCCTACAGTACAGAAACGAAAGAAACATATGATGCACTGGAAAATATTTTAAAAGTGGTTAACTACGCCAAACATATGTGGCGCATATGCTGCGATTTAAAAGTTGTAGCAATGCTTTGCGGTCTTCAAAGCGGCTATATAAAATATATGTGCTTTTTGTGCGATTGGGACACACGATTTTCCGGTGACCAATATGCATGCCACGGATGGAAACTCAGAGAGCACAGCAGGTTACAAACGGCCAATATTATTCGTGAGCCTCTAGTGCCGAAGGAAAAGATATTGGTGCCTCCACTGCATATTAAACTTGGAATTGTTAAGAATTTTATCAAAACTGTCGCCAAAAGAGATGAAGTTTTCTTGTGTTTGAAACTAATTTACCCGAGACTCAGCGAAAGTAAAATTAAAGAAGGTAAGTTATAATATCACATTCATTTCCCATGATTTTCCATCTTAACAAATTAATTTTTTCCAATCAGGCGTACTAAATGGTCCAGATATACGAAAGCTGATTAAAAGTGACGCATTCAACAATATTTTGATTGACGCTGAATTGAATGCATGGCAGGCAATCAAAGAAGTAATAGAAGGCTTGTTGGGAAAGCATCGTTCTAACAACTACGATGTTTCTGTCGCAAGGATGTTAAGAGCATTCTCGGAAATTGGTGTCCACATGTCCTTGAAAATCCATTATTTACATCATCATCTGGACTACTTCAGCAAACAATTGGCTACCGAATCTGATGAACAAGGTGAACGCTATCATCAAGTTGCTATGCCATTTGAAATGAGGTAATACTGATTTTTTATTTTTTCAAACTCATTTTAATAAAACAAAAACTTACAGATATAGAGGCAAAATGTCGCCGAGTGCAATAATTGCGGAAATTTGCTGGTGGAGTAAGTTAGTGTGGCAAGACAAGGATGATCTTGATGATAAAGAATTTTCAGGAGATGCAGAAGGGCCAACAGTGGAGTCACACATTGACATTATGTGTGGTTCAGAAACTGATGATAGCGATGAATGCGATGCCACTAGTCCCGAACAACCAACATCGAAAAAGTCTAGGCAATATTTATTAAAATAAATAAAAATAAATAAATAAAATAAAAATAAAAAAATTATAAAAATGTTTACTTAATTTTTTTAGTAGTTTATGGCCAGAAGTCTGGAGTTATTGGGGAAAATTTATGAAAAAGGCGATAAATGACACTTTTTTGAATAAAAACAAATATCAATATTCTTGTCAAAATGGGATACCTTCACTTAATTGTAAATAAAAGCAGAACGCGTTAAATTTTGTTTATAGGTTATGTGACTTTACATGAAATTAATAACACTTGATACTTTTTTCCGTTTTGGATTTTTTATGAATTTAAAAAAAAAAATTTTAATTTTTAGGCAAAAAAATATTTTTTTTTCTCCACAAATTTATTTTTACCGGCAAAACTGTTGATTATAAAGAAAAACGTTATATGAACGGATTAAAGAAATTGTAATTCTAAATTTTTCTAAATTTGTTTCATCAAAATCGGACAAGTGGTTCTCGAGTTATGTTAAACTACGTTTTTGCCAAAATGTTACAACTAAGCTAAAAAACATCAAGATAAGGAAAAAATTTAAAAGGTCATAAAATACGAACGCCAAACCCTTTGAGGGTTTTACTATACTGACCTAGTACCATCACCCTGTCTTGGAATTTCTCACCCCCCAGATTGGCTGTTGTACTGTGTAATTATACATAATGCTACTCATATTATTTTGTAAAAAGGCTATAATTTTGTACAGTTTTTAATTTATTTCGTATTTTTTCCCCATTTTTATATAAATTGATTACTTTCATAACTTATATTAAGCCATCAGCACCTGCCCCATATGACGTGTCTTCAACATCCATTAAGGAATCGTTTTCTCTGAAATCTGCGTGCAATTTTACATCTTTTGATGTAGTTTTCATCTTTATATGCTGCCCTGTTATAATATATACGATTTCTAATAAAAACAAGTTAATAAAAATGCAAACAAAAAGTGTTACACATAAATTTACCACATAGAGTATTACTTTGGGAATAAAACATATTTTACAAAAAAACATGTGAAAATTTTATTTCTTCGAATTTTCTATTGAAATTTTCGAAGCATATGGAGAAAAGTATGCAAATAAAATATAAAAAAAATTCGACAACAAAAATTTTCCTAGAGTCGATACCCCCCTTAATAATTAACAAATAAATATTTTATTGAAAATTATACAATATTATCTATCTATTTTTTTAGAAATTTTTCAATAATTTTATAGTCACTAAAACCTATTAAATTTAAGGTATCATAACTCTTTAAAAAATATATTTTTTTCAAAAATTTATTTCGATTTTTATTAATTGAAATGTACATTATAAAATGGCATTAACATTTTTTTAAATTTAGAAAAGTGATATTTTTGGCTTTTGGCCGCCCTCGCGATTCTGTGCGCCACCAGCAATATTATTGCTAGTCTCGCTCTCTACCGCTGAGCTATTCTTTGATATGAAAGTTGGCTGGCATAAAAATACCACTTTGTCATTGTGAAATATTGTGCTTTTTGCGAAACTTAAGTTATATTTTACTAAATCGCAATTAACAATTTTATTTAATAATTAGTAGACTAATATGGCACAAAAATATTTTATGTTCTCTTTAGGGTTTGGGATTTCCCGGACTTTTTTAATTCCCGGGAAACGGGAATAAAAAAATTTGATCCCGGGAAATGTTTTTGAACAAAATTGTTAATGAAAACCACCTATATAAATAATTTTTGTTAAAAAAAAAACACTATTTCAGTACAAATGCAGTCTGTGTAGTGAGAATTCAAAGTAAAAAATACCAGAATGTTGAACATTTGATTTCACATAAATTAATCGCAGCACTGCCAAATGAATTGCATGATTCCAGCAGAAAGCACCTACTACTGGACTGTCGGAAACAAACCGTTTCATCACACTTGGCCCATTAGATATGGTGGTCACAATGTTATTTTCCAAAGACAATTAAAACTCTTCTAGTCTTATTTCTACAATTCTTCTTATTTCATCAGCATTACATCTTCCTGATATATGTATAAACCAACCCCAGGTTATAAAATGAATTATTTACGTTTATACTTATGTTCAAATATCTCTTTTGCGATATTCTTGTCCATTCATCTAAGATTATAGTAAATCTCCTATTGTTAGAAATATTGCTCGATATTTCTTTTATCTGATATCTTTTACATGATTGTAGTAATTTAATATAATGTTCTTTATATCGGTTTCATTTTTTTGCAATGCCAGGTTTTTATTATAAAAACTTTCTCGAATAAACGAAGATCTAGTTATGGTGCGGATTGACTGCGGCTAATTTGGATACCATTTCAGGAAATGTTTGCCCTACCATAAAACCTTTAATGCCTATTCAGCTTACACTTTTTTCTTTGGGTACTTTGCTAATTTTAGCTGAAACGTTATTCTTGTTGTTGTTTTCTGACCATAAATTTTTTTTTTTTTTTTTGTGAATCAAATTTAGATGTCGGATAACCAAATTTAGATACCACCGTTAACCATTAGTCTTTTCTTTTCACATTTATTAATGAAAACGTTACTTATAAAATTATTGACCCTTAATATAAAGGAGTATTTTAAATTTAAAGTCGACTTTATTTTTAATCAAACGGTTTTGTTAATTTTGTGTTCATACACAAAAATATTTATATTTTCAAATATTTTGATTGGTTGAAAATAAATTAACCAATCAGAATGCTCCAAAAATAAACCAAGTCAAGGTATACTGCCACCCAATATTTTAACTAAAGTCGACTTTACCTATTATTATTAGTAAAAAACAAAGATTTTTTTTCATATTTCTTTTAAACATTTTACCAAGTTTTTAGGCTTTACTACTTAAATTTTGAATAAGTTATGCGAAAAATCTTTATTAGTTGAAATGCACCTAGTTACTTGGCAAAGATTTTATTTCTGTGTCAAATAAATGTATTCCTTTTTAAAAGATTTTAACAATGAAATTTGTGTTTTGCTATTTAAAATGTTTTTTATGACTAAAATTAAAAAATCCTATTCGAAACTAAAACAATTTAAAAAATTTAATTTTTTAAAATTTCCCGTTTTCCCGGGAAAAATATATTATTTTCCCGGGAATTCCCGGCACACTTTTCCCGAACCCCAAACCCTAGTTTTCTTAGATTATTTTTTTTTTTTTTTGTGAATAATAATTTAGCGTTCTAAAACCAACACTCTATTATATTTAGCAACAATTTTTATTGACTTAAAAAATATAAATAAAATTTTGCAGATTTAAGAAAAATTTTCTTGCTTTTTTATCTTACTAATATTTATTACCAATTTTTTTTTATTAATAGGTAAAAATGATTTAAAGATTTGATTTCATTCATTAATAACCGTACACTAATAAAAAAAATCCCGTACAAATATGTAGGTCAAAATTGTTCTGGCGCAAATACATGTACTATTTTTTGTTATTTTAGCAGAATTTTTACCTATTTGTAGGCGCTTTTTTTTAGAGAATATAACAGAAAAATTTGTTCAATTTAATCAGAACTCGTTTAACAGACTTTCGAACTAAATTTCTTATGAGTGTAGTTCTAAATGTCATTAAAATTGGTAATGCATCAACTTTTCGAAAAGTGCTAAAATAGAGAAAAATCATCTAAACCAGTAACGGAATGAAACGATTGAAGTTTAACCATTTAACACATTTAGAAATAAACCTTTAAATATAGAAGAAAAAGCTACAAAAATTTAGTTAAAAAAGATTTTGCAGAAAAAGTGCCGATATTATCATATTGTTTTTACCTTTGTGTTAACTTTTAGTTAATTGAAAATGAGAATTTACCCTGTAAAAATCTGCAAAAATGTTGCTAAATATAAGCAGTTAAAAACTAGCATCTTTAAAAAATTCTTTTTTTGAGAAAAAATCAATTTGAACACAAAATTTCTTACTTAAAAATACTCATATAAAAAAAAAACAAGTAAAAAAGTTAAAGCCGGGCACTTTCACTAGGTCTAAACATGGACCGATTTTAATCAAAATCGATACGCTTCGTCCTTGGGCGGCCGTAAGTCGGTGTACCAAATTTTATGAAAATATCTTAACATTTGCGACCTGTAGAGTGAGCACAAAAATGAATGGACAGACAGACGGACGGACATCGTTAAATCAAAATAAACCGTGATTCTGAGTTGATCGGTATACTATAAGATTTTTTGGTGTTACAAAAAGCAGCACAAACTTATTATACTGATAAAATTAACAAATTAACAAAAATATAAATGTAGTAGATTGCTAAATTCTGAATTTTTATTGGTATAAAAGAAATTAAGAAATATTATATTTGTTGTTATTCAGCCCAGAACTAAAAATTTTAAAGACTGTTTTCTATTATTGTCTCAAAATGCTAAAAAATGACTTAGTTTTTGCCAATTAAGGTAAATTAAATTAAATACAGTTATCCATAGTAAAATTTCGTTCCAGATGTTTAGTTTGTCAGTCCCACTCATTCTCCGTTCTATTCTATTTCGTTCCCCTATCCACTCGTTCCTAGTTGTATTCCATATCGTTCTACATGTTAAGTATTTCAATTCAATTCGTTGCCAATTGCATTCCATTTCGTTCCTCATGTTAAGTGTTACACTCCCATTCGTTCTCAATTCCTCCCGCACAGTGTGTCCAAAAGCGCTTTTTTTGAGCAAATAACATTTTAAGGGACTTTCCTTACCGATTTTCAAAAGTATTTGAATTTACAAAATTTCACACAAATCTGTAATGGCCGATTTTTGAATTTCGATTTCTAAATTTTTTTTTTAATGTTGAAAAAAACAAATTCTTTTAATTTTTTCTTAGAATAAGAATTTGGGTGATTCAAATGATGTGTAACTTTAATTAAAGGTATTTTAATCCTCTATCGGTACCCTAAATTTTTATTTGTGTCTCCTATGATGAATTTAGTTTTTAAAAATTGGCATTTTAAATTCCTTTTATCTTCCTTATTTTGCACATAATCCACTCGATCTTTTTTTATATAACAACTATTACTTCGTTATTAAATGTCATATTATCAAACATTTTATATTTTTTTTAAATATTTTTTTTTTCAAAAACAGGTCGGCTATTTTTATCATAAAATACTTGGATTTATTTTATATTTACTGATATGTACCTTAAATTAAAGGCATTTTAATTCTCTATCGATCCACTTAATCAAACTTTTTTTAAATTTTTTTTGAATATTTTTGCGTATGTTTTAAAAAGAGAAAAGAAACTGGTTTAGGAATCGAATTTGAGTTCGATAAACCTTAAAAAATGTGTTTTTTGGGCCTGAGCTTGGATACGATCACATGAACTCGATTATATGTGATAATGATATAATTATATCTTAAACATGTATAAAATATTATGAACGTGGGATCATATACAATCATATCTCAAATTATATTGTTAACCTTGCGTCATATATAGAATCATATATAATTACAAAATTTAATATAATAATATAATCTCCCCTAGTAAAAATGATTTTTATATAATCAGATATGATTTTTATGTATGGGTTAATATAATTATATAAAAAATATATTATTTGATCCGAAAAATGGTGGATCTGGTTAATATAATTTTATATAGAGCAATTCCATATGAAAGCGATCACCTTTTGGACGACCCCTCTCCGATTCTAAAATAAATAGTCTCAATCGATTGCCCAGCAAAAAATAATGTACCTACATATTTTTTTTTTTTTTTATAGTGACTGGTTTAGTGGTGGTGTACACCACTGTCATGTGACAAAATTGAAGAATTCTTCATAAGGGACCTCATTGAAAGTTGTTTTAAAAAAAACTACTAAAGCGATCGCAACGAGTGATAGCTCGTTGGAAAGGTATTGAATCAGGCTTTAATTGAAAAATAAAATTTTCCTAATTTTTCTCAGAAATTTACCTTTTTTCCCATGAAAATTAAATTTTCCCATGAAAATTAAATTTTCCGATTTTCCACAGAAGCTCCTAAATTTTCCGGCTAATTTTTTTTTTTGGATTCCTCATAATTTTTGCTTTAAGAATCAGCAATAAAAAAATGGGCCCCGACTCCTTGTTTGGACAGGAGAGGAGCATTTAAGAGACCACCTTGTTCTCATTGTTTTTATATTTTTTATAATTGAATTATTTGTAATTATTTAACATTGTTTTATTTTATTATTAAAAATACATTTTAAAAATTATTTTACAGTTAAAAATACATTTATGAAGAAAAAATCTTTCTTATTTTGCTGCTTATACTTAATTACAATATTTATTAAAAATTTCAATTGTCTTGGCATCTTGGGTCCTTGAGCCAAATTTCTTGGTGGGAGTCGCCAACATGCCCTTCTGTCGAACTAATTCTTTGCTTCTTCCCGCGATGTAAAAAGATGTTTGAAACTGTTCAGAAATCTTGCGTATAGACCATGATTGAGGCAGCACAGATAAAATGAGATATTTCTCCGGAAAAGTGGTCGCTAAATTGAATTTTCTTTTCAACTGCTCAATCATTTGTTTGCCGTCATCAACGTCATCTGCTTGACTGCATTCGTTATCAGAGCCTTCATCAAATATTGTCGCGATTGCACTCATAACCTTGCCTTTTTTCTCTTTCCTGTATTTTTCACTTCGCAACTTTCTTTTTGTAATAGGCGATTCACCTAAAGTGGTAATAGCCTCATTCAAAGGACTCAAAGACATATTGACCATCGGAATGTCTGCCTCACTATCAGATGAAACATTTTGTTCAATTGTCATTTCACTCTCGGATTGTGGTTGCATTTGTTTCAATGCATTTGCTTGTTGAGACAAATCGATTTTACACTTGGGGCAAATGAATTCTGCTTCTTCACCGTATTGTATATTTAATTCATTCATGTATCGCTTCGAAACACCAGTTAATTTTAATACTTTTATCTTTTTCGAACGATGTCCACTCTTGGTAAACGGATTGCAGCAAAATTTATTCATTTTACTTTAAATTGTCTTTACAGTTTCACTCTTTACTTTACAAAAAAAAAACACTTTAACACTTTCACGTTTAGTATTCAACTAAAATGTGACTCAGAGTGTGTGAAGTATTTATATTTATTTTTTGGTAAAAAATAGGTAAAAAAAAATAAGCGATATTTGCTTTTCTTTAATAGGAACATTTGCGTGAACTACTGGTCATAAAATGTTTTTTAAAGAGGGACTTAATTGGTTACTGCCAATAAGCTGACCACAGGTCATAAAATGTTTTGTAAATTTTTTAAATTACCAGGTAATAAATATTTCGCCATATTTATGGAAAATCCGTGTTTTAAGACTTGTTTCTGCACGTGTCATTTTAGGCGAAATATTTATTACCTGGTAGTTTAAAAAATTTACAAAACATTTTATGACCTGTAGCCTCAGTCGGGTTTGGTGTGCCATTACATGCCACTGCTGCTATTATCCATGTATTTATGGCCGATCTTGTGAAGGCAGGCAGACCATATTCACTACACACTCAACTTGGGGCTCTTAAAAAAAAATTGATTTTTTCTTCATAAATGTATTTTTAACTGTAAAATAATTTTTAAAATGTATTTTTAATAATAAAATAAAATAATGTTAAATAATTACAAATAATTCAATTATAAAAAATATAAAAACAATGAGAACAAGGTGGTCTCTTAAATGCTCCTCTCCTGTCCAAACAAGGAGTCGGGGCCCATTTTTTTATTGCTGATTCTTAAAGCAAAAATTATGAGGAATCCAAAAAAAAAAAAAATTAGCCGGAAAATTTAGGAGCTTCTGTGGAAAATCGGAAAATTTAATTTTCATGGGAAAAATTAGGAAAATTTTATTTTTCAATTAAAGCCTGATTCAATACCTTTCCAACGAGCTATCACTCGTTGCGATCGCTTTAGTAGTTTTTTTTTTAAAACAACTTTCAATGAGGTCCCTTATGAAGAATTCTTCAATTTTGTCACATGACAGTGGTGTACACCACCACTAAACCAGTCACTATAAAAAAAAAAAAAATATGTAGGTACATTATTTTTTGCTGGGCAATCGATTGAGACTATTTATTTTAAAATCGGAGAGGGGTCGTCCAAAAATTTGCCAATTTTGATCGTTTTCATATGGAATTGCTCTATAATTAAATATCTTTTGATATAATCATATAAAAATATATGTTTCACAATACTCGACAAGTTGTAATTGTATAAAATCATAAATGATTGTATAAAAATCATATATGAATATATAAAAATCATTTTTATTAGGGTCCCGATTAAAAAAATTAATGAGATACATCATACAATCATATCCTTTTTTAATGTTGCCCAAAACAAAATTTGATCCGAAAAATGGTGGATTGTGGTGTATTAATTTAGATCCACCGTGGATCTAATATGATAATAGAATTGTATGTGACATATTGACAATTAAAAACTAATTTCAATAGAATAGATGGTTAATATATAATTTTATAAAATACAATTTATAAAAATATATGATTATATAAGGTGTCACATAAGAAACATATAATTATATACGATTATTAATGACAATATATATATATTCATATATTACAGAATAAAACAGTATAAAACTATATATTCATTTTTTATTCGAGTAATTGAAAACAAATAGCGAAACACATAATAAGTATATCTACAGTAATTTAGATAATCAACGGAAGTGCACATCATTAAAAATAGAATTTTATTTGTCATAAATTGATTTTTATTTTTGAATACTAATCACCAAAATATCCCAGTCTCTTAACTTACCACCACAATATTAACAAATTATGTTTCATTATAAACATTTTTTTTAATTTGCCACCATATCAATAATTAAAATATTAAGAAAATCCAATATTTGTAATTTATTTTAAAACATTTTTATTTTTTTAAACAGTTCCATAATTTGTTTTAAATAATCGTTGATTTTATGAATTTAATTAAAATCATTTAATTTTCATTATTAAAAGAATCTTCTTTTTTGTTTTAAGGTTTTCAAATTAACAGTTTTTTTCTTTAGTTTTCGAAAAGCTTTTACACGCACTAATGGTTGCAATGCAACTAACCCAAAAATCAAATTGTCTCGAAATATTTAGTTCCGTTATTATGATTTTATTTTCAGTTTGCTGCTTGTGTTTAGCCACACAGATGATTTCCATATGATGTGTTAGAATTTGGCGCCTAAAAGGATACGACTGACTGGTTGGATTTTGTAGAATAAGACGTTACAATACATTCACACATGAAGGTATTTTGTTTTTCTTGGAGTGCATTGTACCAGCAAGTACTACATGTGTTAGTTTAGGAAGAAATAAACATGCGCAAGACCGTAGTCATGTATTCTAATGGGTAATGGATTCTATTCATTCATAAATCTTGTGGAACTACTACATATATTTAAAATGCACATTCAGATTAAGTAATAATGAAAAGTGCACAATGGCTGTTTGTGTTTGATTAAGTAATTTAAAAAACAAAATTTAATATGATTAAGTTAGTTAAAAATGCAAAAAAAAAAAAATATTGTTGAGAGGAAATTAATTTAAAAGGATACACTGAAACAAATTGATAGTTATTTAAATACAAGCTAAAGCGGAAAAACTATTTTAATAGAGTATTTTTATATAAAACATTTTAAATTTGATAACTACCCAGCAAGCATGGCAATATGAAGAAGGTTGTCGAATAACATGGCCATGAGGAAAACATTTATTGTCGGCAATATCAATTTCGTATTTGGTATTTTAGGAAATCTTGTAAGATGAGTTTTACTTAACTATTGTATTCAATACTAGAGAGATATAGATTTGTAGGGATATCTATTGTATAACTTATAGCCTGATTGTCTCAGAGCATTCCAAGGTCAGCTCGAAATAGAAAATTATAATTTTTGTTTTTTTTAAGATTATTTTTTAGTTTTTGTTTTAAGTTTTTTAATTTTAAAAATTCAAATTGAAAAGCACATAGAATTGTTGATTATTATTGGATTAGAATAGTTTAGAGCAAAACAGAAAAATATTTTTTTTTTTTAATTTTAACCCATTCAGGAGCAATAATCAATTAACACTATAGCTTTAGTTCCATATTTCTCCGATATGGGGTATAGTAAAGCGTTAAAAATAGCATTACAATAATTCTCAGCCATAAAGTTTCGTTAGAAAATCTGCAGCGGTTCTATTTTGATGATCAAACGGTTTATTCTCTTGTTTGCATTAATTTTAATTAATAATTATAATAATAGTTACATATGTTAATAATTACTAATGCTTTCTCTTAATATCAACATTTAGAAAATCATAAAAAAACGAGTAAAAAGGTTAAAGTCGGGCATGCCGACTATACAATACCCTACACCAGTCTGGTTAAAAGCCAACTAATGTTTGGATCCGAAATTCGAATTGGCTTGTGTCAAAATTTTCTATAATGTGAGTCAGCGCACCAAATTTCTTTAAAATATCCTAATATTTGCGACCTGCAGTTTGTAACCAAGCCAATTTTGGGGGGACCCTTATATGGGCACTAGGTCTAAACATGGACCGATGTTCACCAAAATCAATAGGCTTCGTCCTTGGGCCAATATAGGTCTGTGTAGCAAATTTCATCAAAATATCTTAATATTTGCGACCTGCAGCGTATAAAGAGTATAATTTTGGTAGGACCCTTATATGGGCACTAGGTCTAAACATGGACCGATGTTCACCAAAATCAATAGGCTGCGTTATTGGGCCAATGTAGGTCCGTATACCAAATTTCATCAAAATATCTTAATATTTGGACCGATGTTCACCAAAATCAATACGCTTCGTCTCTGGGCCAACGCAGATCTGTGTACCAAATTTCATCAAAATATCTTAATATTTGCGATCTGCAGCGTATAAACCATATAATTTTAGTAGAACCCTTATATGGGCACTAGGTATAAACATGGACCGATGTTTACCAAAATCAATAGGCGTCGTCCTTGGGCCGACATAAGTCGGTGTACCAAATTTCGTTATCGTTAAATCGAAATAAAAAAAAAATTCTGAGCCGATCGTTATACTATAAGGTGGGTCTAGGACCAATATTTTTTGGTACGTGTACGAAATTTCATCAAAATGTCTTAATATTTGCGACCTGCAGCTTATAAACAATGTAATTTTGAGGGGACCCTTATATGGGCACTAGGTCTAAACATGGACCGATTTTAACCAAAATCAATAGGCTTCGTCCTTGGGCCGACATAAGTCGGTGTACCAAGTTTCATCAAAATATCTTAATATTTGCGACCTGTAGAGTGCGCACAAGAATGCATGGACAGACAGACTGACGGACGGACAGACGGACATCGAATTCTGAGCCGATCGGTATACTATAAGGTGGGTGTAGGACCAATATTTTTTGGTTTTACAAACATCAGCACAAACTTATAATACCCAGACCACATAGTGGTGTAGGGTATAAAAAATTTGGTTATACCAAGAAGCGTATAAAAATAGGAGACATAATCACTATCTGATCGCACATCGGACAAAAAATTATGGCGTTGTCAGAGAACATTATAACGTTGTCTGACAAGGTCCGATGTCCGTTCCGAAGTTTGATCCGAAAGCGATTGTATCTCCTAGTTTTATATGCTGTCTTGGTTATACGCAACTAGATGCCACTACATTGCTTGGTCTGTCAAAACAACCGAGTAGTATTTTGGAAATTGTTCGATTAATCGAATAACGATTAATCGATTGAATGCCCTAACCATGGAAATATCGACTTGCACTTGAAAGTAGAAACCATGTATAATGGGGTTATGTAACCAGTTTTTCTTCATGAAGTCAGATGTAATTTTTAAAGAACTTCAAATTATTAAAGTATACTGAAGGGTGGTGGAACCAAAACGCACGATGTTAGTTGTAAATAAAGCAAAAAGTTTTCAGGGAATTATCTTAATATTTTTTATTATGATAGAAGAATTTATGACAATTATGCGTGAAATATCGGCCAAATGCTCGCCATGGCTTCGGTGGCATACCTCTATCCGATGGTCCATATTATCAATGACTCTGAGACATAATTCAGGTTCAGTGTTGTTAATGTGCCTAATTATTTCATCCTTTAGCTCTTGTATTGTTCTTGGCTTATTGACGTATACTTTTTCTTTTAAATATCCCCAAAGAAAGAAGTCCAACGGTGTCAAATAACGTGATCGAGGAGGACAATTAACATCACCACGACGTGAGATAACAAGGCCATTGAATTTCTCACGCAAAAAAACCATTGTTTCATTGGCTGTGTGGCAAGTGGCACCATCTTGTTGGAAGCACATATCAATCAGGTCCATATCCTCAATTTCTGGCCACAAGAACTCGCGATAGCGAACACCGACGGCTCTTCAGCCACACTATCGTGAACAACAGCAATGTTTTCCGCAGAACGAACTGGGTGCATAGGTGTTTTCACATTTCCTACAGACCCAGTTTGCCGAAATTTTCGCACAATTATCCCGATTGTGGACACATTTGGTCGATTATGCTGACCAAAGAAGTGCACGAAATGCATTTTGCTTTGAACGCCCATTTTCATAAAAGGTTTCAACAAACTTAACGCGCTGCTTAATTGTGTACCTCTCCATGGTTGAATTTGTCAAACACTGAAACAAAGAAATGGCAAATTAAGTTGGGCAAAAGACTTGACATTAAAGTGTGACTCACAACTAACATCGTGCATTATGGTTGGATCACCCTTTATAAGGACAAAAATTTTTTATCACTTGTATGCAAAATGTGTATCAAACAAGATGAGAAAATTTCCACAGTTCAATGATAATGTAAATTTTAACAAAATAGAACGAAGAAATTGTAGAATTTTTTTTTTAATATATGTACAATTCAATTTACATTTTCTTGGTAAAAAAGACAAAAACTTTTATTAAAATGTAGAGATTTTCCTCTTTATTTGCATCGCCATATCAATATTACAGAATGTGTGAAATTATTTAAGGTCCTTTTAAAGGACACCTGACGGGATCATGAACTCAGTACTCAGTTTTATTATACACGGTCAACTGAAACAATTATCCCTCATGATATTAATGATATGATTTAATTAATATAATGAAATTTTTCATAACTTTTCTTTCATAAATTGTCATAAATTTCATTAAAAAAATTCACTGAATTTCATAAATTAAATCTCCATAACTTTAATGAAAATGTTCTTTATATATATGAAAATGTTCAATAGTATTTACTTTTTTTATAAAATATTGTCATTTCCTGAGAGAATAATCTCTTATAATTTTTATTTTTTTTAAAATAAATTTTTTTTAATTAATTTTTTATTATTAATTTTGTAATATGAAATTTTTTTATAAATCATATTAATTTTTTCGAAACTTTTTTTTATGAAACTTTTTAATTTAATGAATTCTTTCTTTAGATATATTTTGTACATCCGTAAAATATACTAAGATTTTATTACACCTTTTGCATTTGCCAAGTATTTTTTATTTATCCACTCCAGCTTAGCAACGACAACAACCAAATATAATAAATAATAGTAAATGAAATTGCTTCATAGAACATCAGTATTGATAATTTTTACTGTAACACCTTTAAAAGTTTTGTTTTCGTAAAATTTCTAAGAATTTCAACAGATACATACACGCAAAAAAACCTACTGCAAAAATATGAAAGTCAATTTTTTAATTTTTTTATGGGTATTTATCTGGATTTATAAAAATTGAGTTTAAATTTCACAATATCGTTGTTAAAATTATACATACATTTGTTAAATTTTAGACAATTTATTGTGAAAATATAAGATTTTCATCTCTCTGCCATTACCTAGTAGATGGCGCTACCAGTGTATCCGATGTTTTAAAGATATCTTTCATTCACTCACGATTTTTTTAAATGTTATATATCCCCAAAACAAAGATAGATAGATCAAAATGGAACAAAATTCGACTGCCCCTAGCTTAACCTCACCCTCATGAAAAGGTCATCTGTATCCAAAAATTGATATTGTTTGGGTCCTCATGGAGCCTCAGTCATTTCTTCAATATTATAAAATTGTCCATATCTCCAAAACTAAGCGATATAGACCAAAACGGACAAAACGATTGCTCCTCTAGAGCATCAATAAATGATCTTATTAGCTGGGGGGACCAGGTCCGGGGGAAAGTACAAATAAAACTGTAGTTTTAGAAATTCTTTATTTAAATGCGTATTGTTTAACTTAACAATCATTTCTTAAAAATCAATAAATTTGATTCTAAGCCAAAATTAGCAATAATTTTTGTTAAACTAATAAATTTTTCTGTTGAGCAAACAGACATATTACTTTGAGTGTATAAGTAAAAAAAAATTAAAAGTATTTTATTAAATTATTATTATGAAAATTTACGCTCAAAATTATTTAAGGTGCAGAGGATTTTCATTAATGTGCTAAACGAAAATAAGTAAAATCTTTGTGTAAATGAGTGTTTCAACTAAAACTTTGTTAAAAAGAGAAGAGTTAATTTGTTTACGAATTTGTTTTGAATTAAATGAAATCCTTTTTTAATTAGAATTCGTTCAATTCAAAGCGTTCAGAAAAAAATTTTAAGAATTAATTAAATAACTTATACTAAAAACCTTACCGGAATTGGGTTGAAAAAGGGGTTAAATTCTGTAAACGGGGTTCTAAATTTTAACGAAAATGAAATTTAGTAGGTTTGAGGTTAAGAAGAAGAATAAACCTTTTCCTCAAAAGTTATAAACACATTAAATTTGCAAATCAGACTAGATCTAGTTTCTGCCTTTTTATGGACAGGCTTCATCAGTGATTTTCCATTAAATTGTATTATTGTTTATATTTTTATTGTCAGATTGTCTCTATATGAATAATTTCAGAAGTGATCGAACAGACATATACAAACATTCTACTTCAGATTTTTTATTTATCTTCTTATTTCCTCCGTGTCACCTTTCCACAAATATTGCCACATTGACGTATGGTTTTTACGTACAAGTGCAGGCAATTTGTGTATATTGGAGACGGACAGCCAACAGGGCATTTTTTTTTTATTTCCTCATAAAAATTTTCTATATTTGTGTTTATTTAAAATTAAATAAATTCACTCACAATAACTTTACCCTAAAAGTTCAACAAATGTTTAAAAAGTAATTCAGTAAAGTTGTTTCAATTGAATAAGTAGTTAAATTGCAAAGAAATATATTTTTTAACATCTTCTGTCAGTCATTCAATATACAAAATACACAAAATACGGACCTTCAGTAAAAGTTAAAATATTGTATCAAAACTTTCTATCAAAAACAATCAGTTGTTATAATACAATTAATTTTAAAATAAACGAGAAATCTATTATTTTAACCAACTTTGCCAGTTAGTTAATTAACAATTAAAAATAAACAAAAAAATAAAATTGTTTTAAACGAAAAGTGGGTAGTCATTCGGTAGATTTTAAGGAAAAAAATATTGTGAGTATACATTAGAGCACCCATGAAATATATGGAATTTGTAAAAGTGTTACTTTTTTCACCTCCCCACGCATTTTCCAGTAGATTGGGCGTAAAAAATAATATCCCCGCAAAAATTGGTCCTCTCGTATTAAAACAGGCCAGTCACCCGCGGCTTTTAGCCCTAAAAATGGACTAAAATTAATTCAAAGCTTCTTTGCGCTATAACTCTTAAAGCAAAGGTTTTATTGAAAAATACGAAATAAGCGTATCTACAGGCAATAATATGCCTAGCATTTTTCTCATGAAGATGACCCATTATGGTGATTTAGGGACAAATTTGTGTTTAGCCATATAAATTACTTTGATTTTAACCTCATAAATCACCATGATGCGTCATCGATACGTTAAAAATGTGTACGAGTAAAATACTAGCCACATTATTGCCTGTAGATATGCTTATACTGTATTTTTCTGTCAAATCTTTACTTTAAGAGTTATGCGCAAATAAGTAAAGTAATTTTAGTCCATTTTTAGGGCTAAAAGTCGCGGGTGACTGGCGTGTTTCTACCAGAAAGTGCGTGGGGAGGTGAGAAAATATGACTTTTGCACATATGGGTGCTCTATTGAGTGCCTTCAGATTGGCACGAAATTAACTCTTAAACATATTTTAAGTTAAGACTTATTTCTGGCATTGAACCTCAATTTTAAACTTTGATGTCTTCAGAGACTCATAGTAGAATTTCATGGCAAATATTTTTGCGGAACATTTTAACCCTGGCCGGTTTAGATCGCAGAAACCAAATTTTTGCACATATCTTACTTTTTACTCTCATCCTATCCGAAAATGGGCGGGAAACTGCAAAAATAACACTTTATGGGTGCTCTACTGTACGTACAACAAATAAGTAACTCTTAAAAGTCTCTATCAAAAATATTATTCCAATCGGTAATTTTTTCATCAAATTCCTAAAGTGGAAATTTCGTAAGAAAAGCGAAAAGATCCTGTATTTGTTAAAAAATCCAAAACAACTGCATAAAGTAACTGTAATGAAAATGCAGTAGTTTTTGTGGGTTGTTTAAAAAAATAACTGTCAAAAGCATTAAGCAGGTGTATTGATATTCGATTAACTTTTTTGTTTTGTACCGGATTAAAATAAAATCCCTGACCTAGCGGCATTTTGGAATTTGTGTTCTAAGAAGTGCGCCACTAAAAAGTATAACACACATTTTTCTTAAAGTTGACCATACACTTGCAATATTATTGTACAACTTCTCGCTTTAGTCCTTTATTCTATTACCATGAGTGGTAGTAGATTAAGGAACTAAAACGGGAAGTTGTACAATAATATTGCAACTGTATGGGCAGCTTAAAAACTTTTTCCACCTTAAATTAAAATAATTTTTCTTGATCAAGATATCTTTGAGAAATATGCCAGATTTTAAAATGCATCGGTTTGTTAAATTCGAGTGGTTCATTAGTTTACAATGGAGAATTAAAAAAAAATTATTGAAATTGTGAGATATTTTTTAGAAAAAAAATTTTTAAAAATTGAAGAAAAAAATATATGCAATACCGAAATTCGTATTGTTCTAAAATCGGTATTTCAAATTTTATAAAATGGCTAGAAGGTCGACAAATTTGGTATTACCAAAATTGGAAAGTATAATATAAAGTAAGTTTTTTCCATGTTATAAAATAATATTTTTATTTAAAAATTCGAAAGATTTTCATTAATTATATGAATTTTTTTTTAAATAATGAATTTAAATACAGTTAATGCAAATGTTCATTAAATCCCTGAATCCACTTTAATTTTAATTTGGAAATACTATGAAGAGAATTCTGTCAGTGTAGTAAATATCAAGATTATACAGTAAATATTTGGTTTATTTATTAGAAAGAAACCGTTAACTTTAAATTTCTAAACAAATTTTTTGCCATATATTTACACAGAAATTTAATAAAGCACTTTGAATTTATTACAAACAAAATCAATTCAATTTCTTTAGTAACCTTTAAAGTTTTCCACTGTTAACATGTATTACTTAATAAACTTTTTAAACTTCACCATATTAACCTGGGACACTTGGCAACTTCAAGAATTAAACTCAATTATATCGGCTGCTGAAAAATCTTCAGAAATTTCAACTTTAACCTTTTTTGGACGTCCCGACGAAATACAGCCCTATATACGTGTAGCCGAACAACAAAGAATACCAAAGTTGGTGATAACTAATAATTATGGCGATATAAATTTCCAACAAGTATTGGGATTAAATCGTAATATATTCTTTATAGCTATTGGTTTCTTGGAACGTAAATCATTGTGGAATCATATGAATAATGCTTTTGTGAATATACAAAGTCATGTAAGAGGTGTATTTATAACTCAACGTCCTAGAAGAAGAGATCCAACTTTAAATTTAAAAGAACATTTTCAATGGTGTTGGCAACGAGGAATTACTGAAGCTTTAATTTTGGTGGATAATCAAAGGACTAATGAAAAGAAATTTGAAATTTATAACTATAATCCATTTATAACCGAGCATATATTAAATACAACTGGAGTGGAGAAAAGTAATTTATATTTCGATAAATTTCGTAATTTACATAAATATAAAATAAGAACTTCGGCAGAATTTGATCCACCACGTGTATTTGAAAGGAGAAAATGTATGTTTGGTAATAAAAGCAAGATATTGGGTTATGTCGCCAGTTTATTTCAAGCGTTTTTAAGAGAATATAATGCTGACATGAATATCGTTTACTATTCCAACAACAGAAGTTATAATATTTTGGATGTCATACATCGGGTAAATCATGATGAAATAGATGTAGCTATAAATCCTTATATACCCTATAAAGGTGTACATCTGAGCTATCCCGTACGCATGTTACAAAGATGTATAGTGGTGCCATATCCGGAGGAACTAGCAAAATATCGTTATTTTATAATGCCCTTTAGGATTAGAGTATGGCTTGGTTTTTTAATTTCATGGTTTATACTTAGTTTGTGCTATATTTTTGGTTGGTTTTTTATACAGAAACCTTGCAGTTGTAAATGTCCCGATGTGGTAAAAATATTTTTGCGAGTCTGGAGATTAATGATATTTTTACCTATTCCAATAGCATGCTGTAATAGACATTTCAAATGGTATTATGCTGCTTGGTTTTCACTTACTGCCGCTTTGGGTTTTATACTCTCCAATTTGTATATGGCTTCATTAGCCAGTTTTTTTTCTGGTTTAACTTTTGAACCTTTAATCACTACTTTGGAAGAATTGGTAAATCGTGAAGTAAAGATAGATACTATACACTATGAAATTCCTGCTATATTGGATAATCGTGGTTTACCTAAAGGTTTTACAAATTTATTAAATCCTCGCAATGCTTCAGAATTAATGGATGAAATATTGGCACTTAAATCTGATCAATCATATTCTGCTTTAGAAGATCGTATAACTTTTACGTTAAATCAACAAATACATCTATTGCAACCCATAAGTCATGTGGTGAAAGAATGCATTACTACGGTACCATTTGGTTTTTTGATGCCAGCTCATTCTCAATTTGAATTACCTATAAATCGTTTTATATTAAGAGCCGCCTCTGCTGGTTTAATAGACAAATGGTATTATGATTCCATATTGGATGGCTATTGTTCGGGTATTTTAAAAATGCGTAGTCCCCAGCTGAAAATTGCTCGACCTTTGACTTTGACACATTTTCAATTCGGTTGGTTTGTTTTGGGTGCCGGATATATAGTAGGTTTACTGATATTTTTAATGGAAAATTTGAAAAGATTAAGAAAAAGAATAAATATATTTGTTTTATATTATTAAGCCGATGGATTGACAGTTTAATTGGCACATTTGTTGTTGCTCTCCATATCAACAACAAATGTGGTCAGTAAACAAAATTTGAATTTCTGGATAACTAGACTAGTCGCCGCATTTCTAAGTATGGACACTAATAGGCCTTATTCATACGAACATTTTGGTATACCACACTTATATCCTATTAGTTTTTTGTGGAGTTGCTCCATGAAAATGTGATTCACCAATGGTGGTCGGTAAACAAAATCTGAATTTGTGGAATACCTAGACTAGTCGCCGCATTTCTAAGTATGGACACTAATAGGCCTTATCCATACGAGCATTTTGGTATACCACACTTATATCCTATCAGTTTTTTGTGGAGTTGCTCCATGAAAATGTGATTCACCAATGGTGGTCGGTAAACAAAATCTGAATTTGTGGAATACCTAGACTAGTCGCCGCATTTCTAAGTATGGACACTAATAGGCCTTATCCATACGAGCATTTTGGTATACCACACTTATATCCTATCAGTTTTTTGTGGAGTTGCTCCATGAAAATGCGATTCACCACTGGTGGTCAGTAAACAAAATTTGAATTTGTGGAATACCTAGACTAGTCGCCGCATTTCTAAGTATGGACGCTAATAGGCCTTATCCATACGAGCATTTTGGTATACCACACTTATATCCTATCAGTTTTTTGTGGAGTTGCTCCATGAAAATGTGATTCACCAATGGTGGTTGGTAAACAAAATCTGAATTTGTGGAATACCTAGACTAGTCGCCGCATTTCTAAGTATGGACGCTAATAGGCCTTATCCATACGAGCATTTTGGTATACCACACTTATATCCTATCAGTTTTTTGTGGAGTTGCTCCATGAAAATGTGATTCACCAATGGTGGTCGGTAAACAAAATCTGAATTTGTGGAATACCTAGATTAGTCGCCGCATTTCTAAGTATGGACACTAATAGGCCTTATCCATACGAGCATTTTGGTATACCACACTTATATCCTATCAGTTTTTTGTGGAGTTGCTCCATGAAAATGTGATTCACCAATGGTGGTCGGTAAACAAAATCTGAATTTGTGGAATACCTAGACTAGTCACCGCATTTCTAAGTATGGACGCTAATAGGCCTTATCCATACGAGCATTTTGGTATACCACACTTATATCCTATCAGTTTTTTGTGGAGTTGCTCCATGAAAATGTGATTCACCAATGGTGGTTGGTAAACAAAATCTGAATTTGTGGAATACCTAGACTAGTCGCCGCATTTCTAAGTATGGACGCTAATAGGCCTTATCCATACGAGCATTTTGGTATACCACACTTATATCCTATCAGTTTTTTGTGGAGTTGCTCCATGAAAATGCGATTCACCACTGGTGGTCAGTAAACAAAATTTGAATTTGTGGAATACCTAGACTAGTCGCCGCATTTCTAAGTATGGACGCTAATAGGCCTTATCCATACGAGCATTTTGGTATACCACACTTATATCCTATCAGTTTTTTGTGGAGTTGCTCCATGAAAATGTGATTCACCAATGGTGGTTGGTAAACAAAATCTGAATTTGTGGAATACCTAGACTAGTCGCCGCATTTCTAAGTATGGACGCTAATAGGCCTTATCCATACGAGCATTTTGGTATACCACACTTATATCCTATCAGTTTTTTGTGGAGTTGCTCCATGAAAATGTGATTCACCAATGGTGGTCGGTAAACAAAATCTGAATTTGTGGAATACCTAGACTAGTCGCCGCATTTCTAAGTATGGACACTAATAGGCCTTATCCATACGAGCATTTTGGTATACCACACTTATATCCTATCAGTTTTTTGTGGAGTTGCTCCATGAAAATGTGATTCACCAATGGTGGTCGGTAAACAAAATCTGAATTTGTGGAATACCTAGACTAGTCGCCGCATTTCTAAGTATGGACACTAATAGGCCATATCCATACGAGCATTTTGGTGTATCACACTTATATCCTATCAGTTTTTTGTGGAGTTGCTCCATGAAAATGTGATTCACCAATGGTGGTCGGTAAACAAAATCTGAATTTGTGGAATACCTAGACTAGTCGCCGCATTTCTAAGTATGGACGCTAACAGGCCTTATTCATACGAACATTTTGGTATACCACACTTATATCCTATCAGTTTTTTGTGGAGTTGCTCCATGAAAATGTGATTCACCAATGGTGGTCGGTAAACAAAATCTGAATTTGTGGAATACCTAGACTAGTCGCCGCATTTCTAAGTATGGACACTAATAGGCCTTATCCATACGAGCATTTTGCTATACCACACTTATATCCTATCAGTTTTTTGTGGAGTTGCTCCATGAAAATGTGATTCACCAATGGTGGTCGGTAAACAAAATCTGAATTTGTGGAATACCTAGACTAGTCGCCGCATTTCTAAGTATGGACACTAATAGGCCATATCCATACGAGCATTTTGGTGTATCACACTTATATCCTATCAGTTTTTTGTGGAGTTGTTCCATGAAAATGTGATTCACCAATGGTGGTCGGTAAACAAAATCTGAATTTGTGGAATACCTAGACTAGTCGCCGCATTTCTAAGTATGGATACTAATAGGCCTTATCCATACGAGCATTTTGGTGTATCACACTTATATCCTATCAGTTTTTTGTGGAGTTGCTCCATGAAAATGCGATTCACCACTGGTGGTCAGTAAACAAAATTTGAATTTCTGGAATACCTAGACTAGTCGCCGCATTTCTAAGTATGGATACTAATAGGCCTTATCCATACGAGCATTTTGGTGTATCACACTTATATCCTATCAGTTTTTTGTGGAGTTGCTCCATGAAAATGTGATTCACCAATGGTGGTCGGTAAACAAAATTTGAATTTCTGGAATACCTAGACTAGTCGCCGCATTTCTAAGTATGGACGCTAATAGGCCTTATCCATACGAGCATTTTGGTGTATCACACTTATATCCTATAAATTTTTTGTGGAGTTGCTCCATGAAAATGTGATTCACCAATGGTGGTCGGTAAACAAAATTTGAATTTCTGGAATACCTAGACTAGTCGCCGCATTTCTAAGTATGGACACTAATAGGCCTTATTCATACGAACATTTTGGTATACCACACTTATATCCTTTCAGTTTTTTGTGGAGGTGCTCCATGAAAATGCGATTCACCACTGGTGGTCAGTAAACAAAATTTGAATTTCTGGAATACCTAGACTAGTCGCCGCATTTCTAAGTATGGACACTAATAGGCCATATCCATACGAGCATTTTGGTGTATCACACTTATATCCTATCAGTTTTTTGTGGAGTTGCTCCATGAAAATGTGATTCACCAATGGTGGTTGGTAAACAAAATCTGAATTTGTGGAATACCTAGACTAGTCGCCGCATTTCTAAGTATGGACACTAATAGGCCATATCCATACGAGCATTTTGGTGTATCACACTTATATCCTATCAGTTTTTTGTGGAGTTGCTCCATGAAAATGCGATTCACCACTGGTGGTCAGTAAACAAAATTTGAATTTCTGGAATACCCAGACTAGTCGCCGCATTTCTAAGTATGGACGCTAATAGGCCTTATTCATACGAACATTTTGGTATACCACACTTATATCCTATCAGTTTTTTGTGGAGTTGCTCCATGAAAATGCGATTCACCACTGGTGGTCTGTAAACAAAATTTGAATTTCTGGAATACCTAGACTAGTCGCCGCATTTCTAAGTATGGACGCTAATAGGCCTTATTCATACGAACATTTTGGTATACCACACTTATATCCTGTCAGTTTTTTGTGGAGTTGCTCCATGAAAATGTGATTCACCAATGGTGGTCGGTAAACAAAATCTGAATTTGTGGAATACCTAGACCAGTCGCCGCATTTCTAAGTATGGACGCTAATAGGCCTTTTTCATACGAACATTTTGGTATACCACACTTATATCCTATCAGTTTTTTGTGGAGTTGCTCCATGAAAATGCGATTCACCACTGGTGGTCAGTAAACAAAATTTGAATTTCTGGAATTCCCAGACTAGTCGCCGCATTTCTAAGTATGGACGCTAATAGGCCTTATTCATACGAACATTTTGGTATACCACACTTATATCCTATCAGTTTTTTGTGGAGTTGCTCCATGAAAATGTGATTCACCAATGCTGGTCGGTAAACAAAATCTGAATTTGTGGAATACCTAGACCAGTCGCCGCATTTCTAAGTATGGACGCTAATAGGCCTTTTTCATACGAACATTTTGGTATACCACACTTATATCCTATCAGTTTTTTGTGGAGTTGCTCCATGAAAATGTGATTCACCAATGGTGGTCGGTAAACAAAATCTGAATTTGTGGAATACCTAGACTAGTCGCCGCATTTCTAAGTATGGATACTAATAGGCCTTATCCATACGAGCATTTTGGTGTATCACACTTATAACCTATCAGTTTTTTGTGGAGTTGCTCCATGAAAATGTGATTCACCAATGGTGGTCGGTAAACAAAATCTGAATTTGTGGAATACCTAGACCAGTCGCCGCATTTCTAAGTATGGACGCTAATAGGCCTTATTCATACGAACATTTTGGTGTATCACACTTATATCCTATCAGTTTTTTGTGGAGTTGCTCCATGAAAATGCGATTCACCACTGGTGGTCAGTAAACAAAATTTGAATTTCTGGAATTCCCAGACTAGTCGCCGCATTTCTAAGTATGGACGCTAATAGGCCTTATTCATACGAACATTTTGGTATACCACACTTATATCCTATCAGTTTTTTGTGGAGTTGCTCCATGAAAATGTGATTCACCAATGCTGGTCGGTAAACAAAATCTGAATTTGTGGAATACCTAGACCAGTCGCCGCATTTCTAAGTATGGACGCTAATAGGCCTTTTTCATACGAACATTTTGGTATACCACACTTATATCCTATCAGTTTTTTGTGGAGTTGCTCCATGAAAATGTGATTCACCAATGGTGGTCGGTAAACAAAATCTGAATTTGTGGAATACCTAGACTAGTCGCCGCATTTCTAAGTATGGACACTAATAGGCCATATCCATACGAGCATTTTGGTGTATCACACTTATATCCTATCAGTTTTTTGTGGAGTTGCTCCATGAAAATGTGATTCACCACTGGTGGTCAGTAAACAAAATTTGAATTTCTGGAATACCCAGACTAGTCGCCGCATTTCTAAGTATGGACACTAATAGGCCTTATTCATACGAACATTTTGGTATACCACACTTATATCCTATCAGTTTTTTGTGGAGTTGCTCCATGAAAATGTGATTCACCAATGCTGGTCGGTAAACAAAATCTGAATTTGTGGAATACCTAGACTAGCCGCCGCATTTCTAAGTATTGACACTAATAGGCCATATCCATACGAGCATTTTGGTGTATCACACTTATATCCTATCAGTTTTTTGTGGAGTTGCTCCATGAAAATGCGATTCACCACTGGTGGTCAGTAAACAAAATTTGAATTTCTGGAATACCCAGACTAGTCGCCGCATTTCTAAGTATGGACACTAATAGGCCTTATTCATACGAACATTTTGGTATACCACACTTATATCCTATCAGTTTTTTGTGGAGTTGCTCCATGAAAATGTGATTCACCAATGGTGGTCGGTAAACAAAATCTGAATTTGTGGAATACCTAGACTAGTCGCCGCATTTCTAAGTATGGACACTAATAGGCCATATCCATACGAGCATTTTGGTGTATCATACTTATATCCTATCAGTTTTATGTGGAGTTGCTCCATGAAAATGCGATTCACCACTGGTGGTCAGTAAACAAAATTTGAATTTCTGGAATACCTAGACTAGCCGCCGCATTTCTAAGTATGGACGCTAATAGGCCTTATTCATACGAACATTTTGGTATACCACATTTATATCCTATCAGTTTTTTGTGGAGTTGCTCCATGAAAATGTGATTCACCAATGGTGGTCGGTAAACAAAATCTGAATTTGTGAGATACCTAGACTATTCGCCGCATTTCTAAGTATGGACACTAATAGGCCATGTCCATACGAGCATTTTGGTGTATCACACTTATATCCTATCAGTTTTTTGTGGAGTTGCTCCATGAAAATGTGATTCACCAATGGTGGTCGGTAAACAAAATCTGAATTTGTGGAATACCTAGACTAGTCGCCCCATTTCTAAGCATGGACACTAATAGGCCTTATTCATACGAACATTTTGGTATACCACACTTATATCCTATCAGTTTTTTGTGGAGTTGCTCCATGAAAATGTGATTCACCAATGGTGGTCGGTAAACAAAATCTGAATTTGTGGAATATCTAGACTAGTCGCCGCATTTCTAAGTATGGACACTAATAGGCCATATCCATACGAGAATTTTGGTGTATCACACTTATATCCTATCAGTTTTTTGTGGAGTTGCTCCATGAAAATGTGATTCACCACTGGTGGTCAGTAAACAAAATTTGAATTTCTGGAATACCTAGACTAGCCGCCGCATTTCTAAGTATGGACGCTAATAGGCCTTATTCATACGAACATTTTGGTATACCACATTTATATCCTATCAGTTTTTTGTGGAGTTGCTCCATGAAAATGTGATTCACCAATGGTGGTCGGTAAACAAAATCTGAATTTGTGAGATACCTAGACTATTCGCCGCATTTCTAAGTATGGACACTAATAGGCCATGTCCATACGAGCATTTTGGTGTATCACACTTATATCCTATCAGTTTTTTGTGGAGTTGCTCCATGAAAATGTGATTCACCACTGGTGGTCAGTAAACAAAATTTGAATTTCTGGAATACCCAGACTAGTCGCCGCATTTCTAAGTATGGACACTAATAGGCCTTATTCATACGAACATTTTGGTATACCACACTTATATCCTATCAGTTTTTTGTGGAGTTGCTCCATGAAAATGTGATTCACCAATGCTGGTCGGTAAACAAAATCTGAATTTGTGGAATACCTAGACTAGCCGCCGCATTTCTAAGTATTGACACTAATAGGCCATATCCATACGAGCATTTTGGTGTATCACACTTATATCCTATCAGTTTTTTGTGGAGTTGCTCCATGAAAATGCGATTCACCACTGGTGGTCAGTAAACAAAATTTGAATTTCTGGAATACCCAGACTAGTCGCCGCATTTCTAAGTATGGACACTAATAGGCCTTATTCATACGAACATTTTGGTATACCACACTTATATCCTATCAGTTTTTTGTGGAGTTGCTCCATGAAAATGTGATTCACCAATGGTGGTCGGTAAACAAAATCTGAATTTGTGGAATACCTAGACTAGTCGCCGCATTTCTAAGTATGGACACTAATAGGCCATATCCATACGAGCATTTTGGTGTATCATACTTATATCCTATCAGTTTTATGTGGAGTTGCTCCATGAAAATGCGATTCACCACTGGTGGTCAGTAAACAAAATTTGAATTTCTGGAATACCTAGACTAGCCGCCGCATTTCTAAGTATGGACGCTAATAGGCCTTATTCATACGAACATTTTGGTATACCACATTTATATCCTATCAGTTTTTTGTGGAGTTGCTCCATGAAAATGTGATTCACCAATGGTGGTCGGTAAACAAAATCTGAATTTGTGAGATACCTAGACTATTCGCCGCATTTCTAAGTATGGACACTAATAGGCCATGTCCATACGAGCATTTTGGTGTATCACACTTATATCCTATCAGTTTTTTGTGGAGTTGCTCCATGAAAATGTGATTCACCAATGGTGGTCGGTAAAGAAAATCTGAATTTGTGGAATACCTAGACTAGTCGCCCCATTTCTAAGCATGGACACTAATAGGCCTTATTCATACGAACATTTTGGTATACCACACTTATATCCTATCAGTTTTTTGTGGAGTTGCTCCATGAAAATGTGATTCACCAATGGTGGTCGGTAAACAAAATCTGAATTTGTGGAATATCTAGACTAGTCGCCGCATTTCTAAGTATGGACACTAATAGGCCATATCCATACGAGAATTTTGGTGTATCACACTTATATCCTATCAGTTTTTTGTGGAGTTGCTCCATGAAAATGTGATTCACCAATGGTGGTCAGTAAACAAAATATGAATTTGTGGAATACCTAGACTAGTCGCCGCATTTCTAAGTATGGACACTAATAGGCCATATCCATACGAGCATTTTGGTGTATCACACTTATATCCTATCAGTTTTTTGTGGAGTTGCTCCATGAAAATGTGATTCACCAATGGTGGTCAGTAAACAAAATATGAATTTGTGGAATACCTAGACTAGTCGCCGCATTTCTAAGTATGGACACTAATAGGCCATATCCATACGAGCATTTTGGTGTATCACACTTATAACCTATCAGTTTTTTGTGGAGTTGCTCCATGAAAATGTGATTCACCAATGGTGGTCGGTAAACAAAATCTGAATTTGTGGAATACCTAGACCAGTCGCCGCATTTCTAAGTATGGACGCTAATAGGCCTTATTCATACGAACATTTTGGTATACCACACTTATATCCTATCAGTTTTTTGTGGAGTTGACCATGTCCATACGAGCATTTTGGTGTATCACACTTATATCCTATCAGTTTTTTGTGGAGTTGCTCCATGAAAATGTGATTCACCACTGGTGGTCAGTAAACAAAATTTGAATTTCTGGAATTCCCAGACTAGTCGCCGCATTTCTAAGTATGGACGCTAATAGGCCTTATTCATACGAACATTTTGGTATACCACACTTATATCCTATCAGTTTTTTGTGGAGTTGCTCCATGAAAATGTGATTCACCAATGGTGGTCGGTAAACAAAATACGAATTTGTGGAATACCTAGACTAGTCGCCGCATTTCTAAGTACGGACACTAATAGGCCATATCCATACGAGCATTTTGGTGTATCACACTTATATCCTATCAGTTTTTTGTGGAGTTGCTCCATGAAAATGTGATTCACCAATGGTGGTCGGTAAACAAAATCTGAATTTGTGGAATACCTAGACCAGTCGCCGCATTTCTAAGTATGGACGCTAATAGGCCTTATTCATACGAATATTTTGGTATACCACATTTATATCCTATCAGTTTTTTGTGGAGTTGCTCTATGAAAATGTGATTCACCAATGGTGGTCGGTAAACAAAATCTGAATTTGTGGGATACCTAGACTAGTCGCCGCATTTCTAAGTACGGACACTAATAGGCCATGTCCATACGAGCATTTTGGTGTATCACACTTATATCCTATCAGTTTTTTGTGGAGTTGGTCCATGAAAATGTGATTCACCAATGGTGGTCGGTAAACAAAATCTGAATTTGTGGAATACCTAGACTAGTCGCCCCATTTCTAAGCATGGACACTAATAGGCCTTATTCATACGAACATTTTGGTATACCACACTTATATCCTATCAGTTTTTTGTGGAGTTGCTCCATGAAAATGTGATTCACCAATGGTGGTCGGTAAACAAAATCTGAATTTGTGGAATACGTAGACTAGTCGCCGCATTTCTAAGTATGGACACTAATAGGCCATATCCATATGAGCATTTTGGTGTATCACACTTATATCCTATCAGTTTTTAGTGGAGTTGCTCCATGAAAATGTGATTCACCAATGGTGGTCGGCAAACAAAATCTGAATTTGTGAAATACCTAGACTAGTCGCCCCATTTCTAAGCCTGGACACTAATAGGCCTTATTCATACGAACATTTTGGTATACCACACTTATATCCTATCAGTTTTTTGTGGAGTTGCTCCATGAAAATGTGATTCACCAATGGTGGTCGGTAAACAAAATCTGAATTTGTGGAATACCTAGACTAGCCGCCGCATTTCTAAGTATTGACACTAATAGGCCATATCCATACGAGCATTTTGGTGTATCACACTTATATCCTATCAGTTTTTTGTGGAGTTGCTCCATGAAAATGCGATTCACCACTGGTGGTCGGTAAACAAAATTTGAATTTCTGGAATACCAAGACTAGTCGCCGCATTTCTAAGTATGGACACTAATAGGCCTTATTCATACGAACATTTTGGTATACCACACTTATATCCTATCAGTTTTTTGTGGAGTTGCTCCATGAAAATGTGATTCACCAATGGTGGTCGGTAAACAAAATCTGAATTTGTGGAATACCTAGACTAGTCGCCGCATTTCTAAGTATGGACACTAATAGGCCATATCCATACGAGCATTTTGGTGTATCACACTTATATCCTATCAGTTTTATGTGGAGTTGCTCCATGAAAATGCGATTCACCACTGGTGGTCAGTAAACAAAATTTGAATTTCTGGAATACCTAGACTAGCCGCCGCATTTCTAAGTATGGACGCTAATAGGCCTTATTCATACGAACATTTTGGTATACCACATTTATATCCTATCAGTTTTTTGTGGAGTTGCTCCATGAAAATGTGATTCACCAATGGTGGTCGGTAAACAAAATCTGAATTTGTGAGATACCTAGACTAGTCGCCGCATTTCTAAGTATGGACACTAATAGGCCATGTCCATACGAGCATTTTGGTGTATCACACTTATATCCTATCAGTTTTTTGTGGAGTTGCTCCATGAAAATGTGATTCACCAATGGTGGTCGGTAAACAAAATCTGAATTTGTGGAATACCTAGACTAGTCGCCCCATTTCTAAGCATGGACACTAATAGGCCTTATTCATACGAACATTTTGGTATACCACACTTATATCCTATCAGTTTTTTGTGGAGTTGCTCCATGAAAATGTGATTCACCAATGGTGGTCGGTAAACAAAATCTGAATTTGTGGAATATCCAGACTAGTCGCCGCATTTCTAAGTATGGACACTAATAGGCCATATCCATACGAGCATTTTGGTGTATCACACTTATATCCTATCAGTTTTTTGTGGAGTTGCTCCATGAAAATGCGATTCACAACTGGTGGTCAGTAAACAAAATTTGAATTCCTGGAATTCCCAGACTAGTCGCCGCATTTCTAGGTATGGACGCTAATAGGCCTTATTCATACGAACATTTTGGTATACCACACTTATATCCTATCAGTTTTTTGTGGAGTTGCTCCATGAAAATGTGATTCACCAATGGTGGTCGGTAAACAAAATCTGAATTTGTGGAATACCTAGACTAGTCGCCGCATTTCTAAGCATGGACGCTAATAGGCCTTATTCATACGAACATTTTGGTATACCACACTTATATCCTATCAGTTTTTTGTGGAGTTGCTCCATGAAAATGTGATTCACCAATGGTGGTCGGTAAACAAAATCTGAATTTGTGGAATACCTAGACTAGTCGCCGCATTTCTAAGTATGGACACTAATAGGCCATATCCATACGAGCATTTTGGTGTATCACACTTATATCCTATCAGTTTTTTGTGGAGTTGCTCCATGAAAATGTGATTCACCAATGGTGGTCAGTAAACAAAATATGAATTTGTGGAATACCTAGACTAGTCGCCGCATTTCTAAGTATGGACACTAATAGGCCATATCCATACGAGCATTTTGGTGTATCACACTTATATCCTATCAGTTTTTTGTGGAGTTGCTCCATGAAAATGTGATTCACCAATGGTGGTCGGTAAACAAAATCTGAATTTGTGGAATACCTAGACCAGTCGCCGCATTTCTAAGTATGGACGCTAATAGGCCTTATTCATACGAACATTTTGGTATACCACATTTATATCCTATCAGTTTTTTGTGGAGTTGCTCCATGAAAATGTGATTCACCAATGGTGGTCGGTAAACAAAATCTGAATTTGTGGGATACCTAGACTAGTCGCCGCATTTCTAAGTATGGACACTAATAGGCCATGTCCATACGAGCATTTTGGTGTATCACACTTATATCCTATCAGTTTTTTGTGGAGTTGCTCCATGAAAATGTGATTTACCAATGGTGGTCGGTAAGCAAAATCTGAATTTGTGGAATACCTAGACTAGTCGCCCCATTTCTAAGCATGGACACTAATAGGCCTTATTCATACGAACATTTTGGTATACCACACTTATATCCTGTCAGTTTTTTGTGGAGTTGCTCCATGAAAATGCGATTCACCACTGGTGGTCAGTAAACAAAATCTGAATTTGTGGAATACCTAGACTAGTCGCCGCATTTCTAAGCATGGACGCTAATAGGCCTTATTCATACGAACATTTTGGTATACCACACTTATATCCTATCAGTTTTTTGTGGAGTTGCTCCATGAAAATGTGATTCACCAATGGTGGTCGGTAAACAAAATCTGAATTTGTGGAATACCTAGACTAGTCGCCGCATTTCTAAGTATGGACACTAATAGGCCATATCCATACGAGCATTTTGGTGTATCACACTTATATCCTATCAGTTTTTTGTGGAGTTGCTCCATGAAAATGTGATTCACCAATGGTGGTCGGTAAACAAAATCTGAATTTGTGGAATACCTAGACCAGTCGACGCATTTCTAAGTATGGACGCTAATAGGCCTTATTCATACGAACATTTTGGTATACCACACTTATATCCTATCAGTTTTTTGTGGAGTTGCTCCATGAAAATGTGATTCACCAATGGTGGTCGGTAAACAAAATACGAATTTGTGGAATACCTAGACTAGTCGCCGCATTTCTAAGTATGGACACTAATAGGCCATATCCATATGAGCATTTTGGTGTATCACACTTATATCCTATCAGTTTTTAGTGGAGTTGCTCCATGAAAATGTGATTCACCAATGGTGGTCGGCAAACAAAATCTGAATTTGTGAAATACCTAGACTAGTCGCCCCATTTCTAAGCCTGGACACTAATAGGCCTTATTCATACGAACATTTTGGTATACCACACTTATATCCTATCAGTTTTTTGTGGAGTTGCTCCATGAAAATGTGATTCACCAATGGTGGTCGGTAAACAAAATCTGAATTTGTGGAATACCTAGACTAGCCGCCGCATTTCTAAGTATTGACACTAATAGGCCATATCCATACGAGCATTTTGGTGTATCACACTTATATCCTATCAGTTTTTTGTGGAGTTGCTCCATGAAAATGCGATTCACCACTGGTGGTCGGTAAACAAAATTTGAATTTCTGGAATACCAAGACTAGTCGCCGCATTTCTAAGTATGGACACTAATAGGCCTTATTCATACGAACATTTTGGTATACCACACTTATATCCTATCAGTTTTTTGTGGAGTTGCTCCATGAAAATGTGATTCACCAATGGTGGTCGGTAAACAAAATCTGAATTTGTGGAATATCTAGACTAGTCGCCGCATTTCTAAGTATGGACACTAATAGGCCATATCCATACGAGAATTTTGGTGTATCACACTTATATCCTATCAGTTTTTTGTGGAGTTGCTCCATGAAAATGTGATTCACCAATGGTGGTCAGTAAACAAAATATGAATTTGTGGAATACCTAGACTAGTCGCCGCATTTCTAAGTATGGACACTAATAGGCCATATCCATACGAGCATTTTGGTGTATCACACTTATATCCTATCAGTTTTTTGTGGAGTTGCTCCATGAAAATGTGATTCACCAATGGTGGTCAGTAAACAAAATATGAATTTGTGGAATACCTAGACTAGTCGCCGCATTTCTAAGTATGGACACTAATAGGCCATATCCATACGAGCATTTTGGTGTATCACACTTATAACCTATCAGTTTTTTGTGGAGTTGCTCCATGAAAATGTGATTCACCAATGGTGGTCGGTAAACAAAATCTGAATTTGTGGAATACCTAGACCAGTCGCCGCATTTCTAAGTATGGACGCTAATAGGCCTTATTCATACGAACATTTTGGTATACCACACTTATAACCTATCAGTTTTTTGTGGAGTTGACCATGTCCATACGAGCATTTTGGTGTATCACACTTATATCCTATCAGTTTTTTGTGGAGTTGCTCCATGAAAATGTGATTCACCACTGGTGGTCAGTAAACAAAATTTGAATTTCTGGAATTCCCAGACTAGTCGCCGCATTTCTAAGTATGGACGCTAATAGGCCTTATTCATACGAACATTTTGGTATACCACACTTATATCCTATCAGTTTTTTGTGGAGTTGCTCCATGAAAATGTGATTCACCAATGGTGGTCGGTAAACAAAATACGAATTTGTGGAATACCTAGACTAGTCGCCGCATTTCTAAGTACGGACACTAATAGGCCATATCCATACGAGCATTTTGGTGTATCACACTTATATCCTATCAGTTTTTTGTGGAGTTGCTCCATGAAAATGTGATTCACCAATGGTGGTCGGTAAACAAAATCTGAATTTGTGGAATACCTAGACCAGTCGCCGCATTTCTAAGTATGGACGCTAATAGGCCTTATTCATACGAATATTTTGGTATACCACATTTATATCCTATCAGTTTTTTGTGGAGTTGCTCTATGAAAATGTGATTCACCAATGGTGGTCGGTAAACAAAATCTGAATTTGTGGGATACCTAGACTAGTCGCCGCATTTCTAAGTACGGACACTAATAGGCCATGTCCATACGAGCATTTTGGTGTATCACACTTATATCCTATCAGTTTTTTGTGGAGTTGGTCCATGAAAATGTGATTCACCAATGGTGGTCGGTAAACAAAATCTGAATTTGTGGAATACCTAGACTAGTCGCCCCATTTCTAAGCATGGACACTAATAGGCCTTATTCATACGAACATTTTGGTATACCACACTTATATCCTATCAGTTTTTTGTGGAGTTGCTCCATGAAAATGTGATTCACCAATGGTGGTCGGTAAACAAAATCTGAATTTGTGGAATACGTAGACTAGTCGCCGCATTTCTAAGTATGGACACTAATAGGCCATATCCATATGAGCATTTTGGTGTATCACACTTATATCCTATCAGTTTTTAGTGGAGTTGCTCCATGAAAATGTGATTCACCAATGGTGGTCGGCAAACAAAATCTGAATTTGTGAAATACCTAGACTAGTCGCCCCATTTCTAAGCCTGGACACTAATAGGCCTTATTCATACGAACATTTTGGTATACCACACTTATATCCTATCAGTTTTTTGTGGAGTTGCTCCATGAAAATGTGATTCACCAATGGTGGTCGGTAAACAAAATCTGAATTTGTGGAATACCTAGACTAGCCGCCGCATTTCTAAGTATTGACACTAATAGGCCATATCCATACGAGCATTTTGGTGTATCACACTTATATCCTATCAGTTTTTTGTGGAGTTGCTCCATGAAAATGCGATTCACCACTGGTGGTCAGTAAACAAAATTTGAATTTCTGGAATACCCAGACTAGTCGCCGCATTTCTAAGTATGGACACTAATAGGCCTTATTCATACGAACATTTTGGTATACCACACTTATATCCTATCAGTTTTTTGTGGAGTTGCTCCATGAAAATGTGATTCACCAATGGTGGTCGGTAAACAAAATCTGAATTTGTGGAATACCTAGACTAGTCGCCGCATTTCTAAGTATGGACACTAATAGGCCATATCCATACGAGCATTTTGGTGTATCATACTTATATCCTATCAGTTTTATGTGGAGTTGCTCCATGAAAATGCGATTCACCACTGGTGGTCAGTAAACAAAATTTGAATTTCTGGAATACCTAGACTAGCCGCCGCATTTCTAAGTATGGACGCTAATAGGCCTTATTCATACGAACATTTTGGTATACCACATTTATATCCTATCAGTTTTTTGTGGAGTTGCTCCATGAAAATGTGATTCACCAATGGTGGTCGGTAAACAAAATCTGAATTTGTGAGATACCTAGACTATTCGCCGCATTTCTAAGTATGGACACTAATAGGCCATGTCCATACGAGCATTTTGGTGTATCACACTTATATCCTATCAGTTTTTTGTGGAGTTGCTCCATGAAAATGTGATTCACCAATGGTGGTCGGTAAACAAAATCTGAATTTGTGGAATACCTAGACTAGTCGCCCCATTTCTAAGCATGGACACTAATAGGCCTTATTCATACGAACATTTTGGTATACCACACTTATATCCTATCAGTTTTTTGTGGAGTTGCTCCATGAAAATGTGATTCACCAATGGTGGTCGGTAAACAAAATCTGAATTTGTGGAATATCTAGACTAGTCGCCGCATTTCTAAGTATGGACACTAATAGGCCATATCCATACGAGAATTTTGGTGTATCACACTTATATCCTATCAGTTTTTTGTGGAGTTGCTCCATGAAAATGTGATTCACCAATGGTGGTCAGTAAACAAAATATGAATTTGTGGAATACCTAGACTAGTCGCCGCATTTCTAAGTATGGACACTAATAGGCCATATCCATACGAGCATTTTGGTGTATCACACTTATATCCTATCAGTTTTTTGTGGAGTTGCTCCATGAAAATGTGATTCACCAATGGTGGTCAGTAAACAAAATATGAATTTGTGGAATACCTAGACTAGTCGCCGCATTTCTAAGTATGGACACTAATAGGCCATATCCATACGAGCATTTTGGTGTATCACACTTATAACCTATCAGTTTTTTGTGGAGTTGCTCCATGAAAATGTGATTCACCAATGGTGGTCGGTAAACAAAATCTGAATTTGTGGAATACCTAGACCAGTCGCCGCATTTCTAAGTATGGACGCTAATAGGCCTTATTCATACGAACATTTTGGTATACCACACTTATATCCTATCAGTTTTTTGTGGAGTTGACCATGTCCATACGAGCATTTTGGTGTATCACACTTATATCCTATCAGTTTTTTGTGGAGTTGCTCCATGAAAATGTGATTCACCACTGGTGGTCAGTAAACAAAATTTGAATTTCTGGAATTCCCAGACTAGTCGCCGCATTTCTAAGTATGGACGCTAATAGGCCTTATTCATACGAACATTTTGGTATACCACACTTATATCCTATCAGTTTTTTGTGGAGTTGCTCCATGAAAATGTGATTCACCAATGGTGGTCGGTAAACAAAATACGAATTTGTGGAATACCTAGACTAGTCGCCGCATTTCTAAGTACGGACACTAATAGGCCATATCCATACGAGCATTTTGGTGTATCACACTTATATCCTATCAGTTTTTTGTGGAGTTGCTCCATGAAAATGTGATTCACCAATGGTGGTCGGTAAACAAAATCTGAATTTGTGGAATACCTAGACCAGTCGCCGCATTTCTAAGTATGGACGCTAATAGGCCTTATTCATACGAATATTTTGGTATACCACATTTATATCCTATCAGTTTTTTGTGGAGTTGCTCTATGAAAATGTGATTCACCAATGGTGGTCGGTAAACAAAATCTGAATTTGTGGGATACCTAGACTAGTCGCCGCATTTCTAAGTACGGACACTAATAGGCCATGTCCATACGAGCATTTTGGTGTATCACACTTATATCCTATCAGTTTTTTGTGGAGTTGGTCCATGAAAATGTGATTCACCAATGGTGGTCGGTAAACAAAATCTGAATTTGTGGAATACCTAGACTAGTCGCCCCATTTCTAAGCATGGACACTAATAGGCCTTATTCATACGAACATTTTGGTATACCACACTTATATCCTATCAGTTTTTTGTGGAGTTGCTCCATGAAAATGTGATTCACCAATGGTGGTCGGTAAACAAAATCTGAATTTGTGGAATACGTAGACTAGTCGCCGCATTTCTAAGTATGGACACTAATAGGCCATATCCATATGAGCATTTTGGTGTATCACACTTATATCCTATCAGTTTTTAGTGGAGTTGCTCCATGAAAATGTGATTCACCAATGGTGGTCGGCAAACAAAATCTGAATTTGTGAAATACCTAGACTAGTCGCCCCATTTCTAAGCCTGGACACTAATAGGCCTTATTCATACGAACATTTTGGTATACCACACTTATATCCTATCAGTTTTTTGTGGAGTTGCTCCATGAAAATGTGATTCACCAATGGTGGTCGGTAAACAAAATCTGAATTTGTGGAATACCTAGACTAGCCGCCGCATTTCTAAGTATTGACACTAATAGGCCATATCCATACGAGCATTTTGGTGTATCACACTTATATCCTATCAGTTTTTTGTGGAGTTGCTCCATGAAAATGCGATTCACCACTGGTGGTCGGTAAACAAAATTTGAATTTCTGGAATACCAAGACTAGTCGCCGCATTTCTAAGTATGGACACTAATAGGCCTTATTCATACGAACATTTTGGTATACCACACTTATATCCTATCAGTTTTTTGTGGAGTTGCTCCATGAAAATGTGATTCACCAATGGTGGTCGGTAAACAAAATCTGAATTTGTGGAATACCTAGACTAGTCGCCGCATTTCTAAGTATGGACACTAATAGGCCATATCCATACGAGCATTTTGGTGTATCACACTTATATCCTATCAGTTTTATGTGGAGTTGCTCCATGAAAATGCGATTCACCACTGGTGGTCAGTAAACAAAATTTGAATTTCTGGAATACCTAGACTAGCCGCCGCATTTCTAAGTATGGACGCTAATAGGCCTTATTCATACGAACATTTTGGTATACCACATTTATATCCTATCAGTTTTTTGTGGAGTTGCTCCATGAAAATGTGATTCACCAATGGTGGTCGGTAAACAAAATCTGAATTTGTGAGATACCTAGACTAGTCGCCGCATTTCTAAGTATGGACACTAATAGGCCATGTCCATACGAGCATTTTGGTGTATCACACTTATATCCTATCAGTTTTTTGTGGAGTTGCTCCATGAAAATGTGATTCACCAATGGTGGTCGGTAAACAAAATCTGAATTTGTGGAATACCTAGACTAGTCGCCCCATTTCTAAGCATGGACACTAATAGGCCTTATTCATACGAACATTTTGGTATACCACACTTATATCCTATCAGTTTTTTGTGGAGTTGCTCCATGAAAATGTGATTCACCAATGGTGGTCGGTAAACAAAATCTGAATTTGTGGAATATCCAGACTAGTCGCCGCATTTCTAAGTATGGACACTAATAGGCCATATCCATACGAGCATTTTGGTGTATCACACTTATATCCTATCAGTTTTTTGTGGAGTTGCTCCATGAAAATGCGATTCACAACTGGTGGTCAGTAAACAAAATTTGAATTCCTGGAATTCCCAGACTAGTCGCCGCATTTCTAGGTATGGACGCTAATAGGCCTTATTGATACGAACATTTTGGTATACCACACTTATATCCTATCAGTTTTTTGTGGAGTTGCTCCATGAAAATGTGATTCACCAATGGTGGTCGGTAAACAAAATCTGAATTTGTGGAATACCTAGACTAGTCGCCGCATTTCTAAGCATGGACGCTAATAGGCCTTATTCATACGAACATTTTGGTATACCACACTTATATCCTATCAGTTTTTTGTGGAGTTGCTCCATGAAAATGTGATTCACCAATGGTGGTCGGTAAACAAAATCTGAATTTGTGGAATACCTAGACTAGTCGCCGCATTTCTAAGTATGGACACTAATAGGCCATATCCATACGAGCATTTTGGTGTATCACACTTATATCCTATCAGTTTTTTGTGGAGTTGCTCCATGAAAATGTGATTCACCAATGGTGGTCAGTAAACAAAATATGAATTTGTGGAATACCTAGACTAGTCGCCGCATTTCTAAGTATGGACACTAATAGGCCATATCCATACGAGCATTTTGGTGTATCACACTTATATCCTATCAGTTTTTTGTGGAGTTGCTCCATGAAAATGTGATTCACCAATGGTGGTCGGTAAACAAAATCTGAATTTGTGGAATACCTAGACCAGTCGCCGCATTTCTAAGTATGGACGCTAATAGGCCTTATTCATACGAACATTTTGGTATACCACATTTATATCCTATCAGTTTTTTGTGGAGTTGCTCCATGAAAATGTGATTCACCAATGGTGGTCGGTAAACAAAATCTGAATTTGTGGGATACCTAGACTAGTCGCCGCATTTCTAAGTATGGACACTAATAGGCCATGTCCATACGAGCATTTTGGTGTATCACACTTATATCCTATCAGTTTTTTGTGGAGTTGCTCCATGAAAATGTGATTCACCAATGGTGGTCGGTAAGCAAAATCTGAATTTGTGGAATACCTAGACTAGTCGCCCCATTTCTAAGCATGGACACTAATAGGCCTTATTCATACGAACATTTTGGTATACCACACTTATATCCTGTCAGTTTTTTGTGGAGTTGCTCCATGAAAATGCGATTCACCACTGGTGGTCAGTAAACAAAATCTGAATTTGTGGAATACCTAGACTAGTCGCCGCATTTCTAAGCATGGACGCTAATAGGCCTTATTCATACGAACATTTTGGTATACCACACTTATATCCTATCAGTTTTTTGTGGAGTTGCTCCATGAAAATGTGATTCACCAATGGTGGTCGGTAAACAAAATCTGAATTTGTGGAATACCTAGACTAGTCGCCGCATTTCTAAGTATGGACACTAATAGGCCATATCCATACGAGCATTTTGGTGTATCACACTTATATCCTATCAGTTTTTTGTGGAGTTGCTCCATGAAAATGTGATTCACCAATGGTGGTCGGTAAACAAAATCTGAATTTGTGGAATACCTAGACCAGTCGACGCATTTCTAAGTATGGACGCTAATAGGCCTTATTCATACGAACATTTTGGTATACCACACTTATATCCTATCAGTTTTTTGTGGAGTTGCTCCATGAAAATGTGATTCACCAATGGTGGTCGGTAAACAAAATACGAATTTGTGGAATACCTAGACTAGTCGCCGCATTTCTAAGTATGGACACTAATAGGCCATATCCATATGAGCATTTTGGTGTATCACACTTATATCCTATCAGTTTTTAGTGGAGTTGCTCCATGAAAATGTGATTCACCAATGGTGGTCGGCAAACAAAATCTGAATTTGTGAAATACCTAGACTAGTCGCCCCATTTCTAAGCCTGGACACTAATAGGCCTTATTCATACGAACATTTTGGTATACCACACTTATATCCTATCAGTTTTTTGTGGAGTTGCTCCATGAAAATGTGATTCACCAATGGTGGTCGGTAAACAAAATCTGAATTTGTGGAATACCTAGACTAGCCGCCGCATTTCTAAGTATTGACACTAATAGGCCATATCCATACGAGCATTTTGGTGTATCACACTTATATCCTATCAGTTTTTTGTGGAGTTGCTCCATGAAAATGCGATTCACCACTGGTGGTCGGTAAACAAAATTTGAATTTCTGGAATACCAAGACTAGTCGCCGCATTTCTAAGTATGGACACTAATAGGCCTTATTCATACGAACATTTTGGTATACCACACTTATATCCTATCAGTTTTTTGTGGAGTTGCTCCATGAAAATGTGATTCACCAATGGTGGTCGGTAAACAAAATCTGAATTTGTGGAATACCTAGACTAGTCGCCGCATTTCTAAGTATGGACACTAATAGGCCATATCCATACGAGCATTTTGGTGTATCACACTTATATCCTATCAGTTTTATGTGGAGTTGCTCCATGAAAATGCGATTCACCACTGGTGGTCAGTAAACAAAATTTGAATTTCTGGAATACCTAGACTAGCCGCCGCATTTCTAAGTATGGACGCTAATAGGCCTTATTCATACGAACATTTTGGTATACCACATTTATATCCTATCAGTTTTTTGTGGAGTTGCTCCATGAAAATGTGATTCACCAATGGTGGTCGGTAAACAAAATCTGAATTTGTGAGATACCTAGACTAGTCGCCGCATTTCTAAGTATGGACAGTAATAGGCCATGTCCATACGAGCATTTTGGTGTATCACACTTATATCCTATCAGTTTTTTGTGGAGTTGCTCCATGAAAATGTGATTCACCAATGGTGGTCGGTAAACAAAATCTGAATTTGTGGAATACCTAGACTAGTCGCCCCATTTCTAAGCATGGACACTAATAGGCCTTATTCATACGAACATTTTGGTATACCACACTTATATCCTATCAGTTTTTTGTGGAGTTGCTCCATGAAAATGTGATTCACCAATGGTGGTCGGTAAACAAAATCTGAATTTGTGGAATATCCAGACTAGTCGCCGCATTTCTAAGTATGGACACTAATAGGCCATATCCATACGAGCATTTTGGTGTATCACACTTATATCCTATCAGTTTTTTGTGGAGTTGCTCCATGAAAATGCGATTCACAACTGGTGGTCAGTAAACAAAATTTGAATTCCTGGAATTCCCAGACTAGTCGCCGCATTTCTAGGTATGGACGCTAATAGGCCTTATTCATACGAACATTTTGGTATACCACACTTATATCCTATCAGTTTTTTGTGGAGTTGCTCCATGAAAATGTGATTCACCAATGGTGGTCGGTAAACAAAATCTGAATTTGTGGAATACCTAGACTAGTCGCCGCATTTCTAAGTATGGACACTAATAGGCCATATCCATACGAGCATTTTGGTGTATCACACTTATATCCTATCAGTTTTTTGTGGAGTTGCTCCATGAAAATGTGATTCACCACTGGTGGTCAGTAAACAAAATCTGAATTTGTGGAATACCTAGACTAGGCGCCGCATTTCTAAGCATGGACGCTAATAGGCCTTATTCATACGAACATTTTGGTATACCACACTTATATCCTATCAGTTTTTTGTGGAGTTGCTCCATGAAAATGTGATTCACCAATGGTGGTCGGTAAACAAAATCTGAATTTGTGGAATACCTAGACTAGTCGCCGCATTTCTAAGTATGGACACTAATAGGCCATATCCATACGAGCATTTTGGTGTATCACACTTATATCCTATCAGTTTTTTGTGGAGTTGCTCCATGAAAATGTGATTCACCAATGGTGGTCAGTAAACAAAATATGAATTTGTGGAATACCTAGACTAGTCGCCGCATTTCTAAGTATGGACACTAATAGGCCATATCCATACGAGCATTTTGGTGTATCACACTTATATCCTATCAGTTTTTTGTGGAGTTGCTCCATGAAAATGTGATTCACCAATGGTGGTCGGTAAACAAAATCTGAATTTGTGGAATACCTAGACCAGTCGCCGCATTTCTAAGTATGGACGCTAATAGGCCTTATTCATACGAACATTTTGGTATACCACATTTATATCCTATCAGTTTTTTGTGGAGTTGCTCCATGAAAATGTGATTCACCAATGGTGGTCGGTAAACAAAATCTGAATTTGTGGTATACCTAGACTAGTCGCCGCATTTCTAAGTATGGACACTAATAGGCCATGTCCATACGAGCATTTTGGTGTATCACACTTATATCCTATCAGTTTTTTGTGGAGTTGCTCCATGAAAATGTGATTCACCAATGGTGGTCGGTAAGCAAAATCTGAATTTGTGGAATACCTAGACTAGTCGCCCCATTTCTAAGCATGGACACTAATAGGCCTTATTCATACGAACATTTTGGTATACCACACTTATATCCTGTCAGTTTTTTGTGGAGTTGCTCCATGAAAATGCGATTCACCACTGGTGGTCAGTAAACAAAATCTGAATTTGTGGAATACCTAGACTAGTCGCCGCATTTCTAAGCATGGACGCTAATAGGCCTTATTCATACGAACATTTTGGTATACCACACTTATATCCTATCAGTTTTTTGTGGAGTTGCTCCATGAAAATGTGATTCACCAATGGTGGTCGGTAAACAAAATCTGAATTTGTGGAATACCTAGACTAGTCGCCGCATTTCTAAGTATGGACACTAATAGGCCATATCCATACGAGCATTTTGGTGTATCACACTTATATCCTATCAGTTTTTTGTGGAGTTGCTCCATGAAAATGTGATTCACCAATGGTGGTCGGTAAACAAAATCTGAATTTGTGGAATACCTAGACCAGTCGACGCATTTCTAAGTACGGACGCTAATAGGCCTTATTCATACGAACATTTTGGTATACCACACTTATATCCTATCAGTTTTTTGTGGAGTTGCTCCATGAAAATGTGATTCACCAATGGTGGTCGGTAAACAAAATCTGAATTTGTGGAATACCTAGACTAGTCGCCGCATTTCTAAGTATGGACACTAATAGGCCATGTCCATACGAGCATTTTGGTGTATCACACTTATATCCTATCAGTTTTTTGTGGAGTTGATCCATGAAAATGTGATTCACCAATGGTGGTCGGTAAACAAAATCTGAATTTGTGGAATACCTAGACTAGTCGCCCCATTTCTAAGCATGGACACTATTCATACGAACATTTTGGTATACCACACTTATATCCTATCAGTTTTTTGTGGAGTTGCTCCATGAAAATGTGATTCACCAATGGTGGTCGGTAAACAAAATCTGAATTTGTGGAATACCTAGACTAGTCGCCGCATTTCTAAGTATGGACACTAATAGGCCATATCCATACGAGCATTTAGGTGTATCACACTTATATCCTATCAGTTTTTTGTGGAGTTGCTCCATGAAAATGCGATTCACAACTGGTGGTCAGTAAACAAAATTTGAATTTCTGGAATTCCCAGACTAGTCGCCGCATTTCTAAGTATGGACACTAATAGGCCATGTCCATACGAGCATTTTGGTGTATCACACTTATATCCTATCAGTTTTTTGTGGAGTTGATCCATGAAAATGTGATTCACCAATGGTGGTCGGTAAACAAAATCTGAATTTGTGGAATACCTAGACTAGTCGCCCCATTTCTAAGCATGGACACTATTCATACGAACATTTTGGTATACCACACTTATATCCTATCAGTTTTTTGTGGAGTTGCTCCATGAAAATGTGATTCACCAATGGTGGTCGGTAAACAAAATCTGAATTTGTGGAATACCTAGACTAGTCGCCGCATTTCTAAGTATGGACACTAATAGGCCTTATCCATACGAGCATTTTGGTGTATCACACTTATAACCTATCAGTTTTTTGTGGAGTTGCTCCATGAAAATGTGATTCACCAATGGTCGTCGGTAAACAAAATCTGAATTTGTGGAATACCTAGACTAGTCGCCGCATTTCTAAGTATGGATACTAATAGGCCTTATCCATACGAGCATTTTGGTGTATCACACTTATATCCTATCAGTTTTTTGTGGAGTTGCTCCATGAAAATGTGATTCACCAATGGTGGTCGGTAAACAAAATCTGAATTTGTGGAATACCTAGACTAGTCGCCGCATTTCTAAGTATGGACGCTAATAGACCTTATTCATACGAACATTTTGGTATACCACACTTATATCCTATCAGTTTTTTGTGGAGTTGCTGCATGAAAATGCGATTCACCACTGGTGGTCAGTAAACAAAATCTGAATTTGTGGAATACCTAGACTAGTCGCCGCATTTCTAAGCATGGACGCTAATAGGCCTTATTCATACGAACATTTTGGTATACCACACTTATATCCTATCAGTTTTTTGTGGAGTTGCTCCATGAAAATGTGATTCACCAATGGTGGTCGGTAAACAAAATCTGAATTTGTGGAATACCTAGGACTAGTCGCCGCATTTCTAAGTATGGATACTAATAGGCCATATCCATACGAGCATTTTGGTGTATCACACTTATATCCTATCAGTTTTTTGTGGAGTTGCTCCATGAAAATGTGATTCACCAATGGTGGTCGGTAAACAAAATCTGAATTTGTGGAATACCTAGACTAGTCGCCGCATTTCTAAGTATGGACACTAATAGGCCTTATTCATACGAACATTTTAGTATACCACACTTATATCCTATCAGTTTTTTGTGGAGTTGCTCCATGAAAATGTGATTCACCAATGGTGGTCGGTAAACAAAATCTGAATTTGTGGAATATCTAGACTAGTCGCCGCATTTCTAAGTATGGACACTTATAGGCCATATCCATACGAGCATTTTGGTGTATCACACTTATATCCTATCAGTTTTTTGTGGAGTTGCTCCATGAAAATGCGATTCACCACTGGTGGTCAGTAAACAAAATTTGAATTTCTGGAATACCCAGACCAGTCGCCGCATGTCTAAGTATGGACACTAATAGGCCTTATTCATACGAACATTTTGGTATACCACACTTATATCCTATCAGTTTTTTGTGGAGTTGCTCCATGAAAATGTGATTCACCAATGGTGGTCGGTAAACAAACTCTGAATTTGTGGAATACCTAGACTAGTCGCCGCATTTCTAAGAATGGACGCTAATAGGCCTTATTCATACGAACATTTTGGTATACCACACTTATATCCTATCAGTTTTTTGTGGAGTTGCTCCATGAAAATGTGATTCACCAATGGTGGTCGGTAAACAAAATCTGAATTTGTGGAATATCTAGACTAGTCGCCGCATTTCTAAGTATGGACACTTATAGGCCATATCCATACGAGCATTTTGGTGTATCACACTTATATCCTATCAGTTTTTTGTGGAGTTGCTCCATGAAAATGCGATTCACCACTGGTGGTCAGTAAACAAAATTTGAATTTCTGGAATACCCAGACCAGTCGCCGCATTTCTAAGTATGGACACTAATAGGCCTTATTCATACGAACATTTTGGTATACCACACTTATATCCTATCAGTTTTTTGTGGAGTTGCTCCATGAAAATGTGATTCACCAATGGTGGTCGGTAAACAAACTCTGAATTTGTGGAATACCTAGACTAGTCGCCGCATTTCTAAGCATGGACGCTAATAGGTCTTATTCATACGAACATTTTGGTATACCACACTTATATCCTATCAGTTTTTTGTGGAGTTGCTCCATGAAAATGTGATTCACCAATGGTGGTCGGTAAAAAAAATCTGAATTTGTGGAATACCTAGACTAGTCGCCGCATTTCTGAGTATGGGCACTAATAGGCCATATCCATACGAGCATTTTGGTGTATCACACTTATATCCTACCAGTTTTTTGTGGAGTTGCTCCATGAAAATGTGATTCACCAATGGTGGTCGGTAAACAAAATCTGAATTTGTGGAATACCTAGACTAGTCGCCGCATTTCTAAGTATGGACACTAATAGGCCATATCCATACGAGCATTTTGGTGTATCACACTTATATCCTATCAGTTTTTTGTGGAGTAGCTCCATGAAAATGTGATTCACCAATGCTGGTCTGTAAACAAAATCTGAATTTGTGGAATACCTAGACCAGTCGCCGCATTTCTAAGTATGGACGCTAATAGGCCTTATTCATACGAACATTTTGGTATACCACACTTATATCCTATCAGTTTTTTGTGGAGTTGCTCCATGAAAATGTGATTCACCAATGGTGGTCGGTAAACAAAATATGAATTTGTGGAATACCTAGACTAGTCGCCGCATTTCTAAGTATGGACACTAATAGGCCATATCCATACGAGCATTTTGGTGTATCACACTTATATCCTATCAGTTTTTTGTGGAGTTGCTCCATGAAAATGTGATTCACCAATGGTGGTCGGTAAACAAAATCTGAATTTGTGGAATACCTAGACTAGTCGCCGCATTTCTAAGTATGGACACTAATAGGCCATATCCATACGAGCATTTTGGTGTATCACACTTATATCCTATCAGTTTTTCGTGCAGTTGCTCCATGAAAATGTGATTCACCAATGGTGGTCGGTAAACAAAATCTGAATTTGTGGAATACCTAGACTAGTCGCCGCATTTCTAAGTATGGGCGCTAATAGACCTTATTCATACGAACATTTTGGTATACCACACTTATATCCTATCAGTTTTTTGTGGAGTTGCTCCATGAAAATGTGATTCACCAATGGTGGTCGGTAAACAAAATCTGAATTTGTGGAATACCTAGACTAGTCGCCGCATTTCTAAGTATGGGCGCTAATAGACCTTATTCATACGAACATTTTGGTATACCACACTTATATCCTATCAGTTTTTTGTGGAGTTGCTCCATGAAAATGCGATTCACCACTGGTGGTCAGTAAACAAAATCTGAATTTGTGGAATACCTAGACTAGTCGCCGCATTTCTAAGCATGGACGCTAATAGGCCTTATTCATACGAACATTTTGGTATACCACACTTATATCCTATCAGTTTTTTGTGGAGTTGCTCCATGAAAATGTGATTCACCAATGGTGGTCGGTAAACAAAATCTGAATTTGTGGAATACCTAGACTAGTCGCCGCATTTATAAGTATGGATACTAATAGGCCTTATCCATACGAGAATTTTGGTGTATCACACTTATATCCTATCAGTTTTTTGTGGAGTTGCTCCATGAAAATGTGATTCACCAATGGTGGTCGGTAAACAAAATTTTGAATTTCTGGAATACCTAGACTAGTCGCCGCATTTCTAAGTATGGACACTAATAGGCCTTATACATACGAACATTTTGGTATACCACACTTATATCCTATCAGTTTTTTGTGGAGTTGCTCCATGAAAATGTGATTCACCAATGGTGGTCGGTAAACAAAATATGAATTTGTGGAATACCTAGACTAGTCGCCGCATTTCTGAGTATGGACACTAATAGGCCATATCCATACGAGCATTTTGTTGTATCACACTTATATCCTCTCAGTTTTTTGTGGAGTTGCTCCATGAAAATGTGATTCACCAATGGTGGTCGGTAAACAAAATCTGAATTTGTGGAATACCTAGACTAGTCGCCGCATTTCTAAGTATGGACACTAATAGGCCATATCCATACGAGCATTTTGGTGTATCACACTTATATCCTATCAGTTTTTTGTGGAGTTGCTCCATGAAAATGTGATTCAACATTGGTGGTCGGTAAACAAAATCTGAATTTGTGGAATACCTAGACTAGTCGCCGCATTTCTAAGTATGGACACTAATAGGCCATATCCATACGAGCATTTTGTTGTATCACACTTATATCCTATCAGTTTTTTGTGGAGTTGCTCCATGAAAATGTGATTCACCAATGGTGGTCGGTAAACAAAATCTGAATTTGTGGAATACCTAGACCAGTCGCCGCATTTCTAAGTATGGACGCTAATAGGCCTTATTCATACGAATATTTTGGTATACCACATTTATATCCTATCAGTTTTTTGTGGAGTTGCTCTGTGAAAATGTGATGATTCACCAATAGTGGTTGGTAAACAAAATCTGAATTTGTGGGATACCTAGACTAGTCGCCGCATTTCTAAGTATGGACACTAATAGGCCATGTCCATACGAGCATTTTGGTGTATCACACTTATATCCTATCAGTTTTTTGTGGAGTTGCTCCATGAAAATGTGATTCACCAATGCTGGTCGGTAAACAAAATCTGAATTTGTGGAATACCTAGACTAGTCGCCGCATTTCTAAGTATGGACACTAATAGGCCATATCCATACGAGCATTTTGGTGTATCACACTTATATCCTATCAGTTTTTTGTGGAGTTGCTCCATGAAAATGTGATTCACCAATGGTGGTCGGTAAACAAAATCTGAATTTGTGGAATACCTAGACTAGTCGCCGCATTTCTAAGTATGGACACTAATAGGCCATATCCATACGAGCATTTTGGTGTATCACACTTATATCCTATCAGTTTTTTGTGGAGTTGCTCCATGAAAATGTGATTCACCAATGGTGGTCGGTAAACAAAATCTGAATTTGTGGAATACCTAGACTAGTCGCCGCATTTCTAAGTATGGACACTAATAGGCCATATCCATACGAGCATTTTGGTGTATCACACTTATATCCTATCAGTTTTTTGTGGAGTTGCTCCATGAAAATGCGATTCACCACTGGTGGTCAGTAAACAAAATTTGAATTTGTGGAATACCTAGACTAGTCGCCGCATTTCTAAGTATGGACACTAATAGGCCATGTCCATACGAGCATTTTGGTGTATCACACTTATATCCTATCAGTTTTTTGTGGAGTTGCTCCATGAAAATGTGATTCACCAATGCTGGTCGGTAAACAAAATCTGAATTTGTGGAATACCTAGACTAGTCGCCGCATTTCTAAGTATGGACACTAATAGGCCATATCCATACGAGCATTTTGGTGTATCACACTTATATCCTATCAGTTTTTTGTGGAGTTGCTCCATGAAAATGTGATTCACCAATGGTGGTCGGTAAACAAAATCTGAATTTGTGGAATACCTAGACTAGTCGCCGCATTTCTAAGTATGGACACTAATAGGCCATATCCATACGAGCATTTTGGTGTATCACACTTATATCCTATCAGTTTTTTGTGGAGTTGCTCCATGAAAATGTGATTCAACATTGGTGGTCGGTAAACAAAATCTGAATTTGTGGAATACCTAGACTAGTCGCCGCATTTCTAAGTATGGACACTAATAGGCCATATCCATACGAGCATTTTGTTGTATCACACTTATATCCTATCAGTTTTTTGTGGAGTTGCTCCATGAAAATGTGATTCACCAATGGTGGTCGGTAAACAAAATCTGAATTTGTGGAATACCTAGACCAGTCGCCGCATTTCTAAGTATGGACGCTAATAGGCCTTATTCATACGAATATTTTGGTATACCACATTTATATCCTATCAGTTTTTTGTGGAGTTGCTCTGTGAAAATGTGATGATTCACCAATAGTGGTTGGTAAACAAAATCTGAATTTGTGGGATACCTAGACTAGTCGCCGCATTTCTAAGTATGGACACTAATAGGCCATGTCCATACGAGCATTTTGGTGTATCACACTTATATCCTATCAGTTTTTTGTGGAGTTGCTCCATGAAAATGTGATTCACCAATGGTGGTCGGTAAACAAAATCTGAATTTGTGGAATACCTAGACTAGTCGCCGCATTTCTAAGTATGGACACTAATAGGCCATGTCCATACGAGCATTTTGGTGTATCACACTTATATCCTACCAGTTTTTTGTGGAGTTGCTCCATGAAAATGTGATTCACCAATGGTGGTCGGTAAACAAAATCTGAATTTGTGGAATACCTAGACTAGTGGCCGCATTTATAAGTATGGATACTAATAGGCCTTATCCATACGAGCATTTTGGTGTATCACACTTATATCCTATCAGTTTTTTGTGGAGTTGCTCCATGAAAATGCGATTCACCACTGGTGGTCAGTAAACAAAATTTGAATTTGTGGAATACCTAGACTAGTCGCCGCATTTCTAAGTATGGACACTAATAGGCCTTATACATACGAACATTTTGGTATACTACACTTATATCCTATCAATTTGTTGTGGAGTTGCTCCATGAAAATGTGATTCACCAATGGTGGTCGGTAAACAAAATTTGAATTTCTGGAATACCTAGACTAGTCGCCGCATTTCTAAGTATGGATACTAATAGGCCTTATCCATACGAGCATTTTGGTATACCACACTTATATCCTATCAGTTGTTTGTGGAGTTGCTCCATGAAAATGTGATTCACCAATGGTGGTCGGTAAACAAAATCTGAATTTGTGGAATACCTAGACTAGTCGCCGCATTTCTAAGTATGGACACTAATAGGGCTTATCCATACGAGCATTTTGGTGTATCGCACTTATATCCTATCAGTTTTTTGTGGAGTTGCTCCATGAAAATGTGATTCACCAATGCTGGGCGGTAAACAAAATCTGAATTTGTGGAATACCTAGACTAGTCGCCGCATTTCTAAGTATGGACACTAATAGGTCATATCCATACGAGCATTTTGGTGTATCACACTTATATCCTATCAGTTTTTTGTGGAGTTGCTCCATGAAAATGTGATTCACCAATGGTGGTCGGTAAACAAAATCTGAATTTGTGGAATACCTAGACTAGTCGCCGCATTTCTAAGTATGGACACTAATAGGCCATATCCATACGAGCATTTTGGTGTATCACACTTATATCCTATCAGTTTTTTGTGGAGTTGCTCCATGAAAATGCGATTCACAACTGGTGGTCAGTAAACAAAATTTGAATTTCTGGAATTCCCAGACTAGTCGCCGCATTTCTAAGTATGGACGCTAATAGGCCTTATTCATACGAACATTTTGGTGTATCACACTTATATCCTATCAATTTTTTGTGGAGTTGCTCCATGAAAATGTGATTCACCAATGGTGGTCGGTAAACAAAATTTGAATTTCTGGAATACCTAGACTAGTCGCCGCATTTCTAAGTATGGATACTAATAGGCCTTATCCATACGAGCATTTTGGTATACCACACTTATATCCTATCAGTTTTTTGTGGAGTTGCTCCATGAAAATGTGATTCACCAATGGTGGTCGGTAAACAAAATCTGAATTTGTGGAATACCTAGACTAGTCGCCGCATTTCTAAGTATGGACACTAATAGGCCTTATTCATACGAACATTTTGGTATACCACACTTATATCCTATCAGTTTTTTGTGGAGTTGCTCCATGAAAATGCGATTCACAACTGGTGGTCAGTAAACAAAATTTGAATTTCTGGAATTCCCAGACTAGTCGCCGCATTTCTAAGTATGGACGCTAATAGGCCTTATTCATACGAGCATTTTGGTGTATCGCACTTATATCCTATCAGTTTTTTGTGGAGTTGCTCCATGAAAATGTGATTCACCAATGGTGGTCGGTAAACAAAATCTGAATTTGTGGAATACCTAGACTAGCCGCCCCATTGCTAAGCATGGACACTAATAGGCCTTATTCATACGAACATTTTGGTATACCACACTTATATCCTATCAGTTTTTTGTGGAGTTGCTCCATGAAAATGTGATTCACCAATGGTGGTCGGTAAACAAACTCTGAATTTGTGGAATACCTAGACTAGTCGCCGCATTTCTAAGTATGGACGCTAATAGGCCTTATTCATACGAACATTTTGGTATACTACACTTATATCCTATCAGTTTTTTGTGGAGTTGCTCCATGAAAATGTGATTCACCAATGGTGGTCGGTAAACAAAATCTGAATTTGTGGAATACCTAGACTAGTCGCCGCATTTCTAAGTATGGACACTAATAGGCCATATCCATACGAGCATTTTGGTGTATCACACTTATATCCTATCAGTTTTTTGTGGAGTTGCTCCATGAAAATGTGATTCACCAATGGTGGTCGGTAAACAAAATCTGAATTTGTGGAATACCTAGACTAGTCGCCGCATTTCTAAGTATGGACACTAATAGGCCATATCCATACGAGCATTTTGGTGTATCACACTTATATCCTATCAGTTTTTTGTGGAGTTGCTCCATGAAAATGCGATTCACAACTGGTGGTCAGTAAACAAAATTTGAATTTCTGGAATTCCCAGACTAGTCGCCGCATTTCTAAGTATGGACGCTAATAGGCCTTATTCATACGAACATTTTGGTATACTACACTTATATCCTATCAGTTTTTTGTGGAGTTGCTCCATGAAAATGTGATTCACCAATGGTGGTCGGTAAACAAAATCTGAATTTGTGGAATACCTAGACTAGTCGCCGCATTTCTAAGTATGGGCGCTAATAGACCTTATTCATACGAACATTTTGGTATACCACACTTATATCCTATCAGTTTTTTGTGGAGTTGCTCCATGAAAATGCGATTCACCACTGGTGGTCAGTAAACAAAATCTGAATTTGTGGAATACCTAGACTAGTCGCCGCATTTCTAAGCATGGACGCTAATAGGCCTTATTCATACGAACATTTTGGTATACCACACTTATATCCTATCAGTTTTTTGTGGAGTTGCTCCATGAAAATGTGATTCACCAATGGTGGTCGGTAAACAAAATCTGAATTTGTGGAATACCTAGACTAGTCGCCGCATTTCTAAGTATGGACACTAATAGGCCTTATCCATACGAGCATTTTGGTGTATCGCACTTATATCCTATCAGTTTTTTGTGGAGTTGCTCCATGAAAATGTGATTCACCAATGGTGGTCGGTAAACAAAATCTGAATTTGTGGAATACCTAGACTAGTCGCCGCATTTCTAAGTATGGACACTAATAGGCCATATCCATACGAGCATTTTGGTGTATCACACTTATATCCTATCAGTTTTTTGTGGAGGTGCTCCATGAAAATGTGATTCACCAATGCTGGTCGGTAAACAAAATCTGAATTTGTGGAATACCTAGACTAGTCGCCGCATTTCTAAGTATGGACACTAATAGGCCATATCCATACGAGCATTTTGGTGTATCACACTTATATCCTATCAGTTTTTTGTGGAGTTGCTCCATGAAAATGTGATTCACCAATGGTGGTCGGTAAACAAAATCTGAATTTGTGGAATACCTAGACCAGTCGCCGCATTTCTAAGTATGGACACTAATAGGCCTTATCCATACGAGCATTTTGGTGTATCGCACTTATATCCTATCAGTTTTTTGTGGAGTTGCTCCATGAAAATGTGATTCACCAATGGTGGTCGGTAAACAAAATCTGAATTTGTGGAATACCTAGACTAGTCGCCGCATTTCTAAGTATGGACACTAATAGGCCATATCCATACGAGTATTTTGGTGTATCACACTTATATCCTATCAGTTTTTTGTGGAGTTGCTCCATGAAAATGTGATTCACCAATGTTGGTCGGTAAACAAAATCTGAATTTGTGGAATACCTAGACTAGTCGCCGCATTTCTAAGTATGGACACTAATAGGCCATATCCATACGAGCATTTTGGTGTATCACACTTATATCCTATCAGTTTTTTGTGGAGTTGCTCCATAAAAATGTGATTCACCAATGGTGGTCGGTAAACAAAATCTGAATTTGTGGAATACCTAGACTAGTCGCCGCATTTCTAAGTATGGACACTAATAGGTCATATCCATACGAGCATTTTGGTGTATCACACTTATATCCTATCAGTTTTTTGTGGAGTTGCTCGATGAAAATGTGATTCACCAATGCTGGTCGGTAAACAAAATCTGAATTTGTGGAATACCTAGACTAGTCGCCGCATTTCTAAGTATGGACACTAATAGGCCATATCCATACGAGCATTTTGGTGTATCACACTTATATCCTATCAGTTTTTTGTGGAGTTGCTCCATGAAAATGTGATTCACCAATGGTGGTCGGTAAACAAAATCTGAATTTGTGGAATACCTAGACTAGTCGCCGCATTTCTAAGTATGGACACTAATAGGCCATATCCATACGAGCATTTTGGTGTATCACACTTATATCCTATCAGTTTTTTGTGGAGTTGCTCCATGAAAATGTGATTCACCAATGGTGGTCGGTAAACAAAATCTGAATTTGTGGAATACCTAGACTAGTCGCCGCATTTCTAAGTATGGACACTAATAGGCCATATCCATACGAGCATTTTGGTGTATCACACTTATATCCTATCAGTTTTTTGTGGAGTTGCTCCATGAAAATGCGATTCACAACTGGTGGTCAGTAAACAAAATTTGAATTTCTGGAATTCCCAGACTAGTCGCCGCATTTCTAAGTATGGACGCTAATAGGCCTTATTCATACGAACATTTTGGTATACTACACTTATATCCTATCAGTTTTTTGTGGAGTTGCTCCATGAAAATGTGATTCACCAATGGTGGTCGGTAAACAAAATCTGAATTTGTGGAATACCTAGACTAGTCGCCGCATTTCTAAGTATGGACACTAATAGGCCATATCCATACGAGCATTTTGGTGTATCACACTTATATCCTATCAGTTTTTTGTGGAGTTGCTCCATGAAAATGTGATTCACCAATGGTGGTCGGTAAACAAAATCTGAATTTGTGGAATACCTAGACTAGTCGCCGCATTTCTAAGTATGGACGCTAATAGGCCATATCCATACGAGCATTTTGGTGTATCACACTTATATCCTATCAGTTTTTTGTGGAGTTGCTCCATGAAAATGTGATTCACCAATGGTGGTCGGTAAACAAAATCTGAATTTGTGGAATACCTAGACCAGTCGCCGCATTTCTAAGTATGGACACTAATAGGCCTTATCCATACGAGCATTTTGGTGTATCGCACTTATATCCTATCAGTTTTTTGTGGAGTTGCTCCATGAAAATGTGATTCACCAATGGTGGTCGGTAAACAAAATCTGAATTTGTGGAATACCTAGACTAGTCGCCGCATTTCTAAGTATGGACACTAATAGGCCATATCCATACGAGCATTTTGGTGTATCACACTTATATCCTATCAGTTTTTTGTGGAGTTGCTCCATGAAAATGTGATTCACCAATGGTGGTCGGTAAACAAAATCTGAATTTGTGGAATACCTAGACTAGTCGCCGCATTTCTAAGTATGGACACTAATAGGCCATATCCATACGAGCATTTTGGTGTATCACACTTATATCCTATCAGTTTTTTGTGGAGTTGCTCCATGAAAATGTGATTCACCAATGGTGGTCGGTAAACAAAATCTGAATTTGTGGAATACCTAGACTAGTCGCCGCATTTCTAAGTATGGACACTAATAGGCCATATCCATACGAGCATTTTGGTGTATCACACTTATATCCTATCAGTTTTTTGTGGAGTTGCTCCATGAAAATGCGATTCACAACTGGTGGTCAGTAAACAAAATTTGAATTTCTGGAATTCCCAGACTAGTCGCCGCATTTCTAAGTATGGACGCTAATAGGCCTTATTCATACGAACATTTTGGTATACTACACTTATATCCTATCAGTTTTTTGTGGAGTTGCTCCATGAAAATGTGATTCACCAATGGTGGTCGGTAAACAAAATCTGAATTTGTGGAATACCTAGACTAGTCGCCGCATTTCTAAGTATGGGCGCTAATAGACCTTATTCATACGAACATTTTGGTATACCACACTTATATCCTATCAGTTTTTTGTGGAGTTGCTCCATGAAAATGCGATTCACCACTGGTGGTCAGTAAACAAAATCTGAATTTGTGGAATACCTAGACTAGTCGCTGCATTTCTAAGCATGGACGCTAATAGGCCTTATTCATACGAACATTTTGGTATACCACACTTATATCCTATCAGTTTTTTGTGGAGTTGCTCCATGAAAATGTGATTCACCAATGGTGGTCGGTAAACAAAATCTGAATTTGTGGAATACCTAGACTAGTCGCCGCATTTCTAAGTATGGACACTAATAGGCCATATCCATACGAGCATTTTGGTGTATCGCACTTATATCCTATCAGTTTTTTGTGGAGTTGCTCCATGAAAATGTGATTCACCAATGGTGGTCGGTAAACAAAATCTGAATTTGTGGAATACCTAGACTAGTCGCCGCATTTCTAAGTATGGACACTAATAGGCCATATCCATACGAGCATTTTGGTGTATCACACTTATATCCTATCAGTTTTTTGTGGAGTTGCTCCATGAAAATGTGATTCACCAATGCTGGTCGGTAAACAAAATCTGAATTTGTGGAATACCTAGACTAGTCGCCGCATTTCTAGGTATGGACACTAATAGGCCATATCCATACGAGCATTTTGGTGTATCACACTTATATCCTGTCAGTTTTTTGTGGAGTTGCTCCATGAAAATGTGATTCACCAATGCTGGTCGGTAAACAAAATCTGAATTTGTGGAATACCTAGACTAGTCGCCGCATTTCTAAGTATGGACACTAATAGGCCATATCCATACGAGCATTTTGGTGTATCGCACTTATATCCTGTCAGTTTTTTGTGGAGTTGCTCCATGAAAATGTGATTCACCAATGGTGGTCGGTAAACAAAATCTGAATTTGTGGAATACCTAGACTAGTCGCCGCATTTCTAAGCATGGACGCTAATAGGTCTTATTCATACGAACATTTTGGTATACCACACTTATATCCTATCAGTTTTTTGTGGAGTTGCTCCATGAAAATGTGATTCACCAATGGTGGTCGGTAAAAAAAATCTGAATTTGTGGAATACCTAGACTAGTCGCCGCATTTCTGAGTATGGGCACTAATAGGCCATATCCATACGAGCATTTTGGTGTATCACACTTATATCCTACCAGTTTTTTGTGGAGTTGCTCCATGAAAATGTGATTCACCAATGGTGGTCGGTAAACAAAATCTGAATTTGTGGAATACCTAGACTAGTCGCCGCATTTCTAAGTATGGACACTAATAGGCCATATCCATACGAGCATTTTGGTGTATCACACTTATATCCTATCAGTTTTTTGTGGAGTAGCTCCATGAAAATGTGATTCACCAATGCTGGTCTGTAAACAAAATCTGAATTTGTGGAATACCTAGACCAGTCGCCGCATTTCTAAGTATGGACGCTAATAGGCCTTATTCATACGAACATTTTGGTATACCACACTTATATCCTATCAGTTTTTTGTGGAGTTGCTCCATGAAAATGTGATTCACCAATGGTGGTCGGTAAACAAAATATGAATTTGTGGAATACCTAGACTAGTCGCCGCATTTCTAAGTATGGACACTAATAGGCCATATCCATACGAGCATTTTGGTGTATCACACTTATATCCTATCAGTTTTTTGTGGAGTTGCTCCATGAAAATGTGATTCACCAATGGTGGTCGGTAAACAAAATCTGAATTTGTGGAATACCTAGACTAGTCGCCGCATTTCTAAGTATGGACACTAATAGGCCATATCCATACGAGCATTTTGGTGTATCACACTTATATCCTATCAGTTTTTCGTGGAGTTGCTCCATGAAAATGTGATTCACCAATGGTGGTCGGTAAACAAAATCTGAATTTGTGGAATACCTAGACTAGTCGCCGCATTTCTAAGTATGGGCGCTAATAGACCTTATTCATACGAACATTTTGGTATACCACACTTATATCCTATCAGTTTTTTGTGGAGTTGCTCCATGAAAATGTGATTCACCAATGGTGGTCGGTAAACAAAATCTGAATTTGTGGAATACCTAGACTAGTCGCCGCATTTCTAAGTATGGGCGCTAATAGACCTTATTCATACGAACATTTTGGTATACCACACTTATATCCTATCAGTTTTTTGTGGAGTTGCTCCATGAAAATGCGATTCACCACTGGTGGTCAGTAAACAAAATCTGAATTTGTGGAATACCTAGACTAGTCGCCGCATTTCTAAGCATGGACGCTAATAGGCCTTATTCATACGAACATTTTGGTATACCACACTTATATCCTATCAGTTTTTTGTGGAGTTGCTCCATGAAAATGTGATTCACCAATGGTGGTCGGTAAACAAAATTTGAATTTCTGGAATACCTAGACTAGTCGCCGCATTTCTAAGTATGGATACTAATAGGCCTTATCCATACGAGCATTTTGGTATACCACACTTATATCCTATCAGTTGTTTGTGGAGTTGCTCCATGAAAATGTGATTCACCAATGGTGGTCGGTAAACAAAATCTGAATTTGTGGAATACCTAGACTAGCCGCCCCATTTCTAAGCATGGACACTAATAGGCCTTATTCATACGAACATTTTGGTATACCACACTTATATCCTATCAGTTTTTTGTGGAGTTGCTCCATGAAAATGTGATTCACCAATGGTGGTCGGTAAACAAAATCTGAATTTGTGGAATACCTAGACTAGTCGCCGCATTTATAAGTATGGATACTAATAGGCCTTATCCATACGAGCATTTTGGTGTATCACACTTATATCCTATCAGTTTTTTGTGGAGTTGCTCCATGAAAATGTGATTCACCAATGGTGGTCGGTAAACAAAATTTGAATTTCTGGAATACCTAGACTAGTCGCCGCATTTCTAAGTATGGACACTAATAGGCCTTATACATACGAACATTTTGGTATACCACACTTATATCCTATCAGTTTTTTGTGGAGTTGCTCCATGAAAATGTGATTCACCAATGGTGGTCGGTAAACAAAATATGAATTTGTGGAATACCTAGACTAGTCGCCGCATTTCTGAGTATGGACACTAATAGGCCATATCCATACGAGCATTTTGTTGTATCACACTTATATCCTCTCAGTTTTTTGTGGAGTTGCTCCATGAAAATGTGATTCACCAATGGTGGTCGGTAAACAAAATCTGAATTTGTGGAATACCTAGACTAGTCGCCGCATTTCTAAGTATGGACACTAATAGGCCATATCCATACGAGCATTTTGGTGTATCACACTTATATCCTATCAGTTTTTTGTGGAGTTGCTCCATGAAAATGTGATTCAACAATGGTGGTCGGTAAACAAAATCTGAATTTGTGGAATACCTAGACTAGTCGCCGCATTTCTAAGTATGGACACTAATAGGCCATATCCATACGAGCATTTTGTTGTATCACACTTATATCCTATCAGTTTTTTGTGGAGTTGCTCCATGAAAATGTGATTCACCAATGGTGGTCGGTAAACAAAATCTGAATTTGTGGAATACCTAGACCAGTCGCCGCATTTCTAAGTATGGACGCTAATAGGCCTTATTCATACGAATATTTTGGTATACCACATTTATATCCTATCAGTTTTTTGTGGAGTTGCTCTGTGAAAATGTGATGATTCACCAATAGTGGTCGGTAAACAAAATCTGAATTTGTGGGATACCTAGACTAGTCGCCGCATTTCTAAGTATGGACACTAATAGGCCATGTCCATACGAGCATTTTGGTGTATCACACTTATATCCTATCAGTTTTTTGTGGAGTTGCTCCATGAAAATGTGATTCACCAATGCTGGTCGGTAAACAAAATCTGAATTTGTGGAATACCTAGACTAGTCGCCGCATTTCTAAGTATGGACACTAATAGGCCATATCCATACGAGCATTTTGGTGTATCACACTTATATCCTATCAGTTTTTTGTGGAGTTGCTCCATGAAAATGTGATTCACCAATGGTGGTCGGTAAACAAAATCTGAATTTGTGGAATACCTAGACTAGTCGCCGCATTTCTAAGTATGGACACTAATAGGCCATATCCATACGAGCATTTTGGTGTATCACACTTATATCCTATCAGTTTTTTGTGGAGTTGCTCCATGAAAATGTGATTCACCAATGGTGGTCGGTAAACAAAATCTGAATTTGTGGAATACCTAGACTAGTCGCCGCATTTCTAAGTATGGACACTAATAGGCCATATCCATACGAGCATTTTGGTGTATCACACTTATATCCTATCAGTTTTTTGTGGAGTTGCTCCATGAAAATGTGATTCACCAATGGTGGTCGGTAAACAAAATCTGAATTTGTGGAATACCTAGACTAGTCGCCGCATTTCTAAGTATGGACACTAATAGGCCATATCCATACGAGCATTTTGGTGTATCACACTTATATCCTATCAGTTTTTTGTGGAGTTGCTCCATGAAAATGTGATTCACCAATGGTGGTCGGTAAACAAAATCTGAATTTGTGGAAAACCTAGACTAGTCGCCGCATTTCTAAGTATGGACACTAATAGGCCATGTCCATACGAGCATTTTGGTGTATCACACTTATATCCTACCAGTTTTTTGTGGAGTTGCTCCATGAAAATGTGATTCACCAATGGTGGTCGGTAAACAAAATCTGAATTTGTGGAATACCTAGACTAGTCGCCGCATTTATAAGTATGGATACTAATAGGCCTTATCCATACGAGCATTTTGGTGTATCACACTTATATCCTATCAGTTTTTTGTGGAGTTGCTCCATGAAAATGCGATTCACCACTGGTGGTCAGTAAACAAAATTTGAATTTCTGGAATACCTAGACTAGTCGCCGCATTTCTAAGTATGGACACTAATAGGCCTTATACATACGAACATTTTGGTATACTACACTTATATCCTATCAATTTGTTGTGGAGTTGCTCCATGAAAATGTGATTCACCAATGGTGGTCGGTAAACAAAATTTGAATTTCTGGAATACCTAGACTAGTCGCCGCATTTCTAAGTATGGATACTAATAGGCCTTATCCATACGAGCATTTTGGTATACCACACTTATATCCTATCAGTTGTTTGTGGAGTTGCTCCATGAAAATGTGATTCACCAATGGTGGTCGGTAAACAAAATCTGAATTTGTGGAATACCTAGACTAGTCGCCGCATTTCTAAGTATGGACACTAATAGGGCTTATCCATACGAGCATTTTGGTGTATCGCACTTATATCCTATCAGTTTTTTGTGGAGTTGCTCCATGAAAATGTGATTCACCAATGCTGGGCGGTAAACAAAATCTGAATTTGTGGAATACCTAGACTAGTCGCCGCATTTCTAAGTATGGACACTAATAGGTCATATCCATACGAGCATTTTGGTGTATCACACTTATATCCTATCAGTTTTTTGTGGAGTTGCTCCATGAAAATGTGATTCACCAATGGTGGTCGGTAAACAAAATCTGAATTTGTGGAATACCTAGACTAGTCGCCGCATTTCTAAGTATGGACACTAATAGGCCATATCCATACGAGCATTTTGGTGTATCACACTTATATCCTATCAGTTTTTTGTGGAGTTGCTCCATGAAAATGCGATTCACAACTGGTGGTCAGTAAACAAAATTTGAATTTCTGGAATTCCCAGACTAGTCGCCGCATTTCTAAGTATGGACGCTAATAGGCCTTATTCATACGAACATTTTGGTGTATCACACTTATATCCTATCAATTTTTTGTGGAGTTGCTCCATGAAAATGTGATTCACCAATGGTGGTCGGTAAACAAAATTTGAATTTCTGGAATACCTAGACTAGTCGCCGCATTTCTAAGTATGGATACTAATAGGCCTTATCCATACGAGCATTTTGGTATACCACACTTATATCCTATCAGTTTTTTGTGGAGTTGCTCCATGAAAATGTGATTCACCAATGGTGGTCGGTAAACAAAATCTGAATTTGTGGAATACCTAGACTAGTCGCCGCATTTCTAAGTATGGACACTAATAGGCCTTATTCATACGAACATTTTGGTATACCACACTTATATCCTATCAGTTTTTTGTGGAGTTGCTCCATGAAAATGCGATTCACAACTGGTGGTCAGTAAACAAAATTTGAATTTCTGGAATTCCCAGACTAGTCGCCGCATTTCTAAGTATGGACGCTAATAGGCCTTATTCATACGAGCATTTTGGTGTATCGCACTTATATCCTATCAGTTTTTTGTGGAGTTGCTCCATGAAAATGTGATTCACCAATGGTGGTCGGTAAACAAAATCTGAATTTGTGGAATACCTAGACTAGCCGCCCCATTGCTAAGCATGGACACTAATAGGCCTTATTCATACGAACATTTTGGTATACCACACTTATATCCTATCAGTTTTTTGTGGAGTTGCTCCATGAAAATGTGATTCACCAATGGTGGTCGGTAAACAAACTCTGAATTTGTGGAATACCTAGACTAGTCGCCGCATTTCTAAGTATGGACGCTAATAGGCCTTATTCATACGAACATTTTGGTATACTACACTTATATCCTATCAGTTTTTTGTGGAGTTGCTCCATGAAAATGTGATTCACCAATGGTGGTCGGTAAACAAAATCTGAATTTGTGGAATACCTAGACTAGTCGCCGCATTTCTAAGTATGGACACTAATAGGCCATATCCATACGAGCATTTTGGTGTATCACACTTATATCCTATCAGTTTTTTGTGGAGTTGCTCCATGAAAATGTGATTCACCAATGGTGGTCGGTAAACAAAATCTGAATTTGTGGAATACCTAGACTAGTCGCCGCATTTCTAAGTATGGACACTAATAGGCCATATCCATACGAGCATTTTGGTGTATCACACTTATATCCTATCAGTTTTTTGTGGAGTTGCTCCATGAAAATGCGATTCACAACTGGTGGTCAGTAAACAAAATTTGAATTTCTGGAATTCCCAGACTAGTCGCCGCATTTCTAAGTATGGACGCTAATAGGCCTTATTCATACGAACATTTTGGTATACTACACTTATATCCTATCAGTTTTTTGTGGAGTTGCTCCATGAAAATGTGATTCACCAATGGTGGTCGGTAAACAAAATCTGAATTTGTGGAATACCTAGACTAGTCGCCGCATTTCTAAGTATGGGCGCTAATAGACCTTATTCATACGAACATTTTGGTATACCACACTTATATCCTATCAGTTTTTTGTGGAGTTGCTCCATGAAAATGCGATTCACCACTGGTGGTCAGTAAACAAAATCTGAATTTGTGGAATACCTAGACTAGTCGCCGCATTTCTAAGCATGGACGCTAATAGGCCTTATTCATACGAACATTTTGGTATACCACACTTATATCCTATCAGTTTTTTGTGGAGTTGCTCCATGAAAATGTGATTCACCAATGGTGGTCGGTAAACAAAATCTGAATTTGTGGAATACCTAGACTAGTCGCCGCATTTCTAAGTATGGACACTAATAGGCCTTATCCATACGAGCATTTTGGTGTATCGCACTTATATCCTATCAGTTTTTTGTGGAGTTGCTCCATGAAAATGTGATTCACCAATGGTGGTCGGTAAACAAAATCTGAATTTGTGGAATACCTAGACTAGTCGCCGCATTTCTAAGTATGGACACTAATAGGCCATATCCATACGAGCATTTTGGTGTATCACACTTATATCCTATCAGTTTTTTGTGGAGGTGCTCCATGAAAATGTGATTCACCAATGCTGGTCGGTAAACAAAATCTGAATTTGTGGAATACCTAGACTAGTCGCCGCATTTCTAAGTATGGACACTAATAGGCCATATCCATACGAGCATTTTGGTGTATCACACTTATATCCTATCAGTTTTTTGTGGAGTTGCTCCATGAAAATGTGATTCACCAATGGTGGTCGGTAAACAAAATCTGAATTTGTGGAATACCTAGACTAGTCGCCGCATTTCTAAGTATGGACACTAATAGGCCATATCCATACGAGCATTTTGGTGTATCACACTTATATCCTATCAGTTTTTTGTGGAGTTGCTCCATAAAAATGTGATTCACCAATGGTGGTCGGTAAACAAAATCTGAATTTGTGGAATACCTAGACTAGTCGCCGCATTTCTAAGTATGGACACTAATAGGTCATATCCATACGAGCATTTTGGTGTATCACACTTATATCCTATCAGTTTTTTGTGGAGTTGCTCCATGAAAATGTGATTCACCAATGCTGGTCGGTAAACAAAATCTGAATTTGTGGAATACCTAGACTAGTCGCCGCATTTCTAAGTATGGACACTAATAGGCCATATCCATACGAGCATTTTGGTGTATCACACTTATATCCTATCAGTTTTTTGTGGAGTTGCTCCATGAAAATGTGATTCACCAATGGTGGTCGGTAAACAAAATCTGAATTTGTGGAATACCTAGACTAGTCGCCGCATTTCTAAGTATGGACACTAATAGGCCATATCCATACGAGCATTTTGGTGTATCACACTTATATCCTATCAGTTTTTTGTGGAGTTGCTCCATGAAAATGTGATTCACCAATGGTGGTCGGTAAACAAAATCTGAATTTGTGGAATACCTAGACTAGTCGCCGCATTTCTAAGTATGGACACTAATAGGCCATATCCATACGAGCATTTTGGTGTATCACACTTATATCCTATCAGTTTTTTGTGGAGTTGCTCCATGAAAATGCGATTCACAACTGGTGGTCAGTAAACAAAATTTGAATTTCTGGAATTCCCAGACTAGTCGCCGCATTTCTAAGTATGGACGCTAATAGGCCTTATTCATACGAACATTTTGGTATACTACACTTATATCCTATCAGTTTTTTGTGGAGTTGCTCCATGAAAATGTGATTCACCAATGGTGGTCGGTAAACAAAATCTGAATTTGTGGAATACCTAGACTAGTCGCCGCATTTCTAAGTATGGACACTAATAGGCCATATCCATACGAGCATTTTGGTGTATCACACTTATATCCTATCAGTTTTTTGTGGAGTTGCTCCATGAAAATGTGATTCACCAATGGTGGTCGGTAAACAAAATCTGAATTTGTGGAATACCTAGACTAGTCGCCGCATTTCTAAGTATGGACACTAATAGGCCATATCCATACGAGCATTTTGGTGTATCACACTTATATCCTATCAGTTTTTTGTGGAGTTGCTCCATGAAAATGTGATTCACCAATGGTGGTCGGTAAACAAAATCTGAATTTGTGGAATACCTAGACCAGTCGCCGCATTTCTAAGTATGGACACTAATAGGCCTTATCCATACGAGCATTTTGGTGTATCGCACTTATATCCTATCAGTTTTTTGTGGAGTTGCTCCATGAAAATGTGATTCACCAATGGTGGTCGGTAAACAAAATCTGAATTTGTGGAATACCTAGACTAGTCGCCGCATTTCTAAGTATGGACACTAATAGGCCATATCCATACGAGCATTTTGGTGTATCACACTTATATCCTATCAGTTTTTTGTGGAGTTGCTCCATGAAAATGTGATTCACCAATGGTGGTCGGTAAACAAAATCTGAATTTGTGGAATACCTAGACTAGTCGCCGCATTTCTAAGTATGGACACTAATAGGCCATATCCATACGAGCATTTTGGTGTATCACACTTATATCCTATCAGTTTTTTGTGGAGTTGCTCCATGAAAATGTGATTCACCAATGGTGGTCGGTAAACAAAATCTGAATTTGTGGAATACCTAGACTAGTCGCCGCATTTCTAAGTATGGACACTAATAGGCCATATCCATACGAGCATTTTGGTGTATCACACTTATATCCTATCAGTTTTTTGTGGAGTTGCTCCATGAAAATGCGATTCACAACTGGTGGTCAGTAAACAAAATTTGAATTTCTGGAATTCCCAGACTAGTCGCCGCATTTCTAAGTATGGACGCTAATAGGCCTTATTCATACGAACATTTTGGTATACTACACTTATATCCTATCAGTTTTTTGTGGAGTTGCTCCATGAAAATGTGATTCACCAATGGTGGTCGGTAAACAAAATCTGAATTTGTGGAATACCTAGACTAGTCGCCGCATTTCTAAGTATGGGCGCTAATAGACCTTATTCATACGAACATTTTGGTATACCACACTTATATCCTATCAGTTTTTTGTGGAGTTGCTCCATGAAAATGCGATTCACCACTGGTGGTCAGTAAACAAAATCTGAATTTGTGGAATACCTAGACTAGTCGCCGCATTTCTAAGCATGGACGCTAATAGGCCTTATTCATACGAACATTTTGGTATACCACACTTATATCCTATCAGTTTTTTGTGGAGTTGCTCCATGAAAATGTGATTCACCAATGGTGGTCGGTAAACAAAATCTGAATTTGTGGAATACCTAGACTAGTCGCCGCATTTCTAAGTATGGACACTAATAGGCCATATCCATACGAGCATTTTGGTGTATCGCACTTATATCCTATCAGTTTTTTGTGGAGTTGCTCCATGAAAATGTGATTCACCAATGGTGGTCGGTAAACAAAATCTGAATTTGTGGAATACCTAGACTAGTCGCCGCATTTCTAAGTATGGACACTAATAGGCCATATCCATACGAGCATTTTGGTGTATCACACTTATATCCTATCAGTTTTTTGTGGAGTTGCTCCATGAAAATGTGATTCACCAATGCTGGTCGGTAAACAAAATCTGAATTTGTGGAATACCTAGACTAGTCGCCGCATTTCTAAGTATGGACACTAATAGGCCATATCCATACGAGCATTTTGGTGTATCACACTTATATCCTGTCAGTTTTTTGTGGAGTTGCTCCATGAAAATGTGATTCACCAATGCTGGTCGGTAAACAAAATCTGAATTTGTGGAATACCTAGACTAGTCGCCGCATTTCTAAGTATGGACACTAATAGGCCATATCCATACGAGCATTTTGGTGTATCGCACTTATATCCTGTCAGTTTTTTGTGGAGTTGCTCCATGAAAATGTGATTCACCAATGGTGGTCGGTAAACAAAATCTGAATTTGTGGAATACCTAGACTAGTCGCCGCATTTCTAAGTATGGACACTAATAGGCCTTATTCATACGAACATTTTGGTATACCACACTTATATCCTATCAGTTTTTTGTGGAGTTGCTCCATGAAAATGCGATTCACAACTGGTGGTCAGTAAACAAAATTTGAATTTCTGGAATTCCCAGACTAGTCGCCGCATTTCTAAGTATGGACGCTAATAGGCCTTATTCATACGAGCATTTTGGTGTATCGCACTTATATCCTATCAGTTTTTTGTGGAGTTGCTCCATGAAAATGTGATTCACCAATGGTGGTCGGTAAACAAAATCTGAATTTGTGGAATACCTAGACTAGCCGCCCCATTGCTAAGCATGGACACTAATAGGCCTTATTCATACGAACATTTTGGTATACCACACTTATATCCTATCAGTTTTTTGTGGAGTTGCTCCATGAAAATGTGATTCACCAATGGTGGTCGGTAAACAAACTCTGAATTTGTGGAATACCTAGACTAGTCGCCGCATTTCTAAGTATGGACGCTAATAGGCCTTATTCATACGAACATTTTGGTATACTACACTTATATCCTATCAGTTTTTTGTGGAGTTGCTCCATGAAAATGTGATTCACCAATGGTGGTCGGTAAACAAAATCTGAATTTGTGGAATACCTAGACTAGTCGCCGCATTTCTAAGTATGGACACTAATAGGCCATATCCATACGAGCATTTTGGTGTATCACACTTATATCCTATCAGTTTTTTGTGGAGTTGCTCCATGAAAATGTGATTCACCAATGGTGGTCGGTAAACAAAATCTGAATTTGTGGAATACCTAGACTAGTCGCCGCATTTCTAAGTATGGACACTAATAGGCCATATCCATACGAGCATTTTGGTGTATCACACTTATATCCTATCAGTTTTTTGTGGAGTTGCTCCATGAAAATGCGATTCACAACTGGTGGTCAGTAAACAAAATTTGAATTTCTGGAATTCCCAGACTAGTCGCCGCATTTCTAAGTATGGACGCTAATAGGCCTTATTCATACGAACATTTTGGTATACTACACTTATATCCTATCAGTTTTTTGTGGAGTTGCTCCATGAAAATGTGATTCACCAATGGTGGTCGGTAAACAAAATCTGAATTTGTGGAATACCTAGACTAGTCGCCGCATTTCTAAGTATGGGCGCTAATAGACCTTATTCATACGAACATTTTGGTATACCACACTTATATCCTATCAGTTTTTTGTGGAGTTGCTCCATGAAAATGCGATTCACCACTGGTGGTCAGTAAACAAAATCTGAATTTGTGGAATACCTAGACTAGTCGCCGCATTTCTAAGCATGGACGCTAATAGGCCTTATTCATACGAACATTTTGGTATACCACACTTATATCCTATCAGTTTTTTGTGGAGTTGCTCCATGAAAATGTGATTCACCAATGGTGGTCGGTAAACAAAATCTGAATTTGTGGAATACCTAGACTAGTCGCCGCATTTCTAAGTATGGACACTAATAGGCCTTATCCATACGAGCATTTTGGTGTATCGCACTTATATCCTATCAGTTTTTTGTGGAGTTGCTCCATGAAAATGTGATTCACCAATGGTGGTCGGTAAACAAAATCTGAATTTGTGGAATACCTAGACTAGTCGCCGCATTTCTAAGTATGGACACTAATAGGCCATATCCATACGAGCATTTTGGTGTATCACACTTATATCCTATCAGTTTTTTGTGGAGGTGCTCCATGAAAATGTGAGTCACCAATGCTGGTCGGTAAACAAAATCTGAATTTGTGGAATACCTAGACTAGTCGCCGCATTTCTAAGTATGGACACTAATAGGCCATATCCATACGAGCATTTTGGTGTATCACACTTATATCCTATCAGTTTTTTGTGGAGTTGCTCCATGAAAATGTGATTCACCAATGGTGGTCGGTAAACAAAATCTGAATTTGTGGAATACCTAGACCAGTCGCCGCATTTCTAAGTATGGACACTAATAGGCCTTATCCATACGAGCATTTTGGTGTATCGCACTTATATCCTATCAGTTTTTTGTGGAGTTGCTCCATGAAAATGTGATTCACCAATGGTGGTCGGTAAACAAAATCTGAATTTGTGGAATACCTAGACTAGTCGCCGCATTTCTAAGTATGGACACTAATAGGCCATATCCATACGAGTATTTTGGTGTATCACACTTATATCCTATCAGTTTTTTGTGGAGTTGCTCCATGAAAATGTGATTCACCAATGTTGGTCGGTAAACAAAATCTGAATTTGTGGAATACCTAGACTAGTCGCCGCATTTCTAAGTATGGACACTAATAGGCCATATCCATACGAGCATTTTGGTGTATCACACTTATATCCTATCAGTTTTTTGTGGAGTTGCTCCATAAAAATGTGATTCACCAATGGTGGTCGGTAAACAAAATCTGAATTTGTGGAATACCTAGACTAGTCGCCGCATTTCTAAGTATGGACACTAATAGGTCATATCCATACGAGCATTTTGGTGTATCACACTTATATCCTATCAGTTTTTTGTGGAGTTGCTCCATGAAAATGTGATTCACCAATGCTGGTCGGTAAACAAAATCTGAATTTGTGGAATACCTAGACTAGTCGCCGCATTTCTAAGTATGGACACTAATAGGCCATATCCATACGAGCATTTTGGTGTATCACACTTATATCCTATCAGTTTTTTGTGGAGTTGCTCCATGAAAATGTGATTCACCAATGGTGGTCGGTAAACAAAATCTGAATTTGTGGAATACCTAGACTAGTCGCCGCATTTCTAAGTATGGACACTAATAGGCCATATCCATACGAGCATTTTGGTGTATCACACTTATATCCTATCAGTTTTTTGTGGAGTTGCTCCATGAAAATGTGATTCACCAATGGTGGTCGGTAAACAAAATCTGAATTTGTGGAATACCTAGACTAGTCGCCGCATTTCTAAGTATGGACACTAATAGGCCATATCCATACGAGCATTTTGGTGTATCACACTTATATCCTATCAGTTTTTTGTGGAGTTGCTCCATGAAAATGCGATTCACAACTGGTGGTCAGTAAACAAAATTTGAATTTCTGGAATTCCCAGACTAGTCGCCGCATTTCTAAGTATGGACGCTAATAGGCCTTATTCATACGAACATTTTGGTATACTACACTTATATCCTATCAGTTTTTTGTGGAGTTGCTCCATGAAAATGTGATTCACCAATGGTGGTCGGTAAACAAAATCTGAATTTGTGGAATACCTAGACTAGTCGCCGCATTTCTAAGTATGGACACTAATAGGCCATATCCATACGAGCATTTTGGTGTATCACACTTATATCCTATCAGTTTTTTGTGGAGTTGCTCCATGAAAATGTGATTCACCAATGGTGGTCGGTAAACAAAATCTGAATTTGTGGAATACCTAGACTAGTCGCCGCATTTCAAAGTATGGACACTAATAGGCCATATCCATACGAGCATTTTGGTGTATCACACTTATATCCTATCAGTTTTTTGTGGAGTTGCTCCATGAAAATGTGATTCACCAATGGTGGTCGGTAAACAAAATCTGAATTTGTGGAATACCTAGACCAGTCGCCGCATTTCTAAGTATGTACACTAATAGGCCTTATCCATACGAGCATTTTGGTGTATCGCACTTATATCCTATCAGTTTTTTGTGGAGTTGCTCCATGAAAATGTGATTCACCAATGGTGGTCGGTAAACAAAATCTGAATTTGTGGAATACCTAGACTAGTCGCCGCATTTCTAAGTATGGACACTAATAGGCCATATCCATACGAGCATTTTGGTGTATCACACTTATATCCTATCAGTTTTTTGTGGAGTTGCTCCATGAAAATGTGATTCACCAATGGTGGTCGGTAAACAAAATCTGAATTTGTGGAATACCTAGACTAGTCGCCGCATTTCTAAGTATGGACACTAATAGGCCATATCCATACGAGCATTTTGGTGTATCACACTTATATCCTATCAGTTTTTTGTGGAGTTGCTCCATGAAAATGTGATTCACCAATGGTGGTCGGTAAACAAAATCTGAATTTGTGGAATACCTAGACTAGTCGCCGCATTTCTAAGTATGGACACTAATAGGCCATATCCATACGAGCATTTTGGTGTTTCACACTTATATCCTATCAGTTTTTTGTGGAGTTGCTCCATGAAAATGCGATTCACAACTGGTGGTCAGTAAACAAAATTTGAATTTCTGGAATTCCCAGACTAGCCGCCGCATTTCTAAGTATGGACGCTAATAGGCCTTATTCATACGAACATTTTGGTATACTACACTTATATCCTATCAGTTTTTTGTGGAGTTGCTCCATGAAAATGTGATTCACCAATGGTGGTCGGTAAACAAAATCTGAATTTGTGGAATACCTAGACTAGTCGCCGCATTTCTAAGTATGGGCGCTAATAGACCTTATTCATACGAACATTTTGGTATACCACACTTATATCCTATCAGTTTTTTGTGGAGTTGCTCCATGAAAATGCGATTCACCACTGGTGGTCAGTAAACAAAATCTGAATTTGTGGAATACCTAGACTAGTCGCCGCATTTCTAAGCATGGACGCTAATAGGCCTTATTCATACGAACATTTTGGTATACCACACTTATATCCTATCAGTTTTTTGTGGAGTTGCTCCATGAAAATGTGATTCACCAATGGTGGTCGGTAAACAAAATCTGAATTTGTGGAATACCTAGACCAGTCGCCGCATTTCTAAGTATGGACACTAATAGGCCTTATCCATACGAGCATTTTGGTGTATCGCACTTATATCCTATCAGTTTTTTGTGGAGTTGCTCCATGAAAATGTGATTCACCAATGGTGGTCGGTAAACAAAATCTGAATTTGTGGAATACCTAGACTAGTCGCCGCATTTCTAAGTATGGACACTAATAGGCCATATCCATACGAGCATTTTGGTGTATCACACTTATATCCTATCAGTTTTTTGTGGAGTTGCTCCATGAAAATGTGATTCACCAATGGTGGTCGGTAAACAAAATCTGAATTTGTGGAATACCTAGACTAGTCGCCGCATTTCTAAGTATGGACACTAATAGGCCATATCCATACGAGCATTTTGGTGTATCGCACTTATATCCTATCAGTTTTTTGTGGAGTTGCTCCATGAAAATGTGATTCACCAATGGTGGTCGGTAAACAAAATCTGAATTTGTGGAATACCTAGACTAGTCGCCGCATTTCTAAGTATGGACACTAACAGGCCTTATCCATACGAGCATTTTGGTGTATCGCACTTATATCCTATCAGTTTTTTGTGGAGTTGCTCCATGAAAATGTGATTCACCAATGGTGGTCGGTAAACAAAATCTGAATTTGTGGAATACCTAGACTAGTCGCCGCATTTCTAAGTATGGACACTAATAGGCCATATCCATACGAGCATTTTGGTGTATCACACTTATATCCTATCAGTTTTTTGTGGAGTTGCTCCATGAAAATGTGATTCACCAATGGTGGTCGGTAAACAAAATCTGAATTTGTGGAATACCTAGACTAGTCGCCGCATTTCAAAGTATGGACACTAATAGGCCATATCCATACGAGCATTTTGGTGTATCACACTTATATCCTATCAGTTTTTTGTGGAGTTGCTCCATGAAAATGTGATTCACCAATGGTGGTCGGTAAACAAAATCTGAATTTGTGGAATACCTAGACCAGTCGCCGCATTTCTAAGTATGGACACTAATAGGCCTTATCCATACGAGCATTTTGGTGTATCGCACTTATATCCTATCAGTTTTTTGTGGAGTTGCTCCATGAAAATGTGATTCACCAATGGTGGTCGGTAAACAAAATCTGAATTTGTGGAATACCTAGACTAGTCGCCGCATTTCTAAGTATGGACACTAATAGGCCATATCCATACGAGCATTTTGGTGTATCACACTTATATCCTATCAGTTTTTTGTGGAGTTGCTCCATGAAAATGTGATTCACCAATGGTGGTCGGTAAACAAAATCTGAATTTGTGGAATACCTAGACTAGTCGCCGCATTTCTAAGTATGGACACTAATAGGCCATATCCATACGAGCATTTTGGTGTATCACACTTATATCCTATCAGTTTTTTGTGGAGTTGCTCCATGAAAATGTGATTCACCAATGGTGGTCGGTAAACAAAATCTGAATTTGTGGAATACCTAGACTAGTCGCCGCATTTCTAAGTATGGACACTAATAGGCCATATCCATACGAGCATTTTGGTGTTTCACACTTATATCCTATCAGTTTTTTGTGGAGTTGCTCCATGAAAATGCGATTCACAACTGGTGGTCAGTAAACAAAATTTGAATTTCTGGAATTCCCAGACTAGTCGCCGCATTTCTAAGTATGGACGCTAATAGGCCTTATTCATACGAACATTTTGGTATACTACACTTATATCCTATCAGTTTTTTGTGGAGTTGCTCCATGAAAATGTGATTCACCAATGGTGGTCGGTAAACAAAATCTGAATTTGTGGAATACCTAGACTAGTCGCCGCATTTCTAAGTATGGGCGCTAATAGACCTTATTCATACGAACATTTTGGTATACCACACTTATATCCTATCAGTTTTTTGTGGAGTTGCTCCATGAAAATGCGATTCACCACTGGTGGTCAGTAAACAAAATCTGAATTTGTGGAATACCTAGACTAGTCGCCGCATTTCTAAGCATGGACGCTAATAGGCCTTATTCATACGAACATTTTGGTATACCACACTTATATCCTATCAGTTTTTTGTGGAGTTGCTCCATGAAAATGTGATTCACCAATGGTGGTCGGTAAACAAAATCTGAATTTGTGGAATACCTAGACTAGTCGCCGCATTTCTAAGTATGGACACTAATAGGCCTTATCCATACGAGCATTTTGGTGTATCGCACTTATATCCTATCAGTTTTTTGTGGAGTTGCTCCATGAAAATGTGATTCACCAATGGTGGTCGGTAAACAAAATCTGAATTTGTGGAATACCTAGACTAGTCGCCGCATTTCTAAGTATGGACACTAATAGGCCATATCCATACGAGCATTTTGGTGTATCACACTTATATCCTATCAGTTTTTTGTGGAGTTGCTCCATGAAAATGTGATTCACCAATGCTGGTCGGTAAACAAAATCTGAATTTGTGGAATACCTAGACTAGTCGCCGCATTTCTAAGTATGGACACTAATAGGCCATATCCATACGAGCATTTTGGTGTATCACACTTATATCCTGTCAGTTTTTTGTGGAGTTGCTCCATGAAAATGTGATTCACCAATGCTGGTCGGTAAACAAAATCTGAATTTGTGGAATACCTAGACTAGTCGCCGCATTTCTAAGTATGGACACTAATAGGCCATATCCATACGAGCATTTTGGTGTATCACACTTATATCCTATCAGTTTTTTGTGGAGTTGCTCCATGAAAATGTGATTCACCAATGGTGGTCGGTAAACAAAATCTGAATTTGTGGGATACCTAGACTAGTCGCCGCATTTCTAAGTATGGGCGCTAATAGACCTTATTCATACGAACATTTTGGTATACCACACTTATATCCTATCAGTTTTTTGTGGAGTTGCTCCATGAAAATGCGATTCACCACTGGTGGTCAGTAAACAAAATCTGAATTTGTGGAATACCTAGACTAGTCGCCGCATTTCTAAGCATGGACGCTAATAGGCCTTATTCATACGAACATTTTGGTATACCACACTTATATCCTATCAGTTTTTTGTGGAGTTGCTCCATGAAAATGTGATTCACCAATGGTGGTCAGTAAACAAAATCTGAATTTGTGGAATACCTAGACTAGTCGCCGCATTTCTAAGCATGGACGCTAATAGGCCTTATTCATACGAACATTTTGGTATACCACACTTATATCCTATCAGTTTTTTGTGGAGTTGCTCCATGAAAATGTGATTCACCAATGGTGGTCGGTAAACAAAATCTGAATTTGTGGAATACCTAGACTAGTCGCCGCATTTCTAAGTATGGACACTAATAGGCCTTATCCATACGAGCATTTTGGTGTATCGCACTTATATCCTATCAGTTTTTTGTGGAGTTGCTCCATGAAAATGTGATTCACCAATGGTGGTCGGTAAACAAAATCTGAATTTGTGGAATACCTAGACTAGTCGCCGCATTTCTAAGTATGGACACTAATAGGCCTTATCCATACGAGCATTTTGGTGTATCGCACTTATATCCTATCAGTTTTTTGTGGAGTTGCTCCATGAAAATGTGATTCACCAATGGTGGTCGGTAAACAAAATCTGAATTTGTGGAATACCTAGACTAGCCGCCGCATTTCTAAGTATGGACACTAATAGGCCATATCCATACGAGCATTTTGGTGTATCACACTTATATCCTATCAGTTTTTTGTGGAGTTGCTCCATGAAAATGTGATTCACCAATGGTGGTCGGTAAACAAAATCTGAATTTGTGGAATACCTAGACTAGTCGCCGCATTTCTAAGTACGGACACTAATAGGCCATATCCATACGAGCATTTTGGTGTATCACACTTATATCCTATCAGTTTTTTGTGGAGTTGCTCCATGAAAATGTGATTCACCAATGGTGGTCGGTAAACAAAATCTGAATTTGTGGAATACCTAGACCAGTCGCCGCATTTCTAAGTATGGACGCTAATAGGCCTTATTCATACGAACATTTTGGTATACCACATTTATATCCTATCAGTTTTTTGTGGAGTTGCTCTATGAAAATGTGATTCACCAATGGTGGTCGGTAAACAAAATCTGAATTTGTGGGATACCTAGACTAGTCGCCGCATTTCTAAGTATGGACACTAATAGGCCATGTCCATACGAGCATTTTGGTGTATCACACTTATATCCTATCAGTTTTTTGTGGAGTTGCTCCATGAAAATGTGATTCACCAATGGTGGTCGGTAAACAAAATCTGAATTTGTGGAATACCTAGACTAGTCGCCCCATTTCTAAGCATGGACACTAATAGGCCATATCCATACGAGCATTTTGGTGTATCACACTTATATCCTATCAGTTTTTTGTGGAGTTGCTCCATGAAAATGCGATTCACAACTGGTGGTCAGTAAACAAAATTTGAATTTCTGGAATTCCCAGACTAGTCGCCGCATTTCTAAGTATGGACGCTAATAGGCCTTATTCATACGAACATTTTGGTATACCACACTTATATCCTATCAGTTTTTTGTGGAGTTGCTCCATGAAAATGTGATTCACCAATGGTGGTCGGTAAACAAAATCTGAATTTGTGGAATACCTAGACTAGTCGCCGCATTTCTAAGTATGGACGCTAATAGGCCTTATTCATACGAACATTTTGGTATACCACACTTATATCCGATCAGTTTTTTGTGGAGTTGCTCCATGAAAATGTGATTCACCAATGGTGGTCGGTAAACAAAATCTGAATTTGTGGAATACCTAGACTAGTCGCCGCATTTCTAAGTATAGACACTAATAGGCCATATCCATACGAGCATTTTGGTGTATCACACTTATATCCTATCAGTTTTTTGTGGAGTTGCTCCATGAAAATGCGATTCACAACTGGTGGTCAGTAAACAAAATTTGAATTTCTGGAATTCCCAGACTAGTCGCCGCATTTCTAAGTATGGACGCTAATAGGCCTTATTCATACGAACATTTTGGTATACCACACTTATATCCTATCAGTTTTTTGTGGAGTTGCTCCATGAAAATGTGATTCACCAATGGTGGTCGGTAAACAAAATCTGAATTTGTGGAATACCTAGACTAGTCGCCGCATTTCTAAGTATGGACACTAATAGGCCATATCCATACGAGCATTTTGGTGTATCACACTTATATCCTATCAGTTTTTTGTGGAGTTGCTCCATGAAAATGCGATTCACAACTGGTGGTCAGTAAACAAAATTTGAATTTCTGGAATTCCCAGACTAGTCGCCGCATTTCTAAGTATGGACGCTAATAGGCCTTATTCATACGAACATTTTGGTATACCACACTTATATCCTATCAGTTTTTTGTGGAGTTGCTCCATGAAAATGTGATTCACCAATGGTGGTCGGTAAACAAAATCTGAATTTGTGGAATACCTAGACTAGTCGCCGCATTTCTAAGTATGGACGCTAATAGGCCTTATTCATACGAACATTTTGGTATACTACACTTATATCCTATCAGTTTTTTGTGGAGTTGCTCCATGAAAATGTGATTCACCAATGGTGGTCGGTAAACAAAATCTGAATTTGTGGAATACCTAGACTAGTCGCCGCATTTCTAAGTATGGACGCTAATAGACCTTATTCATACGAACATTTTGGTATACCACACTTATATCCGATCAGTTTTTTGTGGAGTTGCTCCATGAAAATGCGATTCACCACTGGTGGTCAGTAAACAAAATCTGAATTTGTGGAATACCTAGACAAGTCGCCGCATTTCTAAGCATGGACGCTCATAGGCCTTATTCATACGAACATTTTGGTATACCACACTTATATCCTATCAGTTTTTTGTGGAGTTGCTCCATGAAAATGTGATTCACCAATGGTGGTCGGTAAACAAAATCTGAATTTGTGGAATACCTAGACTAGTCGCCGCATTTCTAAGTATGGACACTAATAGGCCATGTCCATACGAGCATCTTTGTGTATCACACTTATATCCTATCAGTTTTTTGTGGAGTTGCTCCATGAAAATGTGATTCACCAATGGTGGTCGGTAAACAAAATCTGAATTTGTGGAATACCTAGACTAGTCGCCGCATTTCAAAGTATGGACACTAATAGGCCATATCCATACGAGCATTTTGGTGTATCACACTTATATCCTATCAGTTTTTTGTGGAGTTGCTCCATGAAAATGTGATTCACCAATGGTGGTCGGTAAACAAAATCTGAATTTGTGGAATACCTAGACTAGTCGCCGCATTTCTAAGTATGGACACTAATAGGCCATATCCATACGAGCATTTTGGTGTATCACACTTATATCCTATCAGTTTTTTGTGGAGTTGCTCCATGAAAATGTGATTCACCAATGGTGGTCGGTAAACAAAATCTGAATTTGTGGAATACCTAGACTAGTCGCCGCATTTCTAAGTATGGACACTAATAGGCCTTATCCATACCAGCATTTTGGTGTATCGCACTTATATCCTATCAGTTTTTTGTGGAGTTGCTCCATGAAAATGTGATTCACCAATGGTGGTCGGTAAACAAAATCTGAATTTGTGGAATACCTAGACTAGTCGCCGCATTTCTAAGTATGGACACTAATAGGCCATATCCATACGAGCATTTTGGTGTATCACACTTATATCCTATCAGTTTTTTGTGGAGTTGCTCCATGAAAATGTGATTCACCAATGGTGGTCGGTAAACAAAATCTGAATTTGTGGAATACCTAGACTAGTCGCCGCATTTCTAAGTATGGACACTAATAGGCCATATCCATACGAGCATTTTGGTGTATCACACTTATATCCTATCAGTTTTTTGTGGAGTTGCTCCATGAAAATGTGATTCACCAATGGTGGTCGGTAAACAAAATCTGAATTTGTGGAATACCTAGACTAGTCGCCGCATTTCAAAGTATGGACACTAATAGGCCATATCCATACGAGCATTTTGGTGTATCACACTTATATCCTATCAGTTTTTTGTGGAGTTGCTCCATGAAAATGTGATTCACCAATGGTGGTCGGTAAACAAAATCTGAATTTGTGGAATACCTAGACCAGTCGCCGCATTTCTAAGTATGGACACTAATAGGCCTTATCCATACGAGCATTTTGGTGTATCGCACTTATATCCTATCAGTTTTTTGTGGAGTTGCTCCATGAAAATGTGATTCACCAATGGTGGTCGGTAAACAAAATCTGAATTTGTGGAATACCTAGACTAGTCGCCGCATTTCTAAGTATGGACACTAATAGGCCATATCCATACGAGCATTTTGGTGTATCACACTTATATCCTATCAGTTTTTTGTGGAGTTGCTCCATGAAAATGCGATTCACAACTGGTGGTCAGTAAACAAAATTTGAATTTCTGGAATTCCCAGACTAGTCGCCGCATTTCTAAGTATGGACGCTAATAGGCCTTATTCATACGAACATTTTGGTATACCACACTTATATCCTATCAGTTTTTTGTGGAGTTGCTCCATGAAAATGTGATTCACCAATGGTGGTCGGTAAACAAAATTTGAATTTGTGGAATACCTAGACTAGTCGCCGCATTTCTAAGTATCGACACTAATAGGCCATATCCATACGAACATTTTGGTGTATCACACTTATAACCTATCAGTTTTTTGTGGAGTTGCTCCATGAAAATGTGATTCACCAATGGTGGTCGGTAAACAAAATCTGAATTTGTGGAATACCTAGACCAGTCGCCGCATTTCTAAGTATGGACGCTAATAGGCCTTATTCATACGAACATTCTGGTATACCACACTTATATCCTATCAGTTTTTTGTGGAGTTGCTCCATGAAAATGTGATTCACCAATGGTGGTCGGTAAACAAAATCTGAATTTGTGGAATACCTAGACTAGTCGCCGCATTTCTAAGTATGGACACTAATAGGCCATATCGATACGAGCATTTTGGTGTATCACACTTATATCCTATCAGTTTTTTGTGGAGTTGCTCCATGAAAATGTGATTCACCAATGGTGGTCGGTTAACAAAATCTGAATTTGTGGAATACCTAGACTAGTCGCCGCATTTCTAAGTATGGACACTAATAGGCCTTATTCATACGAACATTTTGGTATACCACACTTATATCCGATCAGTTTTTTGTGGAGTTGCTCCATGAAAATGTGATTCACCAATGGTGGTCGGTAAACAAAATCTGAATTTGTGGAATACCTAGACTAGTCGCCGCATTTCTAAGTATGGACACTAATAGGCCATATCCATACGAGCATTTTGGTGTATCACACTTATATCTTATCAGTTTTTTGTGGAGTTGCTCCATGAAAATGCGATTCACCACTGGTGGTCAGTAAACAAAATTTGAATTTGTGGAATACCTAGACTAGTCGCCGCATTTCTAAGTATCGACACTAATAGGCCATATCCATACGAACATTTTGGTGTATCACACTTATAACCTATCAGTTTTTTGTGGAGTTGCTCCATGAAAATGTGATTCACCAATGGTGGTCGGTAAACAAAATCTGAATTTGTGGAATACCTAGACCAGTCGCCGCATTTCTAAGTATGGACGCTAATAGGCCTTATTCATACGAACATTCTGGTATACCACACTTATATCCTATCAGTTTTTTGTGGAGTTGCTCCATGAAAATGTGATTCACCAATGGTGGTCGGTAAACAAAATCTGAATTTGTGGAATACCTAGACTAGTCGCCGCATTTCTAAGTATGGACACTAATAGGCCATATCGATACGAGCATTTTGGTGTATCACACTTATATCCTATCAGTTTTTTGTGGAGTTGCTCCATGAAAATGTGATTCACCAATGGTGGTCGGTAAACAAAATCTGAATTTGTGGAATACCTAGACCAGTCGCCGCATTTCTAAGTATGGACGCTAATAGGCCTTATTCATACGAACATTTTGGTATACCACACTTATATCCTATCAGTTTTTTGTGGAGTTGCTCCATGAAAATGTGATTCACCAATGGTGGTCGGTAAACAAAATCTGAATTTGTGGAATACCTAGACTAGTCGCCGCATTTCTAAGTATGGACGCTAATAGGCCTTATTCATACGAACATTTTGGTATACTACACTTATATCCTATCAGTTTTTTGTGGAGTTGCTCCATGAAAATGTGATTCACCAATGGTGGTCGGTAAACAAAATCTGAATTTGTGGAATACCTAGACTAGTCGCCGCATTTCTAAGTATGGACACTAATAGGCCATATCCATACGTGCATTTTGGTGTATCACACTTATATCCTATCAGTTTTTTGTGGAGTTGCTCCATGAAAATGTGATTCACCAATGCTGGTCGGTAAACAAAATCTGAATTTGTGGAATACCTAGACTAGTCGCCGCATTTCTAAGTATGGACACTAATAGGCCATATCCATACGAGCATTTTGGTGTATCACACTTATATCCTATCAGTTTTTTGTGGAGTTGCTCCATGAAAATGTGATTCACCAATGGTGGTCGGTAAACAAAATCTGAATTTGTGGAATACCTAGACTAGTCGCCGCATTTCTAAGTATGGACACTAATAGGCCATATCCATACGAGCATTTTGGTGTATCACACTTATATCCTATCAGTTTTTTGTGGAGTTGCTCCATGAAAATGCGATTCACCACTGGTGGTCAGTAAACAAAATTTGAATTTGTGGAATACCTAGACTAGTCGCCGCATTTCTAAGTATGGACACTAATAGGCCATATCCATACGAACATTTTGGTGTATCACACTTATAACCTATCAGTTTTTTGTGGAGTTGCTCCATGAAAATGTGATTCACCAATGGTGGTCGGTAAACAAAATCTGAATTTGTGGAATACCTAGACCAGTCGCCGCATTTCTAAGTATGGACGCTAATAGGCCTTATTCATACGAACATTTTGGTATACCACACTTATATCCGATCAGTTTTTTGTGGAGTTGCTCCATGAAAATGTGATTCACCAATGGTGGTCGGTAAACAAAATCTGAATTTGTGGAATATCTAGACTAGTCGCTGCATTTCTAAGTATGGACGCTAATAGGCCTTATTCATACGAACATTTTGGTATACTACACTTATATCCTATCAGTTTTTTGTGGAGTTGCTCCATGAAAATGTGATTCACCAATGGTGGTCGGTAAACAAAATCTGAATTTGTGGAATACCTAGACTAGTCGCCGCATTTCTAAGTATGGACGCTAATAGACCTTATTCATACGAACATTTTGGTATACCACACTTATATCCGATCAGTTTTTTGTGGAGTTGCTCCATGAAAATGCGATTCACCACTGGTGGTCAGTAAACAAAATCTGAATTTGTGGAATACCTAGACAAGTCGCCGCATTTCTAAGCATGGACGCTCATAGGCCTTATTCATACGAACATTTTGGTATACCACACTTATATCCTATCAGTTTTTTGTGGAGTTGCTCCATGAAAATGTGATTCACCAATGGTGGTCGGTAAACAAAATCTGAATTTGTGGAATACCTGGACTAGTCGCCGCATTTCTAAGTATGGACACTAATAGGCCATATCCATACGAGCATTTTGGTGTATCACACTTATATCTTATCAGTTTTTTGTGGAGTTGCTCCATGAAAATGCGATTCACCACTGGTGGTCAGTAAACAAAATTTGAATTTGTGGAATACCTAGACTAGTCGCCGCATTTCTAAGTATCGACACTAATAGGCCATATCCATACGAACATTTTGGTGTATCACGCTTATAACCTATCAGTTTTTTGTGGAGTTGCTCCATGAAAATGTGATTCACCAATGGTGGTCGGTAAACAAAATCTGAATTTGTGGAATACCTAGACTAGTCGCCGCATTTCTAAGTATGGACACTAATAGGCCATATCCATACGAGCATTTTGGTGTATCACACTTATATCTTATCAGTTTTTTGTGGAGTTGCTCCATGAAAATGCGATTCACCACTGGTGGTCAGTAAACAAAATTTGAATTTGTGGAATACCTAGACTAGTCGCCGCATTTCTAAGTATCGACACTAATAGGCCATATCCATACGAACATTTTGGTGTATCACACTTATAACCTATCAGTTTTTTGTGGAGTTGCTCCATGAAAATGTGATTCACCAATGGTGGTCGGTAAACAAAATCTGAATTTGTGGAATACCTAGACCAGTCGCCGCATTTCTAAGTATGGACGCTAATAGGCCTTATTCATACGAACATTCTGGTATACCACACTTATATCCTATCAGTTTTTTGTGGAGTTGCTCCATGAAAATGTGATTCACCAATGGTGGTCGGTAAACAAAATCTGAATTTGTGGAATACCTAGACTAGTCGCCGCATTTCTAAGTATGGACACTAATAGGCCATATCGATACGAGCATTTTGGTGTATCACACTTATATCCTATCAGTTTTTTGTGGAGTTGCTCCATGAAAATGTGATTCACCAATGGTGGTCGGTAAACAAAATCTGAATTTGTGGAATACCTAGACTAGTCGCCGCATTTCTAAGTATGGACACTAATAGGCCTTATTCATACGAACATTTTGGTATACCACACTTATATCTTATCAGTTTTTTGTGGAGTTGCTCCATGAAAATGCGATTCACCACTGGTGGTCAGTAAACAAAATTTGAATTTGTGGAATACCTAGACTAGTCGCCGCATTTCTAAGTATCGACACTAATAGGCCATATCCATACGAACATTTTGGTGTATCACGCTTATAACCTATCAGTTTTTTGTGGAGTTGCTCCATGAAAATGTGATTCACCAATGGTGGTCGGTAAACAAAATCTGAATTTGTGGAATACCTAGACTAGTCGCCGCATTTCTAAGTATGGATACTAATAGGCCATATCCATACGAGCATTTTGGTGTATCACACTTATATCTTATCAGTTTTTTGTGGAGTTGCTCCATGAAAATGCGATTCACCACTGGTGGTCAGTAAACAAAATTTGAATTTGTGGAATACCTAGACTAGTCGCCGCATTTCTAAGTATCGACACTAATAGGCCATATCCATACGAACATTTTGGTGTATCACACTTATAACCTATCAGTTTTTTGTGGAGTTGCTCCATGAAAATGTGATTCACCAATGGTGGTCGGTAAACAAAATCTGAATTTGTGGAATACCTAGACCAGTCGCCGCATTTCTAAGTATGGACGCTAATAGGCCTTATTCATACGAACATTCTGGTATACCACACTTATATCCTATCAGTTTTTTGTGGAGTTGCTCCATGAAAATGTGATTCACCAATGGTGGTCGGTAAACAAAATCTGAATTTGTGGAATACCTAGACTAGTCGCCGCATTTCTAAGTATGGACACTAATAGGCCATATCGATACGAGCATTTTGGTGTATCACACTTATATCCTATCAGTTTTTTGTGGAGTTGCTCCATGAAAATGTGATTCACCAATGGTGGTCGGTAAACAAAATCTGAATTTGTGGAATACCTAGACTAGTCGCCGCATTTCTAAGTATGGACACTAATAGGCCTTATTCATACGAACATTTTGGTATACCACACTTATATCCGATCAGTTTTTTGTGGAGTTGCTCCATGAAAATGTGATTCACCAATGGTGGTCGGTAAACAAAATCTGAATTTGTGGAATACCTAGACTAGTCGCCGCATTTCTAAGTATGGACACTAATAGGCCATATCCATACGAGCATTTTGGTGTATCACACTTATATCTTATCAGTTTTTTGTGGAGTTGCTCCATGAAAATGCGATTCACCACTGGTGGTCAGTAAACAAAATTTGAATTTGTGGAATACCTAGACTAGTCGCCGCATTTCTAAGTATGGACACTAATAGGCCATATCCATACGAACATTTTGGTGTATCACACTTATAACCTATCAGTTTTTTGTGGAGTTGCTCCATGAAAATGTGATTCACCAATGGTGGTCGGTAAACAAAATCTGAATTTGTGGAATACCTAGACCAGTCGCCGCATTTCTAAGTATGGACGCTAATAGGCCTTATTCATACGAACATTTTGGTATACCACACTTATATCCGATCAGTTTTTTGTGGAGTTGCTCCATGAAAATGTGATTCACCAATGGTGGTCGGTAAACAAAATCTGAATTTGTGGAATATCTAGACTAGTCGCTGCATTTCTAAGTATGGACGCTAATAGGCCTTATTCATACGAACATTTTGGTATACCACACTTATATCCTATCAGTTTTTTGTGGAGTTGCTCCATGAAAATGTGATTCACCAATGGTGGTCGGTAAACAAAATCTGAATTTGTGGAATACCTAGACTAGTCGCCGCATTTCTAAGTATGGACGCTAATAGGCCTTATTCATACGAACATTTTGGTATACTACACTTATATCCTATCAGTTTTTTGTGGAGTTGCTCCATGAAAATGTGATTCACCAATGGTGGTCGGTAAACAAAATCTGAATTTGTGGAATACCTAGACTAGTCGCCGCATTTCTAAGTATGGACGCTAATAGGCCATATCCATACGTGCATTTTGGTGTATCACACTTATATCCTATCAGTTTTTTGTGGAGTTGCTCCATGAAAATGTGATTCACCAATGCTGGTCGGTAAACAAAATCTGAATTTGTGGAATACCTAGACTAGTCGCCGCATTTCTAAGTATGGACACTAATAGGCCATATCCATACGAGCATTTTGGTGTATCACACTTATATCCTATCAGTTTTTTGTGGAGTTGCTCCATGAAAATGTGATTCACCAATGGTGGTCGGTAAACAAAATCTGAATTTGTGGAATACCTAGACTAGTCGCCGCATTTCTAAGTATGGACACTAATAGGCCATATCCATACGAGCATTTTGGTGTATCACACTTATATCCTATCAGTTTTTTGTGGAGTTGCTCCATGAAAATGCGATTCACCACTGGTGGTCAGTAAACAAAATTTGAATTTGTGGAATACCTAGACTAGTCGCCGCATTTCTAAGTATGGACACTAATAGGCCATATCCATACGAACATTTTGGTGTATCACACTTATAACCTATCAGTTTTTTGTGGAGTTGCTCCATGAAAATGTGATTCACCAATGGTGGTCGGTAAACAAAATCTGAATTTGTGGAATACCTAGACCAGTCGCCGCATTTCTAAGTATGGACGCTAATAGGCCTTATTCATACGAACATTTTGGTATACCACACTTATATCCGATCAGTTTTTTGTGGAGTTGCTCCATGAAAATGTGATTCACCAATGGTGGTCGGTAAACAAAATCTGAATTTGTGGAATATCTAGACTAGTCGCTGCATTTCTAAGTATGGACGCTAATAGGCCTTATTCATACGAACATTTTGGTATACTACACTTATATCCTATCAGTTTTTTGTGGAGTTGCTCCATGAAAATGTGATTCACCAATGGTGGTCGGTAAACAAAATCTGAATTTGTGGAATACCTAGACTAGTCGCCGCATTTCTAAGTATGGACGCTAATAGACCTTATTCATACGAACATTTTGGTATACCACACTTATATCCGATCAGTTTTTTGTGGAGTTGCTCCATGAAAATGCGATTCACCACTGGTGGTCAGTAAACAAAATCTGAATTTGTGGAACACCTAGACAAGTCGCCGCATTTCTAAGCATGGACGCTAATAGGCCTTATTCATGCGAACATTTTGGTATACCACACTTATATCCTATCAGTTTTTTGTGGAGTTGCTCCATGAAAATGTGATTCACCAATGGTGGTCGGTAAACAAAATCTGAATTTGTGGAATACCTAGACTAGTCGCCGCATTTCTAAGTATGGACACTAATAGGCCATATCCATACGAGCATTTTGGTGTACCACACTTATATCCTATCAGTTTTTTGTGGAGTTGCTCCATGAAAATGTGATTCACCAATGCTGGTCGGTAAACAAAATCTGAATTTGTGGAATACCTAGACCAGTCGCCGCATTTCTAAGTATGGACGCTAATAGGCCTTATTCATACGAACATTTTGGTATACCACATTTATATCCTATCAGTTTTTTGTGGAGTTGCTCTATGAAAATGTGATTCACCAATGGTGGTCGATAAACAAAATCTGAATTTGTGGAATACCTAGACTAGTCGCCGCATTTCTAAGTATGGACACTAATAGGCCATATCCATACGAGCATTTTGGTGTATCACACTTATATCCTATCAGTTTTTTGTGGAGTTGCTCCATGAAAATGTGATTCACCAATGGTGGTCGGTAAACAAAATCTGAATTTGTGGAATACCTAGACTAGTCGCCGCATTTCTAAGTATGGACACTAATAGGCCATATCCATACGAGCATTTTGGTGTATCACACTTATATCCTATCAGTTTTTTGTGGAGTTGCTCCATGAAAATGCGATTCACCACTGGTGGTCAGTAAACAAAATTTGAATTTGTGGAATACCTAGACTAGTCGCCGCATTTCTAAGCATGGACAATAATAGACCTTATTCATACGAACATTTTGGTATACCACACTTATATCCCATCAGTTTTTTGTGGAGTTGCTCCATGAAAATGTGATTCACCAATGGTGGTCGGCAAACAAAATCTGAATTTGAAGAATACCTAGACTAGTCGCCGCATTTCTAAGTATGGACACTAATAGGCCATATCCATACGAGCATTTTGGTGTATCACACTTATATCCTATCAGTTTTTTGTGGAGTTGCTCCATGAAAATGCGATTCACCACTGGTGGTCAGTAAACAAAATTTGAATTTGTGGAATACCTAGACTAGTCGCCGCATTTCTAAGTATGGACACTAATAGGCCATATCCATACGAACATTTTGGTGTATCACACTTATAACCTATCAGTTTTTTGTGGAGTTGCTCCATGAAAATGTGATTCACCAATGGTGGTCGGTAAACAAAATCTGAATTTGTGGAATACCTAGACCAGTCGCCGCATTTCTAAGTATGGACGCTAATAGGCCTTATTCATACGAACATTTTGGTATACCACACTTATATCCGATCAGTTTTTTGTGGAGTTGCTCCATGAAAATGTGATTCACCAATGGTGGTCGGTAAACAAAATCTGAATTTGTGGAATACCTAGACTAGTCGCCGCATTTCTAAGTATGGACGCTAATAGGCCTTATTCATACGAACATTTTGGTATACTACACTTATATCCTATCAGTTTTTTGTGGAGTTGCTCCATGAAAATGTGATTCACCAATGGTGGTCGGTAAACAAAATCTGAATTTGTGGAATACCTAGACTAGTCGCCGCATTTCTAAGTATGGACGCTAATAGGCCTTATTCATACGAACATTTTGGTATACTACACTTATATCCTATCAGTTTTTTGTGGAGTTGCTCCATGAAAATGTGATTCACCAATGGTGGTCGGTAAACAAAATCTGAATTTGTGGAATACCTAGACTAGTCGCCGCATTTCTAAGTATGGACGCTAATAGACCTTATTCATACGAACATTTTGGTATACCACACTTATATCCGATCAGTTTTTTGTGGAGTTGCTCCATGAAAATGCGATTCACCACTGGTGGTCAGTAAACAAAATCTGAATTTGTGGAATACCTAGACTAGTCGCCGCATTTCTAAGCATGGACGCTAATAGGCCTTATTCATACGAACATTTTGGTATACCACACTTATATCCTATCAGTTTTTTGTGGAGTTGCTCCATGAAAATGTGATTCACCAATGGTGGTCGGTAAACAAAATCTGAATTTGTGGAATACCTAGACTAGTCGCCGCATTTCTAAGTATGGACACTAATAGGCCATATCCATACGAGCATTTTGGTGTATCACACTTATATCCTATCAGTTTTTTGTGGAGTTGCTCCATGAAAATGTGATTCACCAATAGTGGTCGGTAAACAAAATCTGAATTTGTGGAATACCTAGACTAGTCGCCGCATTTCTAAGTATGGACACTAATAGGCCATATCCATACGAGCATTTTGGTGTATCACACTTATATCCTATCAGTTTTTTGTGGAGTTGCTCCATGAAAATGTGATTCACCAATGGTGGTCGGTAAACAAAATCTGAATTTGTGGAATACCTAGACTAGTCGCCGCATTTCTAAGTATGGACGCTAATAGGCCTTATTCATACGAACATTTTGGTATACTACACTTATATCCTATCAGTTTTTTGTGGAGTTGCTCCATGAAAATGTGATTCACCAATGGTGGTCGGTAAACAAAATCTGAATTTGTGGAATACCTAGACTAGTCGCCGCATTTCTAAGTATGGACGCTAATAGACCTTATTCATACGAACATTTTGGTATACCACACTTATATCCGATCAGTTTTTTGTGGAGTTGCTCCATGAAAATGCGATTCACCACTGGTGGTCAGTAAACAAAATCTGAATTTGTGGAATACCTAGACTAGTCGCCGCATTTCTAAGCATGGACGCTAATAGGCCTTATTCATACGAACATTTTGGTATACCACACTTATATCCTATCAGTTTTTTGTGGAGTTGCTCCATGAAAATGTGATTCACCAATGGTGGTCGGTAAACAAAATCTGAATTTGTGGAATACCTAGACTAGTCGCCGCATTTCTAAGTATGGACACTAATAGGCCATATCCATACGAGCATTTTGGTGTATCACACTTATATCCTATCAGTTTTTTGTGGAGTTGCTCCATGAAAATGTGATTCACCAATGGTGGTCGGTAAACAAAATCTGAATTTGTGGAATACCTAGACTAGTCGCCGCATTTCTAAGTATGGACACTAATAGGCCATATCCATACGAGCATTTTGGTGTATCACACTTATATCCTATCAGTTTTTTGTGGAGTTGCTCCATGAAAATGTGATTCACCAATGCTGGTCGGTAAACAAAATCTGAATTTGTGGAATACCTAGACTAGTCGCCGCATTTCTAAGTATGGACACTAATAGGCCATATCCATACGAGTATTTTGGTGTATCACACTTATATCCTATCAGTTTTTTGTGGAGTTGCTCCATGAAAATGTGATTCACCAATGGTGGTCGGTAAACAAAATCTGAATTTGTGGAATACCTAGACTAGTCGCCGCATTTCTAAGTATGGACACTAATAGGCCATATCCATACGAGCATTTTGGTGTATCACACTTATATCCTATCAGTTTTTTGTGGAGTTGCTCCATGAAAATGCGATTCACCACTGGTGGTCAGTAAACAAAATTTGAATTTGTGGAATACCTAGACTAGTCGCCGCATTTCTAAGTATGTACACTAATAGGCCATATCCATACGAACATTTTGGTGTATCACACTTATATCCTATCAGTTTTTTGTGGAGTTGCTCCATGAAAATGCGATTCACCACTGGTGGTCAGTAAACAAAATTTGAATTTTTGGAATACCTAGACTAGTCGCCGCATTTCTAAGTATGGAAGCTAATAGGCCTTATTCATACGAACATTTTGGTATACCACACTTATATCCTATCAGTTTTTTGTGGAGTTGCTCCATGAAAATGTGATTCACCAATGGTGGTCGGTAAACAAAATCTGAATTTGTGGAATACCTAGACTAGTCGCCGCATTTCTAAGCATGGACAATAATAGACCTTATTCATACGAACATTTTGGTATACCACACTTATATCCCATCAGTTTTTTGTGGAGTTGCTCCATGAAAATGTGATTCACCAATGGTGGTCGGTAAACAAAATCTAAATTTGTGGAATACCTAGACTAGTCGCCGCATTTCTAAGTATGGACACTAATAGGCCATATCCATACGAGCATTTTGGTGTATCACACTTATATCCTATCAATTTTTTGTGGAGTTGCTCCATGAAAATGTGATTCACCAATGCTGGTCGGTAAACAAAATCTGAATTTGTGGAATACCTAGACTAGTCGCCGCATTTCTAAGTATGGACACTAATAGGCCATATCCATACGAGCATTTTGGTGTATCACACTTATATCCTATCAGTTTTTTGTGGAGTTGCTCCATGAAAATGTGATTCACCAATGGTGGTCGGCAAACAAAATCTGAATTTGAAGAATACCTAGACTAGTCGCCGCATTTCTAAGTATGGACACTAATAGGCCATATCCATACGAGCATTTTGGTGTATCACACTTATATCCTATCAGTTTTTTGTGGAGTTGCTCCATGAAAATGCGATTCACCACTGGTGGTCAGTAAACAAAATTTGAATTTGTGGAATACCTAGACTAGTCGCCGCATTTCTAAGTATGGACACTAATAGGCCATATCCATACGAGCATTTTGGTGTATCACACTTATATCCTATCAGTTTTTTGTGGAGTTGCTCCATGAAAATGCGATTCACCAATGGTGGTCGGTAAACAAAATCTGAATTTGTGGAATACCTAGACTAGTCGCCGCATTTCTAAGCATGGACAATAATAGACCTTATTCATACGAACATTTTCGTATACCACACTTATATCCCATCAGTTTTTTGTGGAGTTGCTCCATGAAAATGTGATTCACCAATGGTGGTCGGTAAACAAAATCTAAATTTGTGGAATACCTAGACTAGTCGCCGCATTTCTAAGCATGGACAATAATAGACCTTATTCATACGAACATTTTGGTGTATCACACTTATATCCTATCAGTTTTTTGTGGAGTTGCTCCATGAAAATGTGATTCACCACTGGTGGTCGGCAAACAAAATCTGAATTTGTGGAATACCTAGACTAGTCGCCGCATTTCTAAGTATGGACACTAATAGGCCATATCCATACGAGCATTTTGGTGTATCACACTTATATCCTATCAGTTTTTTGTGGAGTTGCTCCATGAAAATGCGATTCACCACTGGTGGTCAGTAAACAAAATTTGAATTTGTGGAATACCTAGACTAGTCGCCGCATTTCTAAGTATGTACACTAATAGGCCATATCCATACGAACATTTTGGTGTATCACACTTATATCCTATCAGTTTTTTGTGGAGTTGCTCCATGAAAATGCGATTCACCACTGGTGGTCAGTAAACAAAATTTGAATTTTTGGAATACCTAGACTAGTCGCCGCATTTCTAAGTATGGAAGCTAATAGGCCTTATTCATACGAACATTTTGGTATACCACACTTATATCCTATCAGTTTTTTGTGGAGTTGCTCCATGAAAATGTGATTCACCAATGGTGGTCGGTAAACAAAATCTGAATTTGTGGAATACCTAGACTAGTCGCCGCATTTCTAAGCATGGACAATAATAGACCTTATTCATACGAACATTTTGGTATACCACACTTATATCCCATCAGTTTTTTGTGGAGTTGCTCCATGAAAATGTGATTCACCAATGGTGGTCGGTAAACAAAATCTAAATTTGTGGAATACCTAGACTAGTCGCCGCATTTCTAAGTATGGACGCTAATAGGCCTTATTCATACGAACATTTTGGTATACCACATTTATATCCTATCAGTTTTTTGTGGAGTTGCTCCATGAAAATGTGATTCACCAATGGTGGTCGGTAAACAAAATATGAATTTGTGGAATACCTAGACTAGTCGCCGCATTTCTAAGTATGGACACTAATAGGCCATATCCATACGAGCATTTTGGTGTATCACACTTATATCCTATCAATTTTTTGTGGAGTTGCTCCATGAAAATGTGATTCACCAATGCTGGTCGGTAAACAAAATCTGAATTTGTGGAATACCTAGACTAGTCGCCGCATTTCTAAGTATGGACACTAATAGGCCATATCCATACGAGCATTTTGGTGTATCACACTTATATCCTATCAGTTTTTTGTGGAGTTGCTCCATGAAAATGTGATTCACCAATGGTGGTCGGCAAACAAAATCTGAATTTGAAGAATACCTAGACTAGTCGCCGCATTTCTAAGTATGGACACTAATAGGCCATATCCATACGAGCATTTTGGTGTATCACACTTATATCCTATCAGTTTTTTGTGGAGTTGCTCCATGAAAATGCGATTCACCACTGGTGGTCAGTAAACAAAATTTGAATTTGTGGAATACCTAGACTAGTCGCCGCAATTCTAAGTATGGACACTAATAGGCCATATCCATACGAACATTTTGGTGTATCACACTTATAACCTATCAGTTTTTTGTGGAGTTGCTCCATGAAAATGTGATTCACCAATGGTGGTCGGTAAACAAAATCTGAATTTGTGGAATACCTAGACCAGTCGCCGCATTTCTAAGTATGGACGCTAATAGGCCTTATTCATACGAACATTTTGGTATACCACACTTATATCCGATCAGTTTTTTGTGGAGTTGCTCCATGAAAATGTGATTCACCAATGGTGGTCGGTAAACAAAATCTGAATTTGTGGAATACCTAGACTAGTCGCCGCATTTCTAAGTATGGACGCTAATAGGCCTTATTCATACGAACATTTTGGTATACTACACTTATATCCTATCAGTTTTTTGTGGAGTTGCTCCATGAAAATGTGATTCACCAATGGTGGTCGGTAAACAAAATCTGAATTTGTGGAATACCTAGACTAGTCGCCGCATTTCTAAGTATGGACGCTAATAGGCCTTATTCATACGAACATTTTGGTATACTACACTTATATCCTATCAGTTTTTTGTGGAGTTGCTCCATGAAAATGTGATTCACCAATGGTGGTCGGTAAACAAAATCTGAATTTGTGGAATACCTAGACTAGTCGCCGCATTTCTAAGTATGGACGCTAATAGACCTTATTCATACGAACATTTTGGTATACCACACTTATATCCGATCAGTTTTTTGTGGAGTTGCTCCATGAAAATGCGATTCACCACTGGTGGTCAGTAAACAAAATCTGAATTTGTGGAATACCTAGACTAGTCGCCGCATTTCTAAGCATGGACGCTAATAGGCCTTATTCATACGAACATTTTGGTATACCACACTTATATCCTATCAGTTTTTTGTGGAGTTGCTCCATGAAAATGTGATTCACCAATGGTGGTCGGTAAACAAAATCTGAATTTGTGGAATACCTAGACTAGTCGCCGCATTTCTAAGTATGGACACTAATAGGCCATATCCATACGAGCATTTTGGTGTATCACACTTATATCCTATCAGTTTTTTGTGGAGTTGCTCCATGAAAATGTGATTCACCAATAGTGGTCGGTAAACAAAATCTGAATTTGTGGAATACCTAGACTAGTCGCCGCATTTCTAAGTATGGACACTAATAGGCCATATCCATACGAGCATTTTGGTGTATCACACTTATATCCTATCAGTTTTTTGTGGAGTTGCTCCATGAAAATGTGATTCACCAATGCTGGTCGGTAAACAAAATCTGAATTTGTGGAATACCTAGACTAGTCGCCGCATTTCTAAGCATGGACGCTAATAGGCCTTATTCATACGAACATTTTGGTATACCACACTTATATCCTATCAGTTTTTTGTGGAGTTGCTCCATGAAAATGTGATTCACCAATGGTGGTCGGTAAACAAAATCTGAATTTGTGGAATACCTAGACTAGTCGCCGCATTTCTAAGTATGGACACTAATAGGCCATATCCATACGAGCATTTTGGTGTATCACACTTATATCCTGTCAGTTTTTTGTGGAGTTGCTCCATGAAAATGTGATTCACCAATGGTGGTCGGTAAACAAAATCTGAATTTGTGGAATACCTAGACTAGTCGCCGCATTTCTAAGTATGGACGCTAATAGGCCTTATTCATACGAACATTTTGGTATACTACACTTATATCCTATCAGTTTTTTGTGGAGTTGCTCCATGAAAATGTGATTCACCAATGGTGGTCGGTAAACAAAATCTGAATTTGTGGAATACCTAGACTAGTCGCCGCATTTCTAAGTATGGACGCTAATAGACCTTATTCATACGAACATTTTGGTATACCACACTTATATCCGATCAGTTTTTTGTGGAGTTGCTCCATGAAAATGCGATTCACCACTGGTGGTCAGTAAACAAAATCTGAATTTGTGGAATACCTAGACAAGTCGCCGCATTTCTAAGCATGGACGCTAATAGGCCTTATTCATACGAACATTTTGGTATACCACACTTATATCCTATCAGTTTTTTGTGGAGTTGCTCCATGAAAATGTGATTCACCAATGGTGGTCGGTAAACAAAATCTGAATTTGTGGAATACCTAGACTAGTCGCCGCATTTCTAAGTATGGACACTAATAGGCCATATCCATACGAGCATTTTGGTGTATCACACTTATATCCTATCAGTTTTTTGTGGAGTTGCTCCATGAAAATGCGATTCACCACTGGTGGTCAGTAAACAAAATTTGAATTTGTGGAATACCTAGACAAGTCGCCGCATTTCTAAGCATGGACGCTAATAGGCCTTATTCATACGAACATTTTGGTATACCACACTTATATCCTATCAGTTTTTTGTGGAGTTGCTCCATGAAAATGTGATTCACCAATGGTGGTCGGTAAACAAAATCTGAATTTGTGGAATACCTAGACTAGTCGCCGCATTTCTAAGTATGGACACTAATAGGCCATATCCATACGAGCATTTTGGTGTATCACACTTATATCCTATCAGTTTTTTGTGGAGTTGCTCCATGAAAATGTGATTCACCAATGGTGGTCGGTAAACAAAATCTGAATTTGTGGAATACCTAGACTAGTCGCCGCATTTCTAAGTATGGACACTAATAGGCCATATCCATACGAGCATTTTGGTGTATCACACTTATATCCTATCAGTTTTTTGTGGAGTTGCTCCATGAAAATGTGATTCACCAATAGTGGTCGGTAAACAAAATCTGAATTTGTGGAATACCTAGACTAGTCGCCGCATTTCTAAGTATGGACACTAATAGGCCATATCCATACGAGCATTTTGGTGTATCACACTTATATCCTATCAGTTTTTTGTGGAGTTGCTCCATGAAAATGTGATTCACCAATGCTGGTCGGTAAACAAAATCTGAATTTGTGGAATACCTAGACTAGTCGCCGCATTTCTAAGCATGGACGCTAATAGGCCTTATTCATACGAACATTTTGGTATACCACACTTATATCCTATCAGTTTTTTGTGGAGTTGCTCCATGAAAATGTGATTCACCAATGGTGGTCGGTAAACAAAATCTGAATTTGTGGAATACCTAGACTAGTCGCCGCATTTCTAAGTATGGACACTAATAGGCCATATCCATACGAGCATTTTGGTGTATCACACTTATATCCTGTCAGTTTTTTGTGGAGTTGCTCCATGAAAATGTGATTCACCAATGGTGGTCGGTAAACAAAATCTGAATTTGTGGAATACCTAGACTAGTCGCCGCATTTCTAAGTATGGACGCTAATAGGCCTTATTCATACGAACATTTTGGTATACTACACTTATATCCTATCAGTTTTTTGTGGAGTTGCTCCATGAAAATGTGATTCACCAATGGTGGTCGGTAAACAAAATCTGAATTTGTGGAATACCTAGACTAGTCGCCGCATTTCTAAGTATGGACGCTAATAGACCTTATTCATACGAACATTTTGGTATACCACACTTATATCCGATCAGTTTTTTGTGGAGTTGCTCCATGAAAATGCGATTCACCACTGGTGGTCAGTAAACAAAATCTGAATTTGTGGAATACCTAGACAAGTCGCCGCATTTCTAAGCATGGACGCTAATAGGCCTTATTCATACGAACATTTTGGTATACCACACTTATATCCTATCAGTTTTTTGTGGAGTTGCTCCATGAAAATGTGATTCACCAATGGTGGTCGGTAAACAAAATCTGAATTTGTGGAATACCTAGACTAGTCGCCGCATTTCTAAGTATGGACACTAATAGGCCATATCCATACGAGCATTTTGGTGTATCACACTTATATCCTATCAGTTTTTTGTGGAGTTGCTCCATGAAAATGCGATTCACCACTGGTGGTCAGTAAACAAAATTTGAATTTGTGGAATACCTAGACTAGTCGCCGCATTTTTAAGTATGGACACTAGTAGGCCATATCCATACGAACATTTTGGTGTATCACACTTATATCCTATCAGTTTTTTGTGGAGTTGCTCCATGAAAATGTGATTCACCAATGGTGGTCGGTAAACAAAATCTGAATTTGTGGAATACCTAGACTAGTCGCCGCATTTCTAAGTATGGACGCTAATAGGCCATATCCATACGAACATTTTGGTGTATCACACTTATATCCTATCAGTTTTTTGTGGAGTTGCTCCATGAAAATGTGATTCACCAATGGTGGTCGGTAAACAAAATCTGAATTTGTGGAATACCTAGACTAGTCGCCGCATTTCTAAGTATGGACACTAATAGGCCATATCCATACGAGCATTTTGGTGTATCACACTTATATCCTATCAGTTTTTTGTGGAGTTGCTCCATGAAAATGTGATTCACCAATGGTGGTCGGTAAACAAAATCTGAATTTGTGGAATACCTAGACTAGTCGCCGCATTTCTAAGTATGGACACTAATAGGCCATATCCATACGAGCATTTTGGTGTATCACACTTATATCCTATCAGTTTTTTGTGGAGTTGCTCCATGAAAATGCGATTCACCACTGGTGGTCAGTAAACAAAATTTGAATTTGTGGAATACCTAGACTAGTCGCCGCATTTCTAAGTATGGACACTAATAGGCCATATCCATACGAACATTTTGGTGTATCACACTTATATCCTATCAGTTTTTTGTGGAGTTGCTCCATGAAAATGTGATTCACCAATGGTGGTCGGTAAACAAAATCTGAATTTGTGGAATACCTAGACTAGTCGCCGCATTTCTAAGTATGGACACTAATAGGCCATATCCATACGAGCATTTTGGTGTATCACACTTATATCCTATCAGTTGTTTGTGGAGTTGCTCCATGAAAATGCGATTCACCACTGGTGGTCAGTAAACAAAATTTGAATTTGTGGAATACCTAGACTAGTCGCCGCATTTCTAAGTATGGACACTAATAGGCCATATCCATACGAACATTTTGGTGTATCACACTTATAACCTATCAGTTTTTTGTGGAGTTGCTCCATGAAAATGTGATTCACCAATGGTGGTCGGTAAACAAAATCTGAATTTGTGGAATACCTAGACCAGTCGCCGCATTTCTAAGTATGGACGCTAATAGGCCTTATTCATACGAACATTTTGGTATACCACACTTATATCCTATCAGTTTTTTGTGGAGTTGCTCCATGAAAATGTGATTCACCAACGGTGGTCGGTAAACAAAATATGAATTTGTGGAATAACTAGACTAGTCGCCGCATTTCTAAGTATGGACGCTAATAGGCCATATCCATACGAGCATTTTGGTGTATCACACTTATATCCTATCAGTTTTTTGTGGAGTTGCTCCATGAAAATGTGATTCACCAATGGTGGTCGGTAAACAAAATCTGAATTTGTGGAATACCTAGACCAGTCGCCGCATTTCTAAGTATGGACGCTAATAGGCCTTATTCATACGAACATTTTGGTATACCACACTTATATCCTATCAGTTTTTTGTGGAGTTGCTCCATGAAAATGTGATTCACCAATGGTGGTCGGTAAACAAAATCTGAATTTGTGGAATACCTAGACTAGTCGCCGCATTTCTAAGTATGGACACTAATAAGCCTTATCCATACGAGCATTTTGGTATACCACACTTATATCCTATCAGTTTTTTGTGGAGTTGCTCCATGAAAATGTGATTCACCAATGGTGGTCGGTAAACAAAATCTGAATTTGTGGAATACCTAGACTAGTCGCCGCATTTCTAAGTATGGACACTAATAAGCCTTATCCATACGAGCATTTTGGTATACCACACTTATATCCTATCAGTTTTTTGTGGAGTTGCTCCATGAAAATGTGATTCACCAATGGTGGTCGGTAAACAAAATCTGAATTTGTGGAATACCTAGACTAGTCCCCGCATTTCTTAGTATGGACACTAATAGGCCTTATCCATACGAGCATTTTGGTATACAACACTTATATCCTATCAGTTTTTTGTGGAGTTGCTCCATGAAAATGCGATTCACCACTGGTGGTCAGTAAACAAAATTTGAATTTCTGGAATACCTAGACTAGTCGCCGCATTTCTAAGTATGGACACTAATAGACCTTATCCATACGAACATTTTGGTGTATCATACTTATATCCTATCAGTTTTTTGTGGAGTTGCTCCATGAAAATGTGATTCACCAATGGTGGTCGGTAAACAAAATCTGAATTTGTGGAATACCTAGACTAGTCGCCGCATTTCTAAGTATGTACGCTAATAGGCCTTATCCATACGAGCATTTTGGTGTATCACACTTATATCCTATCAGTTTTTTGTGGAGTTGCTCCATGAAAATGCGATTCACCACTGGTGGTCAGTAATCAAAATTTGAATTTCTGGAATACCTAGACTAGTCGCCGCATTTCTAAGTATGGACGCTAATAGACCTTATCCATACGAACATTTCGGTGTATCATACTTATATCCTATCAGTTTTTTGTGGAGTTGCTCCATGAAAATGCGATTCACCACTGGTGGTCAGTAAACAAAATTTGAATTTCTGGAATACCTAGACTAGTCGCCGCATTTCTAAGTATGGACACTAATAGACCTTATCCATACGAACATTTTGGTGTATCATACTTATATCCTATCAGTTTTTTGTGGAGTTGCTCCATGAAAATGCGATTCACCACTGGTGGTCAGTAAACAAAATTTGAATTTGTGGAATACCTAGACTAGTCGCCGCATTTCTAAGCATGGACGCTAATAGACCTTATTCATACGAACAGTTTGGTATACCACACTTATATCCTATCAGTTTTTTGTGGAGTTGCTCCATGAAAATGTGATTCACCAATGGTGGTCAGTAAACAAAATCTGAATTTGTGGAATACCTAGACTATTCGCCGCATTTCTTAGTATGGACACTAATAGGCCTTATCCATACGAGCATTTTGGTATACCACACTTATATCCTATCAGTTTTTTGTGGAGTTGCTCCATGAAAATGTGATTCACCAATGGTGGTCGGTAAACAAAATCTGAATTTGTGGAATACCTAGACTAGTCGCCGCATTTCTAGGTATGGACGCTAATAGGCCTTATTCATACGAACATTTTGGTATACCACACTTATATCCTATCAGTTTTTTGTGGAGTTGCTCCATGAAAATGTGATTCACCAATGGTGGTCGGTAAACAAAATCTGAATTTGTGGAATACCTAGACTAGTCGCCGCATTTCTTAGTACGGACACTAATAGGCCTTATCCATACGAGCATTTTGGTATACCACACTTATATCCTATCAGTTTTTTGTGGAGTTGCTCCATGAAAATGTGATTCACCAATGGTGGTCGGTAAACAAAATCTGAATTTGTGGAATACCTAGACTAGTCGCCGCATTTCTAAGTATGGACGCTAATAGGCCTTATTCATACGAACATTTTGGTATACCACACTTATATCCTATCAGTTTTTTGTGGAGTTGCTCCATGAAAATGTGATTCACCAATGGTGGTCGGTAAACAAAATCTGAATTTGTGGAATACCTAGACTAGTCGCCGCATTTCTAAGTATGGAAGCTAATAGGCCTTATTCATACGAACATTTTGGTATACCACACTTATATCCTATCAGTTTTTTGTGGAGTTGCTCCATGAAAATGTGATTCACCAATGGTGGTCGGTAAACAAAATCTGAATTTGTGGAATACCTAGACTAGTCGCCGCATTTCTAAGCATGGACAATAATAGACCTTATTCATACGAACATTTTGGTATACCACACTTATATCCCATCAGTTTTTTGTGGAGTTGCTCCATGAAAATGTGATTCACCAATGGTGGTCGGTAAACAAAATCTAAATTTGTGGAATACCTAGACTAGTCGCCGCATTTCTAAGTATGGACGCTAATAGGCCTTATTCATACGAACATTTTGGTATACCACATTTATATCCTATCAGTTTTTTGTGGAGTTGCTCCATGAAAATGTGATTCACCAATGGTGGTCGGTAAACAAAATCTGAATTTGTGGAATACCTAGACTAGTCGCCGCACTTCTAAGTATGGACACTAATAGGCCTTATCCATACGAGCATTTTGGTATACCACACTTATATCCTATCAGTTTTTTGTGGAGTTGCTCCATGAAAATGTGATTCACCAATGGTTGTCGATAAACAAAATCTGAATTTGTGGAATACCTAGACTAGTCGCCGCATTTCTAAGCATGGACAATAATAGACCTTATTCATACGAACTTTTTGGTATACCACACTTATATCCTATCAGTTTTTTGTGGAGTTGCTCCATGAAAATGTGATTCACCAATGGTGGTAGGTAAACAAAATCTGAATTTGTGGAATACCTAGACTAGTCGCCGCATTTCTAAGTATGGACACTAATAGGCCTTATCCATACGAGCATTTTGGTATACCACACTTATATCCTATCAGTTTTTTGTGGAGTTGCTCCATGAAAATGTGATTCACCAATGGTTGTCGATAAACAAAATCTGAATTTGTGGAATACCTAGACTAGTCGCCGCATTTCTAAGCATGGACAATAATAGACCTTATTCATACGAACATTTTGGTATACCACACTTATATCCTATCAGTTTTTTGTGGAGTTGCTCCATGAAAATGTGATTCACCAATGGTGGTCGGTAAACAAAATCTGAATTTGTGGAATACCTAGACTAGTCGCCGCATTTCTAAGTATGGACACTAATAGGCCTTATGCATACCAGCATTTTGGTATACCACACTTATATCCTATCAGTTTTTTGTGGAGTTGCTCCATGAAAATGTGATTCATCAATGGTGGTCGGTAAACAAAATCTGAATTTGTGGAATACCTAGACTAGTCGCCGCATTTCTAAGTATGGACGCTAATAGGCCTTATTCATACGAACATTTTGGTATACCACACTTATATCCTATCAGTTTTTTGTGGAGTTGCTTCATGAAAATGTGATTCACCAATGGTGGTCGGTAAACAAAATCTGAATTTGTGGAATACCTAGACTAGTCGCCGCATTTCTAAGTATGGACGCTAATAGGCCTTATCCATACGAGCATTTTGGTATACCACACTTATATCCTATCAGTTTTTTGTGGACTTGCTCCATGAAAATGTGATTCACCAATGGTGGTCGGTAAACAAAATCTGAATCTGTGGAATACCTAAACTAGTCGCCGCATTTCTAAGTATGGACACTCATAGGCCTTATCCATACGAGCATTTTTGTGTATCACACTTATATCCTATCAGTTTTTTGTGGAGTTGCTCCATGAAAATGCGATTCACCACTGGTGGTCAGTAAACAAAATTTGAATTTTTGGAATACCTAGACTAGTCGCCGCATTTCTAAGTATGGAAGCTAATAGGCCTTATTCATACGAACATTTTGGTATACCACACTTATATCCTATCAGTTTTTTGTGGAGTTGCTCCATGAAAATGTGATTCACCAATGGTGGTCGGTAAACAAAATCTGAATTTGTGGAATACCTAGACTAGTCGCCGCATTTCTAAGCATGGACAATAATAGACCTTATTCATACGAACATTTTGGTATACCACACTTATATCCCATCAGTTTTTTGTGGAGTTGCTCCATGAAAATGTGATTCACCAATGGTGGTCGGTAAACAAAATCTAAATTTGTGGAATACCTAGACTAGTCGCCGCATTTCTAAGTATGGACGCTAATAGGCCTTATTCATACGAACATTTTGGTATACCACATTTATATCCTATCAGTTTTTTGTGGAGTTGCTCCATGAAAATGTGATTCACCAATGGTGGTCGGTAAACAAAATCTGAATTTGTGGAATACCTAGACTAGTCGCCGCACTTCTAAGTATGGACACTAATAGGCCTTATCCATACGAGCATTTTGGTATACCACACTTATATCCTATCAGTTTTTTGTGGAGTTGCTCCATGAAAATGTGATTCACCAATGGTTGTCGATAAACAAAATCTGAATTTGTGGAATACCTAGACTAGTCGCCGCATTTCTAAGCATGGACAATAATAGACCTTATTCATACGAACATTTTGGTATACCACACTTATATCCTATCAGTTTTTTGTGGAGTTGCTCCATGAAAATGTGATTCACCAATGGTGGTAGGTAAACAAAATCTGAATTTGTGGAATACCTAGACTAGTCGCCGCATTTCTAAGTATGGACACTAATAGGCCTTATCCATACGAGCATTTTGGTATACCACACTTATATCCTATCAGTTTTTTGTGGAGTTGCTCCATGAAAATGTGATTCACCAATGGTTGTCGATAAACAAAATCTGAATTTGTGGAATACCTAGACTAGTCGCCGCATTTCTAAGCATGGACAATAATAGACCTTATTCATACGAACATTTTGGTATACCACACTTATATCCTATCAGTTTTTTGTGGAGTTGCTCCATGAAAATGTGATTCACCAATGGTGGTCGGTAAACAAAATCTGAATTTGTGGAATACCTAGACTAGTCGCCGCATTTCTAAGTATGGACACTAATAGGCCTTATGCATACCAGCATTTTGGTATACCACACTTATATCCTATCAGTTTTTTGTGGAGTTGCTCCATGAAAATGTGATTCATCAATGGTGGTCGGTAAACAAAATCTGAATTTGTGGAATACCTAGACTAGTCGCCGCATTTCTAAGTATGGACGCTAATAGGCCTTATTCATACGAACATTTTGGTATACCACACTTATATCCTATCAGTTTTTTGTGGAGTTGCTTCATGAAAATGTGATTCACCAATGGTGGTCGGTAAACAAAATCTGAATTTGTGGAATACCTAGACTAGTCGCCGCATTTCTAAGTATGGACGCTAATAGGCCTTATCCATACGAGCATTTTGGTATACCACACTTATATCCTATCAGTTTTTTGTGGACTTGCTCCATGAAAATGTGATTCACCAATGGTGGTCGGTAAACAAAATCTGAATCTGTGGAATACCTAGACTAGTCGCCGCATTTCTAAGTATGGACACTAATAGGCCTTATCCATACGAGCATTTTGGTATACCACACTTATATACTATCAGTTTTTTGTGGAGTTGCTCCATGAAAATGTGATTCACCAATGGTGGTCGGTAAACAAAATCTGAATTTGTGGAATACCTAGACTAGTCGCCGCATTTCTTAGTATGGACACTAATAGGCCTTATCCATACCAGCATTTTGGTATACCACACTTATATACTATCAGTTTTTTGTGGAGTTGCTCCATGAAAATGTGATTCACCAATGGTGGTCGGTAAACAAAATCTGAATTTGTGGAATACCTAGACTAGTCGCCGCATTTCTAAGTATGGACGCTAATAGGCCTTATTCATACGAACATTTTGGTATACCACACTTATATCCTATCAGTTTTTTGTGGAGTTGCTCCATGAAAATGTGATTCACCAATGGTGGTCGGTAAACAAAATCTGAATTTGTGGAATACCTAGACTAGTCGCTGCATTTCTAAGTATGGACACTAATAAGCCTTATCCATACGAGCATTTTGGTATACCACACTTATATCCTATTAGTTTTTTGTGGAGTTGCTCCATGAAAATGTGATTCACCAATGGTGGTCGGTAAACAAAATCTGAATTTGTGGAATACCTAGACTAGTCACCGCATTTCTTAGTATGGACACTAATAGGCCTTATCCATACGAGCATTTTGGTATACCACACTTATATCCTATCAGTTTTTTGTGGAGTTGCTCCATGAAAATGTGATTCATCAATGGTGGTCGGTAAACAAAATCTGAATTTGTGGAATACCTAGACTAGTCGCCGCATTTCTAAGTATGGACACTAATAGACCTTATCCATGCGCACATTTTGGTGTATCATACTTATATCCTATCAGTTTTTTGTGGAGTTGCTCCATGAAAATGCGATTCACCACTGGTGGTCAGTAAACAAAATTTGAATTTCTGGAATACCTAGACTAGTCGCCGCATTTCTAAGTATGGACACTAATAGACCTTATCCATACGAACATTTTGGTGTATCATACTTATATCCTATCAGTTTTTTGTGGAGTTGCTCCATGAAAATGTGATTCACCAATGGTGGTCGGTAAACAAAATCTGAATTTCTGGAATACCTAGACTAGTCGCCGCATTTCTAAGTACGGACACTAATAGACCTTGTCCATACGAACATTTTGGTGTATCATACTTATATCCTATCAGTTTTTTGTGGAGTTGCTCCATGAAAATGCGATTCACCACTGGTGGTCAGTAAACAAAATTTGAATTTGTGGCATACCTAGACTAGTCGCCGCATTTCTAAGCATGGACGCTAATAGACCTTATTCATACGAACATTTTGGTATACCACACTTATATCCTATCAGTTTTTTGTGGAGTTGCTCCATGAAAATGTGATTCACCAATGGTGGTCGGTAAACAAAATCTGAATTTGTGGAATACCTAGACTAGTCGCCGCATTTCTAAGTATGGACGCTAATAGGCCTTATCCATACGAGCATTTTTGTGTATCACACTTATATCCTATCAGTTTTTTGTGGAGTTGCTCCATGAAAATGCGATTCACCACTGGTGGTCAGTAAACAAAATTTGAATTTCTGGAATACCTAGACTAGTCGCCGCATTTCTAAGCATGGACACTAATAGACCTTATTCATACGAGCATTTTGGTATACCACACTTATATCCTATCAGTTTTTTGTGGAGTTGCTCCATGAAAATGTGATTCACCAATGGTGGTCGGTAAACAAAATCTGAATTTGTGGAATACCTAGACTAGTCGCCGCATTTCTAAGTATGGACACTCATAAGCCTTATCCATACGAGCATTTTGGTATACCACACTTATATCCTATCAGTTTTTTGTGGAGTTGCTCCTTGAAAATGCGATTCACCACTGGTGGTCAGTAAACAAAATTTGAATTTCTGGAATACCTAGACTAGTCGCCGCATTTCTAAGTATGGACACTAATAGACCTTATCCATACGAACATTTTGGTGTATCATACTTATATCCTATCAGTTTTTTGTGGAGTTGCTCCATGAAAATGTGATTCACCAATGGTGGTCGGTAAACAAAATCTGAATTTCTGGAATACCTAGACTAGTCGCCGCATTTCTAAGTACGGACACTAATAGACCTTGTCCATACGAACATTTTGGTGTATCATACTTATATCCTATCAGTTTTTTGTGGAGTTGCTCCATGAAAATGCGATTCACCACTGGTGGTCAGTAAACAAAATTTGAATTTGTGGCATACCTAGACTAGTCGCCGCATTTCTAAGCATGGACACTAATAGACCTTATTCATACGAACATTTTGGTATACCACACTTATATCCTATCAGTTTTTTGTGGAGTTGCTCCATGAAAATGTGATTCACCAATGGTGGTCGGTAAACAAAATCTGAATTTGTGGAATACCTAGACTAGTCGCCGCATTTCTAAGTATGGACACTAATAGACCTTATCCATACGAACATTTTGGTGTATCATACTTATATCCTATCAGTTTTTTGTGGAGTTGCTCCATGAAAATGCGATTCACCACTGGTGGTCAGTAAACAAAATTTGAATTTCTGGAATACCTAGACTAGTCGCCGCATTTCTAAGTATAGACACTAATAGACCTTATCCATACGAACATTTTGGTGTATCATACTTATATCCTATCAGTTTTTTGTGGAGTTGCTCCATGAAAATGCGATTCACCATTGGTGGTCAGTAAACAAAATTTGAATTTGTGGAATACCTAGACTAGTCGCCGCATTTCTAAGCATGGACACTAATAGACCTTATTCATACGAACAGTTTGGTATACCACACTTATATCCTATCAGTTTTTTGTGGAGTTGCTCCATGAAAATGTGATTCACCAATGGTGGTCGGTAAACAAAATCTGAATTTGTGGAATACCTAGACTAGTCGCCGCATTTCTTAGTATGGACACTAATAGGCCTTATCCATACGAGCATTTTGGTATACCACACTTATATCCTATCAGTTTTTTGTGGAGTTGCTCCATGAAAATGTGATTCACCAATGGTGGTCGGTAAACAAAATCTGAATTTGTGGAATACCTAGACTAGTCGCCGCATTTCTAAGTATGGACACTAATAGACCTTATCCATACGAACATTTTGGTGTATCATACTTACATCCTATCAGTTTTTTGTGGAGTTGCTCCATGAAAATGCGATTCACCACTGGTGGTCAGTAAACAAAATTTGAATTTGTGGAATACCTAGACTAGTCGCCGCATTTCTAAGTATGGACACTAATAGGCCTGATCCATACGAGCATTTTGGTATACCACACTTATATCCTATCAGTTTTTTGTGGAGTTGCTCCATGAAAATGCGATTCACCACTGGTGGTCAGTAAACAAAATTTGAATTTGTGGAATACCTAGACTAGTCGCGGCATTTCTAAGTATGGACACTAATAGGCCTGATCCATACGAGGATTTTGGTATACCACACTTATATCCTATCAGTTTTTTGTGGAGTTGCTCCATGAAAATGTGATTCACCAATGGTGGTCGGTAAACAAAATCTGAATTTGTGGAATACCTAGACTAGTCGCCGCACTTCTAAGTATGGACGCTAATAGGCCTTATTCATACGAACATTTTGGTGTATCATACTTATATCCTATCAGTTTTTTGTGGAGTTGCTCCATGAAAATGCGATTCACCACTGGTGGTCAGTAAACAAAATTTGAATTTGTGGAATACCTAGACTAGTCGCCGCATTTCTAAGCATGGACACTAATAGACCTTATTCATACGAACAGTTTGGTATACCACACTTATATCCTATCAGTTTTTTGTGGAGTTGCTCCATGAAAATGTGATTCACCAATGGTGGTCGGTAAACAAAATCTGAATTTGTGGAATACCTAGACTAGTCGCCGCATTTCTAAGCATGGACAATAATAGACCTTATTCATACGAACATTTTGGTATACCACACTTATATCCTATCAGTGTTTTGTGGAGTTGCTCCATGAAAATGTGATTCACCAATGGTGGTAGGTAAACAAAATCTGAATTTGTGGAATACCTAGACTAGTCGCCGCATTTCTAAGTATGGACACTAATAGGCCTTATCCATACGAGCATTTTGGTATACCACACTTATATCCTATCAGTTTTTTGTGGAGTTGCTCCATGAAAATGTGATTCACCAATGGTGGTCGGTAAACAAAATCTGAATTTGTGGAATACCTAGACTAGTCGCCGCATTTCTAAGTATGGACGCTAATAGGCCTTATTCATACGAACATTTTGGTATACCACATTTATATCCTATCAGTTTTTTGTGGAGTTGCTCCATGAAAATGTGATTCACCAATGGTGGTCGGTAAACAAAATCTGAATTTGTGGAATACCTAGACTAGTCGCCGCATTTCTAAGTATGGACACTAATAGGCCTTATCCATACGAGCATTTTGGTATACCACACTTATATCCTATCAGTTTTTTGTGGAGTTGCTCCATGAAAATGTGATTCACCAATGGTTGTCGATAAACAAAATCTGACTTTGTGGAATACCTAGACTAGTCGCCGCATTTCTAAGCATGGACAATAATAGACCTTATTCATACGAACATTTTGGTATACCACACTTATATCCTATCAGTTTTTTGTGGAGTTGCTCCATGAAAATGTGATTCACCAATGGTGGTCGGTAAACAAAATCTGAATTTGTGGAATACCTAGACTAGTCGCCGCATTTCTAAGTATGGACGCTAATAGGCCTTATCCATACGAGCATTTTGGTATACCACACTTATATCCTATCAGTTTTTTGTGGACTTGCTCCATGAAAATGTGATTCACCAATGGTGGTCGGTAAACAAAATCTGAATCTGTGGAATACCTAGACTAGTCGCCGCATTTCTAAGTATGGACACTAATAGGCCTTATCCATACGAGCATTTTGGTATACCACACTTATATACTATCAGTTTTTTGTGGAGTTGCTCCATGAAAATGTGATTCACCAATGGTGGTCGGTAAACAAAATCTGAATTTGTGGAATACCTAGACTAGTCGCCGCATTTCTTAGTATGGACACTAATAGGCCTTATCCATACCAGCATTTTGGTATACCACACTTATATACTATCAGTTTTTTGTGGAGTTGCTCCATGAAAATGTGATTCACCAATGGTGGTCGGTAAACAAAATCTGAATTTGTGGAATACCTAGACTAGTCGCCGCATTTCTAAGTATGGACGCTAATAGGCCTTATTCATACGAACATTTTGGTATACCACACTTATATCCTATCAGTTTTTTGTGGAGTTGCTCCATGAAAATGTGATTCACCAATGGTGGTCGGTAAACAAAATCTGAATTTGTGGAATACCTAGACTAGTCGCTGCATTTCTAAGTATGGACACTAATAAGCCCTATCCATACGAGCATTTTGGTATACCACACTTATATCCTATTAGTTTTTTGTGGAGTTGCTCCATGAAAATGTGATTCACCAATGGTGGTCGGTAAACAAAATCTGAATTTGTGGAATACCTAGACTAGTCACCGCATTTCTTAGTATGGACAATAATAGGCCTTATCCATACGAGCATTTTGGTATACCACACTTATATCCTATCAGTTTTTTGTGGAGTTGCTCCATGAAAATGTGATTCATCAATGGTGGTCGGTAAACAAAATCTGAATTTGTGGAATACCTAGACTAGTCGCCGCATTTCTAAGTATGGACACTAATAGACCTTATCCATGCGCACATTTTGGTGTATCATACTTATATCCTATCAGTTTTTTGTGGAGTTGCTCCATGAAAATGCGATTCACCACTGGTGGTCAGTAAACAAAATTTGAATTTCTGGAATACCTAGACTAGTCGCCGCATTTCTAAGTATGGACACTAATAGACCTTATCCATGCGCACATTTTGGTGTATCATACTTATATCCTATCAGTTTTTTGTGGAGTTGCTCCATGAAAATGTGATTCACCAATGGTGGTCGGTAAACAAAATCTGAATTTGTGGAATACCTAGACTAGTCGCCGCATTTCTAAGTATGGCCACTAATAGGCCTTATGCATACCAGCATTTTGGTATACCACACTTATATCCTATCAGTTTTTTGTGGAGTTGCTCCATGAAAATGTGATTCATCAATGGTGGTCGGTAAACAAAATCTGAATTTGTGGAATACCTAGACTAGTCGCCGCATTTCTAAGTATGGACGCTAATAGGCCTTATTCATACGAACATTTTGGTATACCACACTTATATCCTATCAGTTTTTTGTGGAGTTGCTTCATGAAAATGTGATTCACCAATGGTGGTCGGTAAACAAAATCTGAATTTGTGGAATACCTAGACTAGTCGCCGCATTTCTAAGTATGGACGCTAATAGGCCTTATCCATACGAGCATTTTGGTATACCACACTTATATCCTATCAGTTTTTTGTGGACTTGCTCCATGAAAATGTGATTCACCAATGGTGGTCGGTAAACAAAATCTGAATCTGTGGAATACCTAGACTAGTCGCCGCATTTCTAAGTATGGACACTAATAGGCCTTATCCATACGAGCATTTTGGTATACCACACTTATATCCTATCAGTTTTTTGTGGAGTTGCTCCATGAAAATGTGATTCACCAATGGTGGTCGGTAAACAAAATCTGAATTTGTGGAATACCTAGACTAGTCGCTGCATTTCTAAGTATGGACACTAATAAGCCTTATCCATACGAGCATTTTGGTATACCACACTTATATCCTATTAGTTTTTTGTGGAGTTGCTCCATGAAAATGTGATTCACCAATGGTGGTCGGTAAACAAAATCTGAATTTCTGGAATACCTAGACTAGTCGCCGCATTTCTAAGTACGGACACTAATAGATCTTGTCCATACGAACATTTTGGTGTATCATACTTATATCCTATCAGTTTTTTGTGGAGTTGCTCCATGAAAATGCGATTCACCACTGGTGGTCAGTAAACAAAATTTGAATTTGTGGCATACCTAGACTAGTCGCCGCATTTCTAAGCATGGACGCTAATAGACCTTATTCATACGAACATTTTGGTATACCACACTTATATCCTATCAGTTTTTTGTGGAGTTGCTCCATGAAAATGTGATTCACCAATGGTGGTCGGTAAACACAATCTGAATTTGTGGAATACCTAGACTAGTCGCCGCATTTCTAAGTATGGACGCTAATAGGCCTTATCCATGCGAGCATTTTGGTGTATCACACTTATATCCTATCAGTTTTTTGTGGAGTTGCTCCATGAAAATGCGATTCACCACTGGTGGTCGTAAACAAAATTTGAATTTCTGGAATACCTAGACTAGTCGCTGCATTTCTAAATATGGACACTAATAGACCTTATCCATGCGAGCATTTTGGTGTGTCACACTTATATTCTATCAGTTTTTTGTGGAGTTGCTCCATGAAAATGTGATTCACCAATGGTGGTCGGTAAACAAAATCTGAATTTCTGGAATTCCCAGACTAGTCGCCGCATTTCTAAGTATGGACGCTAATAGGCCTTATTCATACGAACATTTTGGTATACTACACTTATATCCTATCAGTTTTTTGTGGAGTTGCTCCATGAAAATGTGATTCACCAATGGTGGTCGGTAAACAAAATCTGAATTTGTGGAATACCTAGACTAGTCGCCGCATTTCTTAGTATGGACACTAATAGGCCTTATCCATACGAGCATTTTGGTATACCACACTTATATCCTATCAGTTTTTTGTGGAGTTGCTCCATGAAAATGTGATTCACCAATGGTGGTCGGTAAACAAAATCTGAATTTGTGGAATACCTAGACTAGTCGCCGCATTTCTAAGTATGGACACTAATAAGCCTTATCCATACGAGCATTTTGGTATACCACACTTATATCCTATCAGTTTTTTGTGGAGTTGCTCCTTGAAAATGCGATTCACCACTGGTGGTCAGTAAACAAAATTTGAATTTCTGGAATACCTAGACTAGTCGCCGCATTTCTAAGTATGGACACTAATAGACCTTATCCATACGAACATTTTGGTGTATCATACTTATATCCTATCAGTTTTTTGTGGAGTTGCTCCATGAAAATGTGATTCACCAATGGTGGTCGGTAAACAAAATCTGAATTTCTGGAATACCTAGACTAGTCGCCGCATTTCTAAGTACGGACACTAATAGACCTTGTCCATACGAACATTTTGGTGTATCATACTTATATCCTATCAGTTTTTTGTGGAGTTGCTCCATGAAAATGCGATTCACCACTGGTGGTCAGTAAACAAAATTTGAATTTGTGGCATACCTAGACTAGTCGCCGCATTTCTAAGCATGGGCACTAATAGACCTTATTCATACGAACATTTTGGTATACCACACTTATATCCTATCAGTTTTTTGTGGAGTTGCTCCATGAAAATGTGATTCACCAATGGTGGTCGGTAAACAAAATCTGAATTTGTGGAATACCTAGACTAGTCGCCGCATTTCTAAGTATGTACGCTAATAGGCCTTATCCATACGAGCATTTTGGTATACCACACTTATATCCTATCAGTTTTTTGTGGAGTTGCTCCTTGAAAATGCGATTCACCACTGGTGGTCAGTAAACAAAATTTGAATTTCTGGAATACCTAGACTAGTCGCCGCATTTCTAAGTATGGACACTAATAGACCTTATCCATACGAACATTTTGGTGTATCATACTTATATCCTATCAGTTTTTTGTGGAGTTGCTCCTTGAAAATGCGATTCACCACTGGTGGTCAGTAAACAAAATTTGAATTTCTGGAATACCTAGACTAGTCGCCGCATTTCTAAGTATGGACACTAATAGACCTTATCCATACGAACATTTTGGTGTATCATACTTATATCCTATCAGTTTTTTGTGGAGTTGCTCCATGAAAATGTGATTCACCAATGGTGGTCGGTAAACAAAATCTGAATTTCTGGAATACCTAGACTAGTCGCCGCATTTCTAAGTACGGACACTAATAGACCTTGTCCATACGAACATTTTGGTGTATCATACTTATATCCTATCAGTTTTTTGTGGAGTTGCTCCATGAAAATGCGATTCACCACTGGTGGTCAGTAAACAAAATTTGAATTTGTGGCATACCTAGACTAGTCGCCGCATTTCTAAGCATGGACACTAATAGACCTTATTCATACGAACATTTTGGTATACCACACTTATATCCTATCAGTTTTTTGTGGAGTTGCTCCATGAAAATGTGATTCACCAATGGTGGTCGGTAAACAAAATCTGAATTTCTGGAATTCCCAGACTAGTCGCCGCATTTCTAAGTATGGACGCTAATAGGCCTTATTCATACGAACATTTTGGTATACCACACTTATATCCTATCAGTTTTTTGTGGAGTTGCTCCATGAAAATGTGATTCACCAATGGTGGTCGGTAAACAAAATCTGAATTTGTGGAATACCTAGACTAGTCGCCGCATTTCTTAGTATGGACACTAATAGGCCTTATCCATACGAGCATTTTGGTATACCACACTTATATCCTATCAGTTTTTTGTGGAGTTGCTCCATGAAAATGTGATTCACCAATGGTGGTCGGTAAACAAAATCTGAATTTGTGGAATACCTAGACTAGTCGCCGCATTTCTAAGTATGGACACTAATAAGCCTTATCCATACGAGCATTTTGGTATACCACACTTATATCCTATCAGTTTTTTGTGGAGTTGCTCCTTGAAAATGCGATTCACCACTGGTGGTCAGTAAACAAAATTTGAATTTCTGGAATACCTAGACTAGTCGCCGCATTTCTAAGTATGGACACTAATAGACCTTATCCATACGAACATTTTGGTGTATCATACTTATATCCTATCAGTTTTTTGTGGAGTTGCTCCATGAAAATGCGATTCACCACTGGTGGTCAGTAATCAAAATTTGAATTTCTGGAATACCTAGACTAGTCGCCGCATTTCTAAGTATGGACGCTAATAGACCTTATCCATACGAACATTTCGGTGTATCATACTTATATCCTATCAGTTTTTTGTGGAGTTGCTCCATGAAAATGCGATTCACCACTGGTGGTCAGTAAACAAAATTTGAATTTCTGGAATACCTAGACTAGTCGCCGCATTTCTAAGTATGGACACTAATAGACCTTATCCATACGAACATTTTGGTGTATCATACTTATATCCTATCAGTTTTTTGTGGAGTTGCTCCATGAAAATGCGATTCACCACTGGTGGTCAGTAAACAAAATTTGAATTTGTGGAATACCTAGACTAGTCGCCGCATTTCTAAGCATGGACACTAATAGACCTTATTCATACGAACAGTTTGGTATACCACACTTATATCCTATCAGTTTTTTGTGGAGTTGCTCCATGAAAATGTGATTCACCAATGGTGGTCGGTAAACAAAATCTGAATTTGTGGAATACCTAGACTAGTCGCCGCATTTCTTAGTATGGACACTAATAGGCCTTATCCATACGAGCATTTTGGTATACCACACTTATATCCTATCAGTTTTTTGTGGAGTTGCTCCATGAAAATGTGATTCACCAATGGTGGTCGGTAAACAAAATCTGAATTTGTGGAATACCTAGACTAGTCGCCGCATTTCTAAGTATGGACACTAATAGACCTTATCCATACGAACATTTTGGTGTATCATACTTATATCCTATCAGTTTTTTGTGGAGTTGCTCCATGAAAATGCGATTCACCACTGGTGGTCAGTAAACAAAATTTGAATTTGTGGAATACCTAGACTAGTCGCCGCATTTCTAAGTATGGACACTAATAGGCCTGATCCATACGAGCATTTTGGTATACCACACTTATATCCTATCAGTTTTTTGTGGAGTTGCTCCATGAAAATGCGATTCACCACTGGTGGTCAGTAAACAAAATTTGAATTTGTGGAATACCTAGACTAGTCGCGGCATTTCTAAGTATGGACACTAATAGGCCTGATCCATACGAGCATTTTGGTATACCACACTTATATCCTATCAGTTTTTTGTGGAGTTGCTCCATGAAAATGTGATTCACCAATGGTGGTCGGTAAACAAAATCTGAATTTGTGGAATACCTAGACTAGTCGCCGCATTTCTAAGTATGGACACTAATAGGCCTTATCCATACGAGCATTTTGGTATACCACACTTATATCCTATCAGTTTTTTGTGGAGTTGCTCCATGAAAATGTGATTCACCAATGGTTGTCGATAAACAAAATCTGACTTTGTGGAATACCTAGACTAGTCGCCGCATTTCTAAGCATGGACAATAATAGACCTTATTCATACGAACATTTTGGTATACCACACTTATATCCTATCAGTTTTTTGTGGAGTTGCTCCATGAAAATGTGATTCACCAATGGTGGTCGGTAAACAAAATCTGAATTTGTGGAATACCTAGACTAGTCGCCGCATTTCTAAGTATGGACACTAATAGGCCTTATGCATACCAGCATTTTGGTATACCACACTTATATCCTATCAGTTTTTTGTGGAGTTGCTCCATGAAAATGTGATTCATCAATGGTGGTCGGTAAACAAAATCTGAATTTGTGGAATACCTAGACTAGTCGCCGCATTTCTAAGTATGGACGCTAATAGGCCTTATCCATACGAGCATTTTGGTATACCACACTTATATCCTATCAGTTTTTTGTGGACTTGCTCCATGAAAATGTGATTCACCAATGGTGGTCGGTAAACAAAATCTGAATCTGTGGAATACCTAGACTAGTCGCCGCATTTCTAAGTATGGACACTAATAGGCCTTATCCATACGAGCATTTTGGTATACCACACTTATATACTATCAGTTTTTTGTGGAGTTGCTCCATGAAAATGTGATTCACCAATGGTGGTCGGTAAACAAAATCTGAATTTGTGGAATACCTAGACTAGTCGCCGCATTTCTAAGTATGGACGCTAATAGGCCTTATTCATACGAACATTTTGGTATAACACACTTATATCCTATCAGTTTTTTGTGGAGTTGCTCCATGAAAATGTGATTCACCAATGGTGGTCGGTAAACAAAATCTGAATTTGTGGAATACCTAGACTAGTCGCCGCATTTCTAAGTATGGACACTAATAGGCCTTATGCATACCAGCATTTTGGTATACCACACTTATATCCTATCAGTTTTTTGTGGAGTTGCTCCATGAAAATGTGATTCATCAATGGTGGTCGGTAAACAAAATCTGAATCTGTGGAATACCTAGACTAGTCGCCGCATTTCTAAGTACGGACACTAATAGACCTTGTCCATACGAACATTTTGGTGTATCATACTTATATCCTATCAGTTTTTTGTGGAGTTGCTCCATGAAAATGCGATTCACCACTGGTGGTCAGTAAACAAAATTTGAATTTGTGGCATACCTAGACTAGTCGCCGCATTTCTAAGCATGGACGCTAATAGACCTTATTCATACGAACATTTTGGTATACCACACTTATATCCTATCAGTTTTTTGTGGAGTTGCTCCATGAAAATGTGATTCACCAATGGTGGTCGGTAAACAAAATCTGAATTTGTGGAATACCTAGACTAGTCGCCGCATTTCTAAGTATGGACGCTAATAGGCCTTATCCATGCGAGCATTTTGGTGTATCACACTTATATCCTATCAGTTTTTTGTGGAGTTGCTCCATGAAAATGCGATTCACCACTGGTGGTCAGTAAACAAAATTTGAATTTCTGGAATACCTAGACTAGTCGCTGCATTTCTAAATATGGACACTAATAGACCTTATCCATGCGAGCATTTTGGTGTGTCACACTTATATTCTATCAGTTTTTTGTGGAGTTGCTCCATGAAAATGTGATTCACCAATGGTGGTCGGTAAACAAAATCTGAATTTGTGGAATACCTAGACTAGTCGCCGCATTTCTAAGTATGGACGCTAATAGGCCTTATCCATACGAGCATTTTGGTATACCACACTTATATCCTATCAGTTTTTTGTGGAGTTGCTCCATGAAAATGTGATTCACCAATGGTGGTCGGTAAACAAAATCTGAATTTGTGGAATACCTAAACTAGTCGCCGCATTTCTAAGTATGGACACTCATAGGCCTTATCCATACGAGCATTTTTGTGTATCACACTTATATCCTATCAGTTTTTTGTGGAGTTGCTCCATGAAAATGCGATTCACCACTGGTGGTCAGTAAACAAAATTTGAATTTTTGGAATACCTAGACTAGTCGCCGCATTTCTAAGTATGGACGCTAATAGGCCTTATCCATACGAGCATTTTGGTATACCACACTTATATCCTATCAGTTTTTTGTGGAGTTGCTCCATGAAAATGTGATTCACCAATGGTTGTCGATAAACAAAATCTGAATTTGTGGAATACCTAGACTAGTCGCCGCATTTCTAAGCATGGACAATAATAGACCTTATTCATACGAACATTTTGGTATACCACACTTATATCCTATCAGTTTTTTGTGGAGTTGCTCCATGAAAATGTGATTCACCAATGGTGGTCGGTAAACAAAATCTGAATTTGTGGAATACCTAGACTAGTCGCCGCATTTCTAAGTATGGCCACTAATAGGCCTTATGCATACCAGCATTTTGGTATACCACACTTATATCCTATCAGTTTTTTGTGGAGTTGCTCCATGAAAATGTGATTCATCAATGGTGGTCGGTAAACAAAATCTGAATTTGTGGAATACCTAGACTAGTCGCCGCATTTCTAAGTATGGACGCTAATAGGCCTTATCCATACGAGCATTTTGGTATACCACACTTATATCCTATCAGTTTTTTGTGGACTTGCTCCATGAAAATGTGATTCACCAATGGTGGTCGGTAAACAAAATCTGAATCTGTGGAATACCTAGACTAGTCGCCGCATTTCTAAGTATGGACACTAATAGGCCTTATCCATACGAGCATTTTGGTATACCACACTTATATCCTATCAGTTTTTTGTGGAGTTGCTCCATGAAAATGTGATTCACCAATGGTGGTCGGTAAACAAAATCTGAATTTGTGGAATACCTAGACTAGTCGCTGCATTTCTAAGTATGGACGCTAATAAGCCTTATCCATACGAGCATTTTGGTATACCACACTTATATCCTATTAGTTTTTTGTGGAGTTGCTCCATGAAAATGTGATTCACCAATGGTGGTCGGTAAACAAAATCTGAATTTCTGGAATACCTAGACTAGTCGCCGCATTTCTAAGTACGGACACTAATAGATCTTGTCCATACGAACATTTTGGTGTATCATACTTATATCCTATCAGTTTTTTGTGGAGTTGCTCCATGAAAATGCGATTCACCACTGGTGGTCAGTAAACAAAATTTGAATTTGTGGCATACCTAGACTAGTCGCCGCATTTCTAAGCATGGACGCTAATAGACCTTATTCATACGAACATTTTGGTATACCACACTTATATCCTATCAGTTTTTTGTGGAGTTGCTCCATGAAAATGTGATTCACCAATGGTGGTCGGTAAACAAAATCTGAATTTGTGGAATACCTAGACTAGTCGCCGCATTTCTAAGTATGGACGCTAATAGGCCTTATCCGTGCGAGCATTTTGGTGTATCACACTTATATCCTATCAGTTTTTTGTGGAGTTGCTCCATGAAAATGCGATTCACCACTGGTGGTCGTAAACAAAATTTGAATTTCTGGAATACCTAGACTAGTCGCTGCATTTCTAAATATGGACACTAATAGACCTTATCCATGCGAGCATTTTGGTGTGTCACACTTATATTCTATCAGTTTTTTGTGGAGTTGCTCCATGAAAATGTGATTCACCAATGGTGGTCGGTAAACAAAATCTGAATTTGTGGAATACCTAGACTAGTCGCCGCATTTCTAAGTATGGACGCTAATAGGCCTTATCCATACGAGCATTTTGGTATACCACACTTATATCCTATCAGTTTTTTGTGGAGTTGCTCCATGAAAATGTGATTCACCAATGGTGGTCGGTAAACAAAATCTGAATTTGTGGAATACCTAAACTAGTCGCCGCATTTCTAAGTATGGACACTCATAGGCCTTATCCATACGAGCATTTTTGTGTATCACACTTATATCCTATCAGTTTTTTGTGGAGTTGCTCCATGAAAATGTGATTCACCAATGGTGGTCGGTAAACAAAATCTGAATTTGTGGAATACCTAAACTAGTCGCCGCATTTCTAAGTATGGACACTCATAGGCCTTATCCATACGAGCATTTTTGTGTATCACACTTATATCCTATCAGTTTTTTGTGGAGTTGCTCCATGAAAATGTGATTCACCAATGGTGGTCGGTAAACAAAATCTGAATTTGTGGAATACCTAGACTAGTCGCCGCATTTCTAAGTATGGACGCTAATAGGCCTTATCCATACGAGCATTTTGGTATACCACACTTATATCCTATCAGTTTTTTGTGGAGTTGCTCCATGAAAATGTGATTCACCAATGGTTGTCGATAAACAAAATCTGAATTTGTGGAATACCTAGACTAGTCGCCGCATTTCTAAGCATGGACAATAATAGACCTTATTCATACGAACATTTTGGTATACCACACTTATATCCTATCAGTTTTTTGTGGAGTTGCTCCATGAAAATGTGATTCACCAATGGTGGTCGGTAAACAAAATCTGAATTTGTGGAATACCTAGACTAGTCGCCGCATTTCTAAGTATGGACACTAATACGCCTTATGCATACCAGCATTTTGGTATACCACACTTATATCCTATCAGTTTTTTGTGGAGTTGCTCCATGAAAATGTGATTCATCAATGGTGGTCGGTAAACAAAATCTGAATTTGTGGAATACCTAGACTAGTCGCCGCATTTCTAAGTATGGACGCTAATAGGCCTTATTCATACGAACATTTTGGTGTACCACACTTATATCCTATCAGTTTTTTGTGGAGTTGCTTCATGAAAATGTGATTCACCAATGGTGGTCGGTAAACAAAATCTGAATTTGTGGAATACCTAGACTAGTCGCCGCATTTCTAAGTATGGACGCTAATAGGCCTTATCCATACGAGCATTTTGGTATACCACACTTATCTCCTATCAGTTTTTTGTGGACTTGCTCCATGAAAATGTGATTCACCAATGGTGGTCGGTAAACAAAATCTGAATCTGTGGAATACCTAGACTAGTCGCCGCATTTCTAAGTATGGACACTAATAGGCCTTATCCATACGAGCATTTTGGTATACCACACTTATATCCTATCAGTTTTTTGTGGAGTTGCTCCATGAAAATGTGATTCACCAATGGTGGTCGGTAAACAAAATCTGAATTTGTGGAATACCTAGACTAGTCGCTGCATTTCTAAGTATGGACACTAATAAGCCTTATCCATACGAGCATTTTGGTATACCACACTTATATCCTATTAGTTTTTTGTGGAGTTGCTCCATGAAAATGTGATTCACCAATGGTGGTCGGTAAACAAAATCTGAATTTCTGGAATACCTAGACTAGTCGCCGCATTTCTAAGTACGGACACTAATAGATCTTGTCCATACGAACATTTTGGTGTATCATACTTATATCCTATCAGTTTTTTGTGGAGTTGCTCCATGAAAATGCGATTCACCACTGGTGGTCAGTAAACAAAATTTGAATTTGTGGCATACCTAGACTAGTCGCCGCATTTCTAAGCATGGACGCTAATAGACCTTATTCATACGAACATTTTGGTATACCACACTTATATCCTATCAGTTTTTTGTGGAGTTGCTCCATGAAAATGTGATTCACCAATGGTGGTCGGTAAACAAAATCTGAATTTGTGGAATACCTAGACTAGTCGCCGCATTTCTAAGTATGGACGCTAATAGGCCTTATCCATGCGAGCATTTTGGTGTATCACACTTATATCCTATCAGTTTTTTGTGGAGTTGCTCCATGAAAATGCGATTCACCACTGGTGGTCAGTAAACAAAATTTGAATTTCTGGAATACCTAGACTAGTCGCTGCATTTCTAAATATGGACACTAATAGACCTTATCCATGCGAGCATTTTGGTGTGTCACACTTATATTCTATCAGTTTTTTGTGGAGTTGCTCCATGAAAATGTGATTCACCAATGGTGGTCGGTAAACAAAATCTGAATTTGTGGAATACCTAGACTAGTCGCCGCATTTCTAAGTATGGACGCTAATAGGCCTTATCCATACGAGCATTTTGGTATACCACACTTATATCCTATCAGTTTTTTGTGGAGTTGCTCCATGAAAATGTGATTCACCAATGGTGGTCGGTAAACAAAATCTGAATTTGTGGAATACCTAAACTAGTCGCCGCATTTCTAAGTATTGACACTCATAGGCCTTATCCATACGAGCATTTTTGTGTATCACACTTATATCCTATCAGTTTTTTGTGGAGTTGCTCCATGAAAATGCGATTCACCACTGGTGGTCAGTAAACAAAATTTGAATTTTTGGAATACCTAGACTAGTCGCCGCATTTCTAAGTATGGACGCTAATAGGCCTTATCCATACGAGCATTTTGGTATACCACACTTATATCCTATCAGTTTTTTGTGGAGTTGCTCCATGAAAATGTGATTCACCAATGGTTGTCGATAAACAAAATCTGAATTTGTGGAATACCTAGACTAGTCGCCGCATTTCTAAGCATGGACAATAATAGACCTTATTCATACGAACATTTTGGTATACCACACTTATATCCTATCAGTTTTTTGTGGAATTGCTCCATGAAAATGTGATTCACCAATGGTGGTAGGTAAACAAAATCTGAATTTGTGGAATACCTAGACTAGTCGCCGCATTTCTAAGTATGGACGCTAATAGGCCTTATCCATACGAGCATTTTGGTATACCACACTTATATCCTATCAGTTTTTTGTGGAGTTGCTCCATGAAAATGTGATTCACCAATGGTGGTCGGTAAACAAAATCTGAATTTGTGGAATACCTAAACTAGTCGCCGCATTTCTAAGTATGGACACTCATAGGCCTTATCCATACGAGCATTTTGGTATACCACACTTATATCCTATCAGTTTTTTTTGGAGTTGCTCCATGAAAATGTGATTCACCAATGGTGGTCGGTAAACAAAATCTGAATTTGTGGAATACCTAGACTAGTCGCCGCATTTCTAAGTATGGACACTAATAGGCCTTATCCATACGAGCATTTTGGTATACCACACTTATATCCTATCAGTTTTTTGTGGAGTTGCTCCATGAAAATGTGATTCACCAATGGTGGTCGGTAAACAAAATCTGAATTTGTGGAATACCTAAACTAGTCGCCGCATTTCTAAGTATGGACACTCATAGGCCTTATCCATACGAGCATTTTGGTATACCACACTTATATCCTATCAGATTTTTTTGGAGTTGCTCCATGAAAATGTGATTCACCAATGGTGGTCGGTAAACAAAATCTGAATTTGTGGAATACCTAGACCAGTCGCCGCATTTCTAAGTATGGACACTAATAGGCCTTATCCATACGAGCATTTTGGTATACCACACTTATATCCTATCAGTTTTTTGTGGAGTTGCTCCATGAAAATGTGATTCACCAATGGTGGTCGGTAAACAAAATCTGAATTTGTGGAATACCTAGACTAGTCGCCGCATTTCTAAGTATGGACACTAATAGGCCTTATCCATACGAGCATTTTGGTATACCACATTTATATCCTATCAGTTTTTTGTGGAGTTGCTCCATGAAAATGTGATTCACCAATGGTGGTCGGTAAACAAAATCTGAATTTGTGGAATACCTAGACTAGTCGCCGCATTTCTAAGTATGGACACTAATAGGCCTTATCCATACGAGCATTTTGGTATACCACACTTATATCCTATCAGTTTTTTGTGGAGTTGCTCCATGAAAATGTGATTCACCAATGGTTGTCGATAAACAAAATCTGAATTTGTGGAATACCTAGACTAGTCGCCGCATTTCTAAGTATGGACACTAATAGGCCTTATTCATACGAACATTTTGGTATACCACACTTATATCCTATCAGTTTTTTGTGGAGTTGCTCCATGAAAATGTGATTCACCAAATGTGGTCGGTAAACAAAATCTGAATTTGTGGAATACCTAGACTAGTCGCCGCATTTCTAAGTATGGACGCTAATAGGCCTTATTCATACGAACATTTTGGTATACCACATTTATATCCTATCAGTTTTTTGTGGAGTTGCTCCATGAAAATGTGATTCACCAATGGTGGTCGGTAAACAAAATCTGAATTTGTGGAATACCTAGACTAGTCGCCGCATTTCTAAGTATGGACACTAATAGGCCTTATGCATACGAGCATTTTGGTATACCACACTTATATCCTATCAGTTTTTTGTGGAGTTGCTCCATGAAAATGTGATTCACCAATGGTGGTCGGTAAACAAAATCTGAATTTGTGGAATACCTAGACTAGTCACCGCATTTCTAAGTATGGACGCTAATAGGCCTTATCCATACGAACATTTTGGTATACCACACTTATATCCTATCAGTTTTTTGTGGAGTTGCTTCATGAAAATGTGATTCACCAATGGTGGTCGGTAAACAAAATCTGAATTTGTGGAATACCTAGACTAGTCGCCGCATTTCTAAGTATGGACGCTAATAGGCCTTATCCATACGAGCATTTTGGTATACCACACTTATATCCTATCAGTTTTTTGTTGACTTGCTCCATGAAAATGTGATTCACCAATGGTGGTCGGTAAACAAAATCTGAATTTTTGGAATACCTAGACTAGTCGCCGCATTTCTAAGTATGGACGCTAATAGGCCTTATCCATACGAGCATTTTGGTATACCACACTTATATCCTATCAGTTTTTTGTGGAGTTGCTCCATGAAAATGTGATTCACCAATGGTGGTCGGTAAACAAAATCTGAATTTGTGGAATACCTAAACTAGTCGCCGCATTTCTAAGTATGGACACTCATAGGCCTTATCCATACGAGCATTTTTGTGTATCACACTTATATCCTATCAGTTTTTTGTGGAGTTGCTCCATGAAAATGCGATTCACCACTGGTGGTCAGTAAACAAAATTTGAATTTTTGGAATACCTAGACTAGTCGCCGCATTTCTAAGTATGGACGCTAATAGGCCTTATTCATACGAACATTTTGGTATACCACACTTATATCCTATCAGTTTTTTGTGGAGTTGCTCCATGAAAATGTGATTCACCAATGGTGGTCGGTAAACAAAATCTGAATTTGTGGAATACCTAGACTAGTCGCCGCATTTCTAAGCATGGACAATAATAGACCTTATTCATACGAACATTTTGGTATACCACACTTATATCCCATCAGTTTTTTGTGGAGTTGCTCCATGAAAATGTGATTCACCAATGGTGGTCGGTAAACAAAATCTGAATTTGTGGAATACCTAGACTAGTCGCCGCATTTCTAAGTATGGACGCTAATAGGCCTTATTCATACGCACATTTTGGTATACCACATTTATATCCTATCAGTTTTTTGTGGAGTTGCTCCATGAAAATGTGATTCACCAATGGTGGTCGGTAAACAAAATCTGAATTAGTGGAATACCTAGACTAGTCGCCGCATTTCTAAGTATGGACACTAATAGGCCTTATGCATACGAGCATTTTGGTATACCACACTTATATCCTATCAGTTTTTTGTGGAGTTGCTCCATGAAAATGTGATTCACCAATGGTGGTCGGTAAACAAAATCTGAATTTGTGGAACACCTAGACTAGTCGCCGCATTTCTAAGTATGGACACTAATAGGCCTTATCCATACGAGCATTTTGGTATACCACACTTATATCCTATCAGTTTTTTGTGGAGTTGCTCCATGAAAATGTGATTCACCAATGGTTGTCGATAAACAAAATCTGAATTTGTGGAATACCTAGACTAGTCGCCGCATTTCTAAGCATGGACAATAATAGACCTTATTCATACGAACATTTTGGTATACCACACTTATATCCTATCAGTTTTTTGTGGAATTGCTCCATGAAAATGTGATTCACCAATGGTGGTCGGTAAACAAAATCTGAATTTGTGGAATACCTAGACTAGTCGCCGCATTTCTAAGTATGGACACTAATAGGCCTTATGCATACGAGCATTTTGGTATACCACACTTATATCCTATCAGTTTTTTGTGGAGTTGCTCCATGAAAATGTGATTCACCAATGGTGGTCGGTAAACAAAATCTGAATTTGGGGCATACCTAGACTAGTCGCCGCATTTCTAAGTATGGACGCTAATAGGCCTTATTCATACGAACATTTTGGTATACCACACTTATATCCTATCAGTTTTTTGTGGAGTTGCTTCATGAAAATGTGATTCACCAATGGTGGTCGGTAAACAAAATCTGAATTTGTGGAATACCTAGACTAGTCGCCGCATTTCTAAGTATGGACGCTAATAGGCCTTATCCATACGAGCATTTTGGTATACCACACTTATATCCTATCAGTTTTTTGTGGACTTGCTCCATGAAAATGTGATTCACCAATGGTGGTCGGTAAACAAAATCTGAATTTTTGGAATACCTAGACTAGTCGCCGCATTTCTAAGTATGGACGCTAATAGGCCTTATCCATACGAGCATTTTGGTATACCACACTTATATCCTATCAGTTTTTTGTGGAGTTGCTCCATGAAAATGTGATTCACCAATGGTGGTCGATAAACAAAATCTGAATTTGTGGAATACCTAGACCAGTCGCCGCATTTCTAAGTATGGACGCTAATAGGCCTTATCCATACGAGCATTTTGGTATACCACACTTATATCCTATCAGTTTTTTGTGGACTTGCTCCATGAAAATGTGATTCACCAATGGTGGTCGGTAAACAAAATCTGAATTTGTGGAATACCTAGACTAGTCGCCGCATTTCTAAGTATGGACGCTAATAGGCCTTATCCATACGAGCATTTTGGTATACCACACTTATATACTATCAGTTTTTTGTGGAGTTGCTCCATGAAAATGTGATTCACCAATGGTGGTCGGTAAACAAAATCTGAATTTGTGGAATACCTAGACTAGTCGCCGCATTTCTAAGTATGGACGCTAATAGGCCTTATTCATACGAACATTTTGGTGTACCACACTTATATCCTATCAGTTTTTTGTGGAGTTGCTCCATGAAAATGTGATTCACCAATGGTGGTCGGTAAACAAAATCTGAATTTGTGGAATACCTAGACTAGTCGCCGCATTTCTAAGTATGGACACTAATAAGCCTTATCCATACGAGCATTTTGGTATACCACACTTATATCCTATCAGTTTTTTGTGGAGTTGCTCCATGAAAATGTGATTCACCAATGGTGGTCGGTAAACAAAATCTGAATTTGTGGAATACCTAGACTAGTCGCCGCATTTCTAAGTATGGACGCTAATAGGCCTTATCCATACGAGCATTTTGGTATACCACACTTATATCCTATCATTTTTTTGTGGAGTTGCTCCATGAAGATGTGATTCACCAATGGTGGTCGGTAAACAAAATCTGAATTTGTGGAATACCTAGACTAGTCGCCGCATTTCTAAGTATGGACACTAAAAGGCCTTATTCACCAGTGGTGGTCGGTAAACAAAATCTGAATTTGTGGAATACCTAGACTAGTCGCCGCATTTCTAAGTATGGACACTAATAGGCCTTATGCATACGAGCATTTTGGTATACCACACTTATATCCTATCAGTTTTTTGTGGAGTTGCTCCATGAAAATGTGATTCACCAATGGTGGTCGGTAAACAAAATCTGAATTTGTGGAATACCTAAACTAGTCGCCGCATTTCTAAGTATGGACACTCATAGGCCTTATCCATACGAGCATTTTGGTATACCACACTTATATCCTATCAGTTTTTTTTGGAGTTGCTCCATGAAAATGTGATTCACCAATGGTGGTCGGTAAACAAAATCTGAATTTGTGGAATACCTAGACTAGTCGCCGCATTTCTAAGTATGGACACTAATAGGCCTTATCCATACGAGCATTTTGGTATACCACACTTATATCCTATCAGTTTTTTGTGGAGTTGCTCCATGAAAATGTGATTCACCAATGGTGGTCGGTAAACAAAATCTGAATTTGTGGAATACCTAAACTAGTCGCCGCATTTCTAAGTATGGACACTCATAGGCCTTATCCATACGAGCATTTTGGTATACCACACTTATATCCTATCAGTTTTTTTTGGAGTTGCTCCATGAAAATGTGATTCACCAATGGTGGTCGGTAAACAAAATCTGAATTTGTGGAATACCTAGACTAGTCGCCGCATTTCTAAGTATGGACACTAATAGGCCTTATCCATACGAGCATTTTGGTATACCACACTTATATCCTATCAGTTTTTTGTGGAGTTGCTCCATGAAAATGTGATTCACCAATGGTGGTCGGTAAACAAAATCTGAATTTGTGGAATACCTAAACTAGTCGCCGCATTTCTAAGTATGGACACTCATAGGCCTTATCCATACGAGCATTTTGGTATACCACACTTATATCCTATCAGATTTTTTTGGAGTTGCTCCATGAAAATGTGATTCACCAATGGTGGTCGGTAAACAAAATCTGAATTTGTGGAATACCTAGACTAGTCGCCGCATTTCTAAGTATGGACACTAATAGGCCTTATCCATACGAGCATTTTGGTATACCACACTTATATCCTATCAGTTTTTTGTGGAGTTGCTCCATGAAAATGTGATTCACCAATGGTGGTCGGTAAACAAAATCTGAATTTGTGGAATACCTAGACTAGTCGCCGCATTTCTAAGTATGGACGCTAATAGGCCTTATCCATACGAGAATTTTGGTATACCACACTTATATCCTATCAGTTTTTTGTGGAGTTGCTCCATGAAAATGTGATTCACCAATGGTGGTCGGTAAACAAAATCTGAATTTGTGGAATACCTAGACTAGTCGCCGCATTTCTAAGTATGGACACTAATAGGCCTTATCCATACGAGCATTTTGGTATACCACACTTATATCCTATCAGTTTTTTGTGGAGTTGCTCCATGAAAATGTGATTCACCAATGGTTGTCGATAAACAAAATCTGAATTTGTGGAATACCTAGACTAGTCGCCGCATTTCTAAGCATGGACAATAATAGACCTTATTCATACGAACATTTTGGTATACCACACTTATATCCTATCAGTTTTTTGTGGAATTGCTCCATGAAAATGTGATTCACCAATGGTGGTAGGTAAACAAAATCTGAATTTGTGGAATACCTAGACTAGTCGCCGCATTTCTAAGTATGGACACTAATAGGCCTTATTCATACGAACATTTTGGTATACCACACTTATATCCTATCAGTTTTTTGTGGAGTTGCTCCATGAAAATGTGATTCACCAATTGTGGTCGGTAAACAAAATCTGAATTTGTGGAATACCTAGACTAGTCGCCGCATTTCTAAGCATGGACAATAATAGACCTTATTCATACGAACATTTTGGTATACCACACTTATATCCTATCAGTTTTTTGTGGAATTGCTCCATGAAAATGTGATTCACCAATGGTGGTAGGTAAACAAAATCTGAATTTGTGGAATACCTAGACTAGTCGCCGCATTTCTAAGTATGGACGCTAATAGGCCTTATTCATACGAACATTTTGGTATACCACATTTATATCCTATCAGTTTTTTGTGGAGTTGCTCCATGAAAATGTGATTCACCAATGGTGGTCGGTAAACAAAATCTGAATTTGTGGAATACCTAGACTAGTCGCCGCATTTCTAAGTATGGACACTAATAGGCCTTATTCATACGAACATTTTGGTATACCACATTTATATCCTATCAGTTTTTTGTGGAATTGCTCCATGAAAATGTGATTCACCAATGGTGGTCGGTAAACAAAATCTGAATTTGTGGAATACCTAGACTAGTCGCCGCATTTCTAAGTATGGACACTAATAGGCCTTATGCATACGAGCATTTTGGTATACCACACTTATATCCTATCAGTTTTTTGTGGAGTTGCTCCATGAAAATGTGATTCACCAATGGTGGTCGGTAAACAAAATCTGAATTTGTGGAATACCTAGACTAGTCGCCGCATTTCTAAGTATGGACGCTAATAGGCCTTATTCATACGAACATTTTGGTATACCACACTTATATCCTATCAGTTTTTTGTGGAGTTGCTTCATGAAAATGTGATTCACCAATGGTGGTCGGTAAACAAAATCTGAATTTGTGGAATACCTAGACTAGTCGCCGCATTTCTAAGTATGGACGCTAATAGGCCTTATTCATACGAACATTTTGGTATACCACATTTATATCCTATCAGTTTTTTGTGGAGTTGCTCCATGAAAATGTGATTCACCAATGGTGGTCGGTAAACAAAATCTGAATTTGTGGAATACCTAGACTAGTCGCCGCATTTCTAAGTATGGACACTAATAGGCCTTATGCATACGAGCATTTTGGTATACCACACTTATATGCTATCAGTTTTTTGTGGAGTTGCTCCATGAAAATGTGATTCACCAATGGTGGTCGGTAAACAAAATCTGAATTTGTGGAATACCTAGACTAGTCGCCGCATTTCTAAGTATGGACGCTAATAGGCCTTATCCATACGAACATTTTGGTATACCACACTTATATCCTATCAGTTTTTTGTGGAGTTGCTTCATGAAAATGTGATTCACCAATGGTGGTCGGTAAACAAAATCTGAATTTGTGGAATACCTAGACTAGTCGCCGCATTTCTAAGTATGGACGCTAATAGGCCTTATCCATACGAGCATTTTGGTATACCACACTTATATCCTATCAGTTTTTTGTGGACTTGCTCCATGAAAATGTGATTCACCAATGGTGGTCGGTAAACAAAATCTGAATTTTTGGAATACCTAGACTAGTCGCCGCATTTCTAAGTATGGACGCTAATAGGCCTTATCCATACGAGCATTTTGGTATACCACACTTATATACTATCAGTTTTTTGTGGAGTTGCTCCATGAAAATGTGATTCACCAATGGTGGTCGGTAAACAAAATCTGAATTTGTGGAATACCTAGACTAGTCGCCGCATTTCTAAGTATGGACGCTAATAGGCCTTATTCATACGAACATTTTGGTATACCACACTTATATCCTATCAGTTTTTTGTGGAGTTGCTCCATGAAAATGTGATTCACCAATGGTGGTCGATAAACAAAATCTGAATTTGTGGAATACCTAGACTAGTCGCCGCATTTCTAAGTATGGACGCTAATAGGCCTTATCCATACGAGCATTTTGGTGTATCACACTTATATCCTATCAGTTTTTTGTGGAGTTGCTCCATGAAAATGCGATTCACCACTGGTGGTCAGTAAACAAAATTTGAATTTCTGGAATACCTAGACTAGTCGCCGCATTTCTAAGTATGGACACTAATAGGCCTTATTCATACGAACATTTTGGTGTACCACACTTATATCCTATCAGTTTTTTGTGGAGTTGCTCCATGAAAATGTGATCCACCAATGGTGGTCGGTAAACAAAATCTGAATTTGTGGAATACCTAGACTAGTCGCCGCATTTCTAAGTATGGACACTAATAGGCCTTATCCATACGAGCATTTTGGTATACCACACTTATATCCTATCAGTTTTTTGTGGAGTTGCTCCATGAAAATGTGATTCACCAATGGTGGTCGGTAAACAAAATCTGAATTTGTGGAATACCTAAACTAGTCGCCGCATTTCTAAGTATGGACACTCATAGGCCTTATCCATACGAGCATTTTGGTATACCACACTTATATCCTATCAGTTTTTTTTGGAGTTGCTCCATGAAAATGTGATTCACCAATGGTGGTCGGTAAACAAAATCTGAATTTGTGGAATACCTAGACTAGTCGCCGCATTTCTAAGTATGGACACTCATAGGCCTTATCCATACGAGCATTTTTGTGTATCACACTTATATCCTATCAGTTTTTTGTGGAGTTGCTCCATGAAAATGCGATTCACCACTGGTGGTCAGTAAACAAAATTTGAATTTTTGGAATACCTAGACTAGTCGCCGCATTTCTAAGTATGGACGCTAATAGGCCTTATTCATACGAACATTTTGGTATACCACACTTATATCCTATCAGTTTTTTGTGGAGTTGCTCCATGAAAATGTGATTCACCAATGGTGGTCGGTAAACAAAATCTGAATTTGTGGAATACCTAGACTAGTCGCCGCATTTCTAAGCATGGACAATAATAGACCTTATTCATACGAACATTTTGGTATACCACACTTATATCCCATCAGTTTTTTGTGGAGTTGCTCCATGAAAATGTGATTCACCAATGGTGGTCGGTAAACAAAATCTGAATTTGTGGAATACCTAGACTAGTCGCCGCATTTCTAAGTATGGACGCTAATAGGCCTTATTCATACGAACATTTTGGTATACCACATTTATATCCTATCAGTTTTTTGTGGAGTTGCTCCATGAAAATGTGATTCACCAATGGTGGTCGGTAAACAAAATCTGAATTTGTGGAATACCTAGACTAGTCGCCGCATTTCTAAGTATGGACACTAATAGGCCTTATGCATACGAGCATTTTGGTATACCACACTTATATCCTATCAGTTTTTTGTGGAGTTGCTCCATGAAAATGTGATTCACCAATGGTGGTCGGTAAACAAAATCTGAATTTGTGGAATACCTAGACTAGTCGCCGCATTTCTAAGCATGGACAATAATAGACCTTATTCATACGAACATTTTGGTATACCACACTTATATCCTATCAGTTTTTTGTGGAATTGCTCCATGAAAATGTGATTCACCAATGGTGGTCGGTAAACAAAATCTGAATTTGTGGAATACCTAGACTAGTCGCCGCATTTCTAAGTATGGACACTAATAGGCCTTATGCATACGAGCATTTTGGTATACCACACTCATATCCTATCAGTTTTTTGTGGAGTTGCTCCATGAAAATGTGATTCACCAATGGTGGTCGGTAAACAAAATCTGAATTTGGGGCATACCTAGACTAGTCGCCGCATTTCTAAGTATGGACGCTAATAGGCCTTATTCATACGAACATTTTGGTATACCACACTTATATCCTATCAGTTTTTTGTGGAGTTGCTTCATGAAAATGTGATTCACCAATGGTGGTCGGTAAACAAAATCTGAATTTGTGGAATACCTAGACTAGTCGCCGCATTTCTAAGTATGGACGCTAATAGGCCTTATCCATACGAGCATTTTGGTATACCACACTTATATCCTATCAGTTTTTTGTGGACTTGCTCCATGAAAATGTGATTCACCAATGGTGGTCGGTAAACAAAATCTGAATTTTTGGAATACCTAGACTAGTCGCCGCATTTCTAAGTATGGACGCTAATAGGCCTTATCCATACGAGCATTTTGGTATACCACACTTATATACTATCAGTTTTTTGTGGAGTTGCTCCATGAAAATGTGATTCACCAATGGTGGTCGGTAAACAAAATCTGAATTTGTGGAATACCTAGACTAGTCGCCGCATTTCTAAGTATGGACGCTAATAGGCCTTATTCATACGAACATTTTGGTATACCACACTTATATCCTATCAGTTTTTTGTGGAGTTGCTCCATGAAAATGTGATTCACCAATGGTGGTCGATAAACAAAATCTGAATTTGTGGAATACCTAGACTAGTCGCCGCATTTCTAAGTATGGACGCTAATAGGCCTTATCCATACGAGCATTTTGGTGTATCACACTTATATCCTATCAGTTTTTTGTGGAGTTGCTCCATGAAAATGCGATTCACCACTGGTGGTCAGTAAACAAAATTTGAATTTCTGGAATACCTAGACTAGTCGCCGCATTTCTAAGTATGGACACTAATAGGCCTTATTCATACGAACATTTTGGTATACCACACTTATATCCTATCAGTTTTTTGTGGAGTTGCTCCATGAAAATGTGATCCACCAATGGTGGTCGGTAAACAAAATCTGAATTTGTGGAATACCTAGACTAGTCGCCGCATTTCTAAGTATGGACACTAATAGGCCTTATGCATACGAGCATTTTGGTATACCACACTTATATCCTATCAGTTTTTTGTGGAGTTGCTCCATGAAAATGTGATTCACCAATGGTGGTCGGTAAACAAAATCTGAATTTGTGGAATACCTAGACTAGTCGCCGCATTTCTAAGCATGGACAATAATAGACCTTATTCATACGAACATTTTAGTATACCACACTTATATCCTATCAGTTTTTTGTGGAGTTGCTCCATGAAAATGTGATTCACCAATGGTGGTCGGTAAACAAAATCTGAATTTGTGGAATACCTAGACTAGTCGCCGCATTTCTAAGTATGGACGCTAATAGGCCTTATCCATACGAGCATTTTGGTATACCACACTTATATACTATCAGTTTTTTGTGGAGTTGCTCCATGAAAATGTGATTCACCAATGGTGGTCGGTAAACAAAATCTGAATTTGTGGAATACCTAGACTAGTCGCCGCATTTCTAAGTATGGACGCTAATAGGCCTTATTCATACGAACATTTTGGTATACCACACTTATATCCTATCAGTTTTTTGTGGAGTTGCTCCATGAAAATGTGATTCACCAATGGTGGTCGATAAACAAAATCTGAATTTGTGGAATACCTAGACTAGTCGCCGCATTTCTAAGTATGGACGCTAATAGGCCTTATCCATACGAGCATTTTGGTGTATCACACTTATATCCTATCAGTTTTTTGTGGAGTTGCTCCATGAAAATGCGATTCACCACTGGTGGTCAGTAAACAAAATTTGAATTTCTGGAATACCTAGACTAGTCGCCGCATTTCTAAGTATGGACACTAATAGGCCTTATTCATACGAACATTTTGGTATACCACACTTATATCCTATCAGTTTTTTGTGGAGTTGCTCCATGAAAATGTGATCCACCAATGGTGGTCGGTAAACAAAATCTGAATTTGTGGAATACCTAGACTAGTCGCCGCATTTCTAAGTATGGACACTAATAGGCCTTATCCATACGAGCATTTTGGTATACCACACTTATATCCTATCAGTTTTTTGTGGAGTTGCTCCATGAAAATGTGATTCACCAATGGTGGTCGGTAAACAAAATCTGAATTTGTGGAATACCTAAACTAGTCGCCGCATTTCTAAGTATGGACACTCATAGGCCTTATCCATACGAGCATTTTTGTGTATCACACTTATGTCCTATCAGTTTTTTGTGGAGTTGCTCCATGAAAATGCGATTCACCACTGGTGGTCAGTAAACAAAATTTGAATTTTTGGAATACCTAGACTAGTCGCCGCATTTCTAAGTATGGACGCTAATAGGCCTTATTCATACGAACATTTTGGTATACCACACTTATATCCTATCAGTTTTTTGTGGAGTTGCTCCATGAAAATGTGATTCACCAATGGTGGTCGGTAAACAAAATCTGAATTTGTGGAATACCTAGACTAGTCGCCGCATTTCTAAGTATGGACGCTAATAGGCCTTATTCATACGAACATTTTGGTATACCACATTTATATCCTATCAGTTTTTTGTGGAGTTGCTCCATGAAAATGTGATTCACCAATGGTGGTCGGTAAACAAAATCTGAATTTGTGGAATACCTAGACTAGTCGCCGCATTTCTAAGTATGGACACTAATAGGCCTTATGCATACGAGCATTTTGGTATACCACACTTATATCCTATCAGTTTTTTGTGGAGTTGCTCCATGAAAATGTGATTCACCAATGGTGGTCGGTAAACAAAATCTGAATTTGTGGAATACCTAGACTAGTCGCCGCATTTCTAAGCATGGACAATAATAGACCTTATTCATACGAACATTTTAGTATACCACACTTATATCCTATCAGTTTTTTGTGGAGTTGCTCCATGAAAATGTGATTCACCAATGGTGGTCGGTAAACAAAATCTGAATTTGTGGAATACCTAGACTAGTCGCCGCATTTCTAAGTATGGACGCTAATAGGCCTTATCCATACGAGCATTTTGGTATACCACACTTATATCCTATCAGTTTTTTGTGGACTTGCTCCATGAAAATGTGATTCACCAATGGTGGTCGGTAAACAAAATCTGAATTTGTGGAATACCTAGACTAGTCGCCGCATTTCTAAGTATGGACGCTAATAGGCCTTATCCATACGAGCATTTTGGTATACCACACTTATATACTATCAGTTTTTTGTGGAGTTGCTCCATGAAAATGTGATTCACCAATGGTGGTCGGTAAACAAAATCTGAATTTGTGGAATACCTAGACTAGTCGCCGCATTTCTAAGTATGGACGCTAATAGGCCTTATTCATACGAACATTTTGGTATACCACACTTATATCCTATCAGTTTTTTGTGGAGTTGCTCCATGAAAATGTGATTCACCAATGGTGGTCGGTAAACAAAATCTGAATTTGTGGAATACCTAGACTAGTCGCCGCATTTCTAAGTATGGACACTAATAAGCCTTATCCATACGAGCATTTTGGTATACCACACTTATATCCTATCAGTTTTTTGTGGAGTTGCTCCATGAAAATGTGATTCACCAATGGTGGTCGGTAAACAAAATCTGAATTTGTGGAATACCTAGACTAGTCGCCGCATTTCTAAGTATGGACGCTAATAGGCCTTATCCATACGAGCATTTTGGTATACCACACTTATATCCTATCATTTTTTTGTGGAGTTGCTCCATGAAGATGTGATTCACCAATGGTGGTCGGTAAACAAAATCTGAATTTGTGGAATACCTAGACTAGTCGCCGCATTTCTAAGTATGGACACTAAAAGGCCTTATGCATACGAGCATTTTGGTATACCACACTTATATCCTATCAGTTTTTTGTGGAGTTGCTCCATGAAAATGTGATTCACCAATGGTGGTCGGTAAACAAAATCTGAATTTGTGGAATACCTAGACTAGTCGCCGCATTTCTAAGTATGGACACTAATAGGCCTTATCCATACGAGCATTTTGGTATACCACACTTATATCCTATCAGTTTTTTGTGGAGTTGCTCCATGAAAATGTGATTCACCAATGGTTGTCGATAAACAAAATCTGAATTTGTGGAATACCTAGACTAGTCGCCGCATTTCTAAGCATGGACAATAATAGACCTTATTCATACGAACATTTTGGTATACCACACTTATATCCTATCAGTTTTTTGTGGAATTGCTCCATGAAAATGTGATTCACCAATGGTGGTAGGTAAACAAAATCTGAATTTGTGGAATACCTAGACTAGTCGCCGCATTTCTAAGTATGGACGCTAATAGGCCTTATTCATACGAACATTTTGGTATACCACATTTATATCCTATCAGTTTTTTGTGGAGTTGCTCCATGAAAATGTGATTCACCAATGGTGGTCGGTAAACAAAATCTGAATTTGTGGAATACCTAGACTAGTCGCCGCATTTCTAAGTACGGACACTAATAGGCCTTATGCATACGAGCATTTTGGTATACCACACTTATATCCTATCAGTTTTTTGTGGAGTTGCTCCATGAAAATGTGATTCACCAATGGTGGTCGGTAAACAAAATCTGAATTTGGGGCATACCTAGACTAGTCGCCGCATTTCTAAGTATGGACGCTAATAGGCCTTATTCATACGAACATTTTGGTATACCACACTTATATCCTATCAGTTTTTTGTGGAGTTGCTTCATGAAAATGTGATTCACCAATGGTGGTCGGTAAACAAAATCTGAATTTGTGGAATACCTAGACTAGTCGCCGCATTTCTAAGTATGGACGCTAATAGGCCTTATCCATACGAGCATTTTGGTATACCACACTTATATCCTATCAGTTTTTTGTGGACTTGCTCCATGAAAATGTGATTCACCAATGGTGGTCGGTAAACAAAATCTGAATTTTTGGAATACCTAGACTAGTCGCCGCATTTCTAAGTATGGACGCTAATAGGCCTTATCCATACGAGCATTTTGGTATACCACACTTATATACTATCAGTTTTTTGTGGAGTTGCTCCATGAAAATGTGATTCACCAATGGTGGTCGGTAAACAAAATTTGAATTTGTGGAATACCTAGACTAGTCGCCGCATTTCTAAGTATGGACGCTAATAGGCCTTATTCATACGAACAATTTGGTATACCACACTTATATCCTATCAGTTTTTTGTGGAGTTGCTCCATGAAAATGTGATTCACCAATGGTGGTCGATAAACAAAATCTGAATTTTTGGAATACCTAGACTAGTCGCCGCATTTCTAAGTATGGACGCTAATAGGCCTTATCCATACTAGCATTTTGGTGTATCACACTTATATCCTATCAGTTTTTTGTGGAGTTGCTCCATGAAAATGCGATTCACCACTGGTGGTCAGTAAACAAAATTTGAATTTCTGGAATACCTAGACTAGTCGCCGCATTTCTAAGTATGGACACTAATAGGCCTTATTCATACGAACATTTTGGTATACCACACTTATATCCTATCAGTTTTTTGTGGAGTTGCTCCATGAAAATGTGATCCACCAATGGTGGTCGGTAAACAAAATCTGAATTTGTGGAATACCTAGACTAGTCGCCGCATTTCTAAGTATGGACACTAATAGGCCTTATCCATACGAGCATTTTGGTATACCACACTTATATCCTATCAGTTTTTTGTGGAGTTGCTCCATGAAAATGTGATTCACCAATGGTGGTCGATAAACAAAATCCGAATTTTTGGAATACCTAGACTAGTCGCCGCATTTCTAAGTATGGACGCTAATAGGCCTTATCCATACGAGCATTTTGGTGTATCACACTTATATCCTATCAGTTTTTTGTGGAGTTGCTCCATGAAAATGCGATTCACCACTGGTGGTCAGTAAACAAAATTTGAATTTCTGGAATACCTAGACTAGTCGCCGCATTTCTAAGTATGGACACTAATAGGCCTTATTCATACGAACATTTTGGTATACCACACTTATATCCTATCAGTTTTTTGTGGAGTTGCTCCATGAAAATGTGATCCACCAATGGTGGTCGGTAAACAAAATCTGAATTTGTGGAATACCTAGACTAGTCGCCGCATTTCTAAGTATGGACACTAATAGGCCTTATCCATACGAGCATTTTGGTATACCACACTTATATCCTATCAGTTTTTTGTGGAGTTGCTCCATGAAAATGTGATTCACCAATGGTGGTCGGTAAACAAAATCTGAATTTGTGGAATACCTAAACTAGTCGCCGCATTTCTAAGTATGGACACTCATAGGCCTTATCCATACGAGCATTTTGGTATACCACACTTATATCCTATCAGTTTTTTGTGGAGTTGCTCCATGAAAATGTGATTCACCAATGGTGGTCGGTAAACAAAATCTGAATTTGGGGCATACCTAGACTAGTCGCCGCATTTCTAAGTATGGACGCTAATAGGCCTTATGCATACGAGCATTTTGGTATACCACACTTATATCCTATCAGTTTTTTGTGGAGTTGCTCCATGAAAATGCGATTCACCACTGGTGGTCAGTAAACAAAATCTGAATTTGTGGAATACCTAGACTAGTCGCCGCATTTCTAAGTACGGACACTAATAGGCCTTATGCATACGAGCATTTTGGTATACCACACTTATATCCTATCAGTTTTTTGTGGAGTTGCTCCATGAAAATGTGATTCACCAATGGTGGTCGGTAAACAAAATCTGAATTTGTGGAATACCTAGACTAGTCGCCGCATTTCTAAGTATGGACGCTAATAGGCCTTATCCATACGAGCATTTTGGTATACCACACTTATATCCTATCAGTTTTTTGTGGACTTGCTCCATGAAAATGTGATTCACCAATGGTGGTCGGTAAACAAAATCTGAATTTTTGGAATACCTAGACTAGTCGCCGCATTTCTAAGTATGGACGCTAATAGGCCTTATCCATACGAGCATTTTGGTATACCACACTTATATACTATCAGTTTTTTGTGGAGTTGCTCCATGAAAATGTGATTCACCAATGGTGGTCGGTAAACAAAATTTGAATTTGTGGAATACCTAGACTAGTCGCCGCATTTCTAAGTATGGACGCTAATAGGCCTTATTCATACGAACAATTTGGTATACCACACTTATATCCTATCAGTTTTTTGTGGAGTTGCTCCATGAAAATGTGATTCACCAATGGTGGTCGATAAACAAAATCTGAATTTTTGGAATACCTAGACTAGTCGCCGCATTTCTAAGTATGGACGCTAATAGGCCTTATCCATACGAGCATTTTGGTGTATCACACTTATATCCTATCAGTTTTTTGTGGAGTTGCTCCATGAAAATGCGATTCACCACTGGTGGTCAGTAAACAAAATTTGAATTTCTGGAATACCTAGACTAGTCGCCGCATTTCTAAGTATGGACACTAATAGGCCTTATTCATACGAACATTTTGGTATACCACACTTATATCCTATCAGTTTTTTGTGGAGTTGCTCCATGAAAATGTGATCCACCAATGGTGGTCGGTAAACAAAATCTGAATTTGTGGAATACCTAGACTAGTCGCCGCATTTCTAAGTATGGACACTAATAGGCCTTATCCATACGAGCATTTTGGTATACCACACTTATATCCTATCAGTTTTTTGTGGAGTTGCTCCATGAAAATGTGATTCACCAATGGTGGTCGGTAAACAAAATCTGAATTTGTGGAATACCTAAACTAGTCGCCGCATTTCTAAGTATGGACACTCATAGGCCTTATCCATACGAGCATTTTGGTATACCACACTTATATCCTATCAGTTTTTTTTGGAGTTGCTCCATGAAAATGTGATTCACCAATGGTGGTCGGTAAACAAAATCTGAATTTGTGGAATACCTAGACTAGTCGCCGCATTTCTAAGTATGGACACTAATAGGCCTTATCCATACGAGCATTTTGGTATACCACACTTATATCCTATCAGTTTTTTGTGGAGTTGCTCCATGAAAATGTGATTCACCAATGGTGGTCGGTAAACAAAATCTGAATTTGTGGAATACCTAAACTAGTCGCCGCATTTCTAAGTATGGACACTCATAGGCCTTATCCATACGAGCATTTTTGTGTATCACACTTATATCCTATCAGTTTTTTGTGGAGTTGCTCCATGAAAATGCGATTCACCACTGGTGGTCAGTAAACAAAATTTGAATTTTTGGAATACCTAGACTAGTCGCCGCATTTCTAAGTATGGACGCTAATAGGCCTTATTCATACGAACATTTTGGTATACCACACTTATATCCTATCAGTTTTTTGTGGAGTTGCTCCATGAAAATGTGATTCACCAATGGTGGTCGGTAAACAAAATCTGAATTTGTGGAATACCTAGACTAGTCGCCGCATTTCTAAGCATGGACAATAATAGACCTTATTCATACGAACATTTTGGTATACCACACTTATATCCTATCAGTTTTTTGTGGAGTTGCTCCATGAAAATGTGATTCACCAATGGTGGTCGGTAAACAAAATCTGAATTTGTGGAATACCTAGACTAGTCGCCGCATTTCTAAGTATGGACGCTAATAGGCCTTATTCATACGAACATTTTGGTATACCACACTTATATCCTATCAGTTTTTTGTGGAGTTGCTCCATGAAAATGTGATTCACCAATGGTTGTCGGTAAACAAAATCTGAATTTGTGGAATACCTAGACTAGTCGCCGCATTTCTAAGCATGGACAATAATAGACCTTATTCATACGAACATTTTGGTATACCACACTTATATCCTATCAGTTTTTTGTGGAGTTGCTCCATGAAAATGTGATTCACCAATGGTGGTCGGTAAACAAAATCTGAATTTGTGGAATACCTAGACTAGTCGCCGCATTTCTAAGTATGGACACTAATAGGCCTTATGCATACGAGCATTTTGGTATACCACACTTATATCCTATCAGTTTTTTGTGGATTTGCTCCATGAAAATGTGATTCACCAATGGTGGTCGGTAAACAAAATCTGAATTTGTGGAATACCTAGACTAGTCGTCGCATTTCTAAGCATGGACAATAATAGACCTTATTCATACGAACATTTTAGTATACCACACTTATATCCTATCAGTTTTTTGTGGAGTTGCTCCATGAAAATGTGATTCACCAATGGTGGTCGGTAAACAAAATCTGAATTTGTGGAATACCTAGACTAGTCGCCGCATTTCTAAGTATGGACGCTAATAGGCCTTATCCATACGAGCATTTTGGTATACCACACTTATATCCTATCAGTTTTTTGTGGACTTGCTCCATGAAAATGTGATTCACCAATGGTGGTCGGTAAACAAAATCTGAATTTGTGGAATACCTAGACTAGTCGCCGCATTTCTAAGTATGGACGCTAATAGGCCTTATCCATACGAGCATTTTGGTATACCACACTTATATACTATCAGTTTTTTGTGGAGTTGCTCCATGAAAATGTGATTCACCAATGGTGGTCGGTAAACAAAATCTGAATTTGTGGAATACCTAGACTAGTCGCCGCATTTCTAAGTATGGACGCTAATAGGCCTTATTCATACGAACATTTTGGTATACCACACTTATATCCTATCAGTTTTTTGTGGAGTTGCTCCATGAAAATGTGATTCACCAATGGTGGTCGGTAAACAAAATCTGAATTTGTGGAATACCTAGACTAGTCGCCGCATTTCTAAGTATGGACACTAATAAGCCTTATCCATACGAGCATTTTGGTATACCACACTTATATCCTATCAGTTTTTTGTGGAGTTGCTCCATGAAAATGTGATTCACCAATGGTGGTCGGTAAACAAAATCTGAATTTGTGGAATACCTAGACTAGTCGCCGCATTTCTAAGTATGGACGCTAATAGGCCTTATCCATACGAGCATTTTGGTATACCACACTTATATCCTATCATTTTTTTGTGGAGTTGCTCCATGAAGATGTGATTCACCAATGGTGGTCGGTAAACAAAATCTGAATTTGTGGAATACCTAGACTAGTCGCCGCATTTCTAAGTATGGACACTAAAAGGCCTTATTCACCCATGGTGGTCGGTAAACAAAATCTGAATTTGTGGAATACCTAGACTAGTCGCCGCATTTCTAAGTATGGACACTAATAGGCCTTATGCATACGAGCATTTTGGTATACCACACTTATATCCTATCAGTTTTTTGTGGATTTGCTCCATGAAAATGTGATTCACCAATGGTGGTTGGTAAACAAAATCTGAATTTGTGGAATACCTAGACTAGTCGTCGCATTTCTAAGCATGGACAATAATAGACCTTATTCATACGAACATTTTAGTATACCACACTTATATCCTATCAGTTTTTTGTGGAGTTGCTCCATGAAAATGTGATTCACCAATGGTGGTCGGTAAACAAAATCTGAATTTGTGGAATACCTAGACTAGTCGCCGCATTTCTAAGTATGGACGCTAATAGGCCTTATCCATACGAGCATTTTGGTATACCACACTTATATCCTATCAGTTTTTTGTGGACTTGCTCCATGAAAATGTGATTCACCAATGGTGGTCGGTAAACAAAATCTGAATTTGTGGAATACCTAGACTAGTCGCCGCATTTCTAAGTATGGACGCTAATAGGCCTTATCCATACGAGCATTTTGGTATACCACACTTATATACTATCAGTTTTTTGTGGAGTTGCTCCATGAAAATGTGATTCACCAATGGTGGTCGGTAAACAAAATCTGAATTTGTGGAATACCTAGACTAGTCGCCGCATTTCTAAGTATGGACGCTAATAGGCCTTATTCATACGAACATTTTGGTATACCACACTTATATCCTATCAGTTTTTTGTGGAGTTGCTCCATGAAAATGTGATTCACCAATGGTGGTCGGTAAACAAAATCTGAATTTGTGGAATACCTAGACTAGTCGCCGCATTTCTAAGTATGGACACTAATAAGCCTTATCCATACGAGCATTTTGGTATACCACACTTATATCCTATCAGTTTTTTGTGGAGTTGCTCCATGAAAATGTGATTCACCAATGGTGGTCGGTAAACAAAATCTGAATTTGTGGAATACCTAGACTAGTCGCCGCATTTCTAAGTATGGACGCTAATAGGCGTTATTCATACGAACATTTTGGTATACCACATTTATATCCTATCAGTTTTTTGTGGAGTTGCTCCATGAAAATGTGATTCACCAATGGTGGTCGGTAAACAAAATCTGAATTTGTGGAATACCTAGACTAGTCGCCGCATTTCTAAGTATGGACACTAATAGGCCTTATGCATACGAGTATTTTGGTATACCACACTTATATCCTATCAGTTTTTTGTGGAGTTGCTCCATGAAAATGTGATTCACCAATGGTGGTCGGTAAACAAAATCTGAATTTGTGGAATACCTAGACTAGTCGCCGCATTTCTAAGTATGGACGCTAATAGGCCTTATTCATACGAACATTTTGGTATACCACACTTATATCCTATCAGTTTTTTGTGGAGTTGCTTCATGAAAATGTGATTCACCAAAGGTGGTCGGTAAACAAAATCTGAATTTGTGGAATACCTAGACTAGTCGCCGCATTTCTAAGTATGGACGCTAATAGGCCTTATCCATACGAGCATTTTGGTATACCACACTTATATCCTATCAGTTTTTTGTGGACTTGCTCCATGAAAATGTGATTCACCAATGGTGGTCGGTAAACAAAATCTGAATTTGTGGAATACCTAGACTAGTCGCCGCATTTCTAAGTATGGACGCTAATAGGCCTTATCCATACGAGCATTTTGGTATACCACACTTATATCCTATCAGTTTTTTGTGGAGTTGCTCCATGAAAATGTGATTCACCAATGGTGGTCGGTAAACAAAATCTGAATTTGTGGAATACCTAGACTAGTCGTCGCATTTCTAAGCATGGACAATAATAGACCTTATTCATACGAACATTTTAGTATACCACACTTATATCCTATCAGTTTTTTGTGGAGTTGCTCCATGAAAATGTGATTCACCAATGGTGGTCGGTAAACAAAATCTGAATTTGTGGAATACCTAGACTAGTCGCCGCATTTCTAAGTATGGACGCTAATAGGCCTTATCCATACGAGCATTTTGGTATACCACACTTATATCCTATCAGTTTTTTGTGGACTTGCTCCATGAAAATGTGATTCACCAATGGTGGTCGGTAAACAAAATCTGAATTTGTGGAATACCTAGACTAGTCGCCGCATTTCTAAGTATGGACGCTAATAGGCCTTATCCATACGAGCATTTTGGTATACCACACTTATATACTATCAGTTTTTTGTGGACTTGCTCCATGAAAATGTGATTCACCAATGGTGGTCGGTAAACAAAATCTGAATTTGTGGAATACCTAGACTAGTCGCCGCATTTCTAAGTATGGACGCTAATAGGCCTTATTCATACGAACATTTTGGTATACCACACTTATATCCTATCAGTTTTTTGTGGAGTTGCTCCATGAAAATGTGATTCACCAATGGTGGTCGGTAAACAAAATCTGAATTTGTGGAATACCTAGACTAGTCGCCGCATTTCTAAGTATGGACACTAATAAGCCTTATCCATACGAGCATTTTGGTATACCACACTTATATCCTATCAGTTTTTTGTGGAGTTGCTCCATGAAAATGTGATTCACCAATGGTGGTCGGTAAACAAAATCTGAATTTGTGGAATACCTAGACTAGTCGCCGCATTTCTAAGTATGGACGCTAATAGGCCTTATCCATACGAGCATTTTGGTATACCACACTTATATCCTATCATTTTTTTGTGGAGTTGCTCCATGAAGATGTGATTCACCAATGGTGGTCGGTAAACAAAATCTGAATTTGTGGAATACCTAGACTAGTCGCCGCATTTCTAAGTATGGACGCTAATAGGCCTTATTCATACGAACATTTTGGTATACCACACTTATATCCTATCAGTTTTTTGTGGAGTTGCTCCATGAAAATGTGATTCACCAATGGTGGTCGGTAAACAAAATCTGAATTTGTGGAATACCTAGACTAGTCGCCGCATTTCTAAGTATGGACACTAATAAGCCTTATCCATACGAGCATTTTGGTATACCACACTTATATCCTATCAGTTTTTTGTGGAGTTGCTCCATGAAAATGTGATTCACCAATGGTTGTCGATAAACAAAATCTGAATTTGTGGAATACCTAGACTAGTCGCCGCATTTCTAAGCATGGACAATAATAGACCTTATTCATACGAACATTTTGGTATACCACACTTATATCCTATCAGTTTTTGGTGGAGTTGCTCCATGAAAATGTGATTCACCAATGGTGGTCGGTAAACAAAATCTGAATTTGTGGAATACCTAGACTAGTCGCCGCATTTCTAAGTATGGACACTAATAAGCCTTATCCATACGAGCATTTTGGTATACCACACTTATATCCTATCAGTTTTTTGTGGAGTTGCTCCATGAAAATGTGATTCACCAATGGTTGTCGATAAACAAAATCTGAATTTGTGGAATACCTAGACTAGTCGCCGCATTTCTAAGCATGGACAATAATAGACCTTATTCATACGAACATTTTGGTATACCACACTTATATCCTATCAGTTTTTGGTGGAGTTGCTCCATGAAAATGTGATTCACCAATGGTGGTCGGTAAACAAAATCTGAATTTGTGGAATACCTAGACTAGTCGCCGCATTTCTAAGTATGGACGCTAATAGGCCTTATCCATACGAGCATTTTGGTATACCACACTTATATCCTATCAGTTTTTTGTGGACTTGCTCCATGAAAATGTGATTCACCAATGGTGGTCGGTAAACAAAATCTGAATTTGTGGAATACCTAGACTAGTCGCCGCATTTCTAAGTATGGACGCTAATAGGCCTTATCCATACGAGCATTTTGGTATACCACACTTATATACTATCAGTTTTTTGTGGAGTTGCTCCATGAAAATGTGATTCACCAATTGTGGTCGGTAAACAAAATCTGAATTTGTGGAATACCTAGACTAGTCGCCGCATTTCTAAGCATGGACAATAATAGACCTTATTCATACGAACATTTTGGTATACCACACTTATATCCTATCAGTTTTTTGTGGAATTGCTCCATGAAAATGTGATTCACCAATGGTGGTAGGTAAACAAAATCTGAATTTGTGGAATACCTAGACTAGTCGCCGCATTTCTAAGTATGGACGCTAATAGGCCTTATTCATACGAACATTTTGGTATACCACATTTATATCCTATCAGTTTTTTGTGGAGTTGCTCCATGAAAATGTGATTCACCAATGGTGGTCGGTAAACAAAATCTGAATTTGTGGAATACCTAGACTAGTCGCCGCATTTCTAAGTATGGACACTAATAGGCCTTGTTCATACGAACATTTTGGTATACCACATTTATATCCTATCAGTTTTTTGTGGAATTGCTCCATGAAAATGTGATTCACCAATGGTGGTCGGTAAACAAAATCTGAATTTGTGGAATACCTAGACTAGTCGCCGCATTTCTAAGTATGGACACTAATAGGCCTTATGCATACGAGCATTTTGGTATACCACACTTATATCCTATCAGTTTTTTGTGGAGTTGCTCCATGAAAATGTGATTCACCAATGGTGGTCGGTAAACAAAATCTGAATTTGTGGAATACCTAGACTAGTCGCCGCATTTCTAAGTATGGACGCTAATAGGCCTTATTCATACGAACATTTTGGTATACCACACTTATATCCTATCAGTTTTTTGTGGAGTTGCTTCATGAAAATGTGATTCACCAATGGTGGTCGGTAAACAAAATCTGAATTTGTGGAATACCTAGACTAGTCGCCGCATTTCTAAGTATGGACGCTAATAGGCCTTATCCATACGAGCATTTTGGTGTATCACACTTATATCCTATCAGTTTTTTGTGGAGTTGCTCCATGAAAATGCGATTCACCACTGGTGGTCAGTAAACAAAATTTGAATTTCTGGAATACCTAGACTAGTCGCCGCATTTCTAAGTATGGACACTAATAGGCCTTATTCATACGAACATTTTGGTATACCACACTTATATCCTATCAGTTTTTTGTGGAGTTGCTCCATGAAAATGTGATCCACCAATGGTGGTCGGTAAACAAAATCTGAATTTGTGGAATACCTAGACTAGTCGCCGCATTTCTAAGTATGGACACTAATAGGCCTTATCCATACGAGCATTTTGGTATACCACACTTATATCCTATCAGTTTTTTGTGGAGTTGCTCCATGAAAATGTGATTCACCAATGGTGGTCGGTAAACAAAATCTGAATTTGTGGAATACCTAAACTAGTCGCCGCATTTCTAAGTATGGACACTCATAGGCCTTATCCATACGAGCATTTTGGTATACCACACTTATATCCTATCAGTTTTTTTTGGAGTTGCTCCATGAAAATGTGATTCACCAATGGTGGTCGGTAAACAAAATCTGAATTTGTGGAATACCTAGACTAGTCGCCGCATTTCTAAGTATGGACACTAATAGGCCTTATCCATACGAGCATTTTGGTATACCACACTTATATCCTATCAGTTTTTTGTGGAGTTGCTCCATGAAAATGTGATTCACCAATGGTGGTCGGTAAACAAAATCTGAATTTGTGGAATACCTAAACTAGTCGCCGCATTTCTAAGTATGGACACTCATAGGCCTTATCCATACGAGCATTTTGGTATACCACACTTATATCCTATCAGATTTTTTTGGAGTTGCTCCATGAAAATGTGATTCACCAATGGTGGTCGGTAAACAAAATCTGAATTTGTGGAATACCTAGACTAGTCGCCGCATTTCTAAGTATGGACACTAATAGGCCTTATCCATACGAGCATTTTGGTATACCACACTTATATCCTATCAGTTTTTTGTGGAGTTGCTCCATGAAAATGTGATTCACCAATGGTGGTCGGTAAACAAAATCTGAATTTGTGGAATACCTAGACTAGTCGCCGCATTTCTAAGTATGGACACTAATAGGCCTTATCCATACGAGCATTTTGGTATACCACATTTATATCCTATCAGTTTTTTGTGGAGTTGCTCCATGAAAATGTGATTCACCAATGGTGGTCGGTAAACAAAATCTGAATTTGTGGAATACCTAGACTAGTCGCCGCATTTCTAAGTATGGAGACTAATAGGCCTTATCCATACGAGCATTTTGGTATACCACACTTATATCCTATCAGTTTTTTGTGGAGTTGCTCCATGAAAATGTGATTCACCAATGGTTGTCGATAAACAAAATCTGAATTTGTGGAATACCTAGACTAGTCGCCGCATTTCTAAGCATGGACAATAATAGACCTTATTCATACGAACATTTTGGTATACCACACTTATATCCTATCAGTTTTTTGTGGAATTGCTCCATGAAAATGTGATTCACCAATGGTGGTAGGTAAACAAAATCTGAATTTGTGGAATACCTAGACTAGTCGCCGCATTTCTAAGTATGGACACTAATAGGCCTTATTCATACGAACATTTTGGTATACCACACTTATATCCTATCAGTTTTTTGTGGAGTTGCTCCATGAAAATGTGATTCACCAAATGTGGTCGGTAAACAAAATCTGAATTTGTGGAATACCTAGACTAGTCGCCGCATTTCTAAGCATGGACAATAATAGACCTTATTCATACGAACATTTTGGTATACCACACTTATATCCTATCAGTTTTTTGTGGAATTGCTCCATGAAAATGTGATTCACCAATGGTGGTAGGTAAACAAAATCTGAATTTGTGGAATACCTAGACTAGTCGCCGCATTTCTAAGTATGGACGCTAATAGGCCTTATTCATACGAACATTTTGGTATACCACATTTATATCCTATCAGTTTTTTGTGGAGTTGCTCCATGAAAATGTGATTCACCAATGGTGGTCGGTAAACAAAATCTGAATTTGTGGAATACCTAGACTAGTCGCCGCATTTCTAAGTATGGATACTAATAGGCCTTATTCATACGAACATTTTGGTATACCACATTTATATCCTATCAGTTTTTTGTGGAATTGCTCCATGAAAATGTGATTCACCAATGGTGGTCGGTAAACAAAATCTGAATTTGTGGAATACCTAGACTAGTCGCCGCATTTCTAAGTATGGACACTAATAGGCCTTATGCATACGAGCATTTTGGTATACCACACTTATATCCTATCAGTTTTTTGTGGAGTTGCTCCATGAAAATGTGATTCACCAATGGTGGTCGGTAAACAAAATCTGAATTTGTGGAATACCTAGACTAGTCGCCGCATTTCTAAGTATGGACGCTAATAGGCCTTATTCATACGAACATTTTGGTATACCACACTTATATCCTATCAGTTTTTTGTGGAGTTGCTTCATGAAAATGTGATTCACCAATGGTGGTCGGTAAACAAAATCTGAATTTGTGGAATACCTAGACTAGTCGCCGCATTTCTAAGTATGGACGCTAATAGGCCTTATTCATACGAACATTTTGGTATACCACATTTATATCCTATCAGTTTTTTGTGGAGTTGCTCCATGAAAATGTGATTCACCAATGGTGGTCGGTAAACAAAATCTGAATTTGTGGAATACCTAGACTAGTCGCCGCATTTCTAAGTATGGACACTAATAGGCCTTATGCATACGAGCATTTTGGTATACCACACTTATATCCTATCAGTTTTTTGTGGAGTTGCTCCATGAAAATGTGATTCACCAATGGTGGTCGGTAAACAAAATCTGAATTTGTGGAATACCTAGACTAGTCGCCGCATTTCTAAGTATGGACGCTAATAGGCCTTATCCATACGAACATTTTGGCATACCACACTTATATCCTATCAGTTTTTTGTGGAGTTGCTTCATGAAAATGTGATTCACCAATGGTGGTCGGTAAACAAAATCTGAATTTGTGGAATACCTAGACTAGTCGCCGCATTTCTAAGTATGGACGCTAATAGGCCTTATCCATACGAGCATTTTGGTATACCACACTTATATCCTATCAGTTTTTTGTTGACTTGCTCCATGAAAATGTGATTCACCAATGGTGGTCGGTAAACAAAATCTGAATTTTTGGAATACCTAGACTAGTCGCCGCATTTCTAAGTATGGACGCTAATAGGCCTTATCCATACGAGCATTTTGGTATACCACACTTATATCCTATCAGTTTTTTGTGGAGTTGCTCCATGAAAATGTGATTCACCAATGGTGGTCGGTAAACAAAATCTGAATTTGTGGAATACCTAAACTAGTCGCCGCATTTCTAAGTATGGACACTCATAGGCCTTATCCATACGAGCATTTTTGTGTATCACACTTATATCCTATCAGTTTTTTGTGGAGTTGCTCCATGAAAATGCGATTCACCACTGGTGGTCAGTAAACAAAATTTGAATTTTTGGAATACCTAGACTAGTCGCCGCATTTCTAAGTATGGACGCTAATAGGCCTTATTCATACGAAACATTTTGGTATACCACACTTATATCCTATCAGTTTTTTGTGGAGTTGCTCCATGAAAATGTGATTCACCAATGGTGGTCGGTAAACAAAATCTGAATTTGTGGAATACCTAGACTAGTCGCCGCATTTCTAAGCATGGACAATAATAGACCTTATTCATACGAACATTTTGGTATACCACACTTATATCCCATCAGTTTTTTGTGGAGTTGCTCCATGAAAATGTGATTCACCAATGGTGGTCGGTAAACAAAATCTGAATTTGTGGAATAACCTAGACTAGTCGCCGCATTCTAAGTATGGACGCTAATAGGCCTTATTCATACGAACATTTTGGTATACCACATTTATATCCTAAGTCAGTTTTTTGTGGAGTTGCTCCATGAAAATGTGATTCACCAATGGTGGTTCGCTAAACAAGAAATCTGAATTTGTGGAATACCTAGACTAGTCGCCGCATTTCTAAGTATGGACACTAATAGGCCTTATGCATACGAGCATTTTGGTATACCACACTTATATCCTATCAGTTTTTTGTGGAGTTGCTTCATGAAAATGTGATTCACCAATGGTGGTCGGTAAACAAAATCTGAATTTGTGGAATACCTAGACTAGTCGCCGCATTTCTAAGTATGGACGCTAATAGGCCTTATCCATACGAGCATTTTGGTATACCACACTTATATCCTATCAGTTTTTTGTGGACTTGCTCCATGAAAATGTGATTCACCAATCGGTGGTCGCGTAAACAAAATCTGAATTTTTGGAATACCTAGACTAGTCGCCGCATTTCTAAGTATGGACGCTAATAGGCCTTATCCATACGAGCATTTTGGTATACCACACTTATATCCTATCAGTTTTTTGTGGAGTTGCTCCATGAAAATGTGATTCACCAAGGTGGGTCGATAAACAAAATCTGAATTTGTGGAATACCTAGACTAGTCGCCGCATTTCTAAGTATGGACGCTAATAGGCCTTATCCATACGAGCATTTTGGTATACCACACTTATATCCTATCAGTTTTTTGTGGACTTGCTCCATGAAAATGTGATTCACCAATGGTGGTCGGTAAACAAAATCTGAATTTGTGGAATACCTAGACTAGTCGCCGCATTTCTAAGTATGGACGCTAATAGGCCTTATCCATACGAGCATTTTGGTATACCACACTTATATACTATCAGTTTTTTGTGGAGTTGCTCCATGAAAATGTGATTCACCAATGGTGGTCGGTAAACAAAATCTGAATTTGTGGAATACCTAGACTAGTCGCCGCATTTCTAAGTATGGACGCTAATAGGCCTTATTCATACGAACATTTTGGTGTACCACACTCTTATATCCTATCAGTTTTTTTGTGGAGTTGCTCCATGAAAATGTGATTCACCAATGGTGGTCGGTAAACAAATCTGAATTTGTGGAATACCTAGACTAGTCGCCGCATTTCTAAGTATGGACACTAATAAGCCTTATCCATACGAGCATTTTGGTATACCACACTTATATCCTATCAGTTTTTTGTGGAGTTGCTCCATGAAAATGTCTGATTCACCAATGGTGGTCGGTAAACAAAATCTGAATTTGTGGAATACCTAGACTAGTCGCCGCATTTCTAAGTATGGACGCTAATAGGCCTTATCCATACGAGCATTTTGGTATACCACACTTATATCCTATCATTTTTTTGTGGAGTGCTCCATGAAGATGTGATTCACCAATGGTGTCGGTAAACAAAATCTGAATTTGTGGAATACCTAGACTAGTCGCCGCATTTCTAAGTATGGACACTAAAAGGCCTATTCACCAGTGGTGGTCGAGTAAACAAAATCTGAATTTGTGGAATACCTACGACTAGTCGCCGCATTTCTAAGTATGGACACTAATAGGCCTTATGCAATACGAGCATTTTGGTATACCACACTTATATCCTATCAGTTTTTTGTGGAGTTGCTCCATGAAAATGTGATTCACCAATGGTGGTCGGTAAACAAAATCTGAATTTGTGGAATACCTAAACTAGTCGCCGCCATTTCTAAGTATGGACACTTCATAGGCCTTATCCATACGAGCATTTTGGTATACCCACACTTATATCCTATCAGTTTTTTTTGAGTTGCTCCATGAAAATGTGATTCACCAATGGTGGTCGGTAAACAAAATCTGAATTTGTGGAATACCTAGACTAGTCGCCGCATTTCTAAGTATGGACATCCATACGAGCATTTTGGTATACCACACTTATATCCTATCAGTTTTTTGTGGAGTTGCTCCATGAAAATGTGATTCACCAATGGTGGTCGGTAAACAAAATCTGAATTTGTGGAATACCTAAACTAGTCGCCGCATTTCTAAGTATGGACACTCATAGGCCTTATCCATACGAGCATTTTGGTATACCACACTTATATTCTATCAGTTTTTTTTGGAGTTGCTCCATGAAAATGTGATTCACCAATGGTGGTCGGTAAACAAAATCTGAATTTGTGGAATACCTAGACTAGTCGCCGCATTTCTAAGTATGGACACTAATAGGCCTTATCCATACGAGCATTTTGGTATACCACACTTATATCCTATCAGTTTTTTGTGGAGTTGCTCCATGAAAATGTGATTCACCAATGGTGGTCGGTAAACAAAATCTGAATTTGTGGAATACCTAAACTAGTCGCCGCATTTCTAAGTATGGACACTCATAGGCCTTATCCATACGAGCATTTTGGTATACCACACTTATATCCTATCAGATTTTTTTGGAGTTGCTCCATGAAAATGTGATTCACCAATGGTGGTCGGTAAACAAAATCTGAATTTGTGGAATACCTAGACTAGTCGCCGCATTTCTAAGTATGGACACTAATAGGCCTTATCCATACGAGCATTTTGGTATACCACACTTATATCCTATCAGTTTTTTGTGGAGTTGCTCCATGAAAATGTGATTCACCAATGGTGGTCGGTAAACAAAATCTGAATTTGTGGAATACCTAGACTAGTCGCCGCATTTCTAAGTATGGACGCTAATAGGCCTTATCCATACGAGCATTTTGGTATACCACACTTATATCCTATCAGTTTTTTGTGGAGTTGCTCCATGAAAATGTGATTCACCAATGGTGGTCGGTAAACAAAATCTGAATTTGTGGAATACCTAGACTAGTCGCCGCATTTCTAAGTATGGACACTAATAGGCCTTATCCATACGAGCATTTTGGTATACCACACTTATATCCTATCAGTTTTTTGTGGAGTTGCTCCATGAAAATGTGATTCACCAATGGTTGTCGATAAACAAAATCTGAATTTGTGGAATACCTAGACTAGTCGCCGCATTTCTAAGCATGGACAATAATAGACCTTATTCATACGAACATTTTGGTATACCACACTTATATCCTATCAGTTTTTTGTGGAATTGCTCCATGAAAATGTGATTCACCAATGGTGGTAGGTAAACAAAATCTGAATTTGTGGAATACCTAGACTAGTCGCCGCATTTCTAAGTATGGACACTAATAGGCCTTATTCATACGAACATTTTGGTATACCACACTTATATCCTATCAGTTTTTTGTGGAATTGCTCCATGAAAATGTGATTCACCAATGGTGGTAGGTAAACAAAATCTGAATTTGTGGAATACCTAGACTAGTCGCCGCATTTCTAAGTATGGACGCTAATAGGCCTTATTCATACGAACATTTTGGTATACCACATTTATATCCTATCAGTTTTTTGTGGAGTTGCTCCATGAAAATGTGATTCACCAATGGTGGTCGGTAAACAAAATCTGAATTTGTGGAATACCTAGACTAGTCGCCGCATTTCTAAGTATGGACACTAATAGGCCTTATTCATACGAACATTTTGGTATACCACATTTATATCCTATCAGTTTTTTGTGGAATTGCTCCATGAAAATGTGATTCACCAATGGTGGTCGGTAAACAAAATCTGAATTTGTGGAATACCTAGACTAGTCGCCGCATTTCTAAGTATGGACACTAATAGGCCTTATGCATACGAGCATTTTGGTATACCACACTTATATCCTATCAGTTTTTTGTGGAGTTGCTCCATGAAAATGTGATTCACCAATGGTGGTCGGTAAACAAAATCTGAATTTGTGGAATACCTAGACTAGTCGCCGCATTTCTAAGTATGGACGCTAATAGGCCTTATTCATACGAACATTTTGGTATACCACACTTATATCCTATCAGTTTTTTGTGGAGTTGCTTCATGAAAATGTGATTCACCAATGGTGGTCGGTAAACAAAATCTGAATTTGTGGAATACCTAGACTAGTCGCCGCATTTCTAAGTATGGACGCTAATAGGCCTTATTCATACGAACATTTTGGTATACCACATTTATATCCTATCAGTTTTTTGTGGAGTTGCTCCATGAAAATGTGATTCACCAATGGTGGTCGGTAAACAAAATCTGAATTTGTGGAATACCTAGACTAGTCGCCGCATTTCTAAGTATGGACACTAATAGGCCTTATGCATACGAGCATTTTGGTATACCACACTTATATGCTATCAGTTTTTTGTGGAGTTGCTCCATGAAAATGTGATTCACCAATGGTGGTCGGTAAACAAAATCTGAATTTGTGGAATACCTAGACTAGTCGCCGCATTTCTAAGTATGGACGCTAATAGGCCTTATCCATACGAACATTTTGGTATACCACACTTATATCCTATCAGTTTTTTGTGGAGTTGCTTCATGAAAATGTGATTCACCAATGGTGGTCGGTAAACAAAATCTGAATTTGTGGAATACCTAGACTAGTCGCCGCATTTCTAAGTATGGACGCTAATAGGCCTTATCCATACGAGCATTTTGGTATACCACACTTATATCCTATCAGTTTTTTGTGGACTTGCTCCATGAAAATGTGATTCACCAATGGTGGTCGGTAAACAAAATCTGAATTTTTGGAATACCTAGACTAGTCGCCGCATTTCTAAGTATGGACGCTAATAGGCCTTATCCATACGAGCATTTTGGTATACCACACTTATATACTATCAGTTTTTTGTGGAGTTGCTCCATGAAAATGTGATTCACCAATGGTGGTCGGTAAACAAAATCTGAATTTGTGGAATACCTAGACTAGTCGCCGCATTTCTAAGTATGGACGCTAATAGGCCTTATTCATACGAACATTTTGGTATACCACACTTATATCCTATCAGTTTTTTGTGGAGTTGCTCCATGAAAATGTGATTCACCAATGGTGGTCGATAAACAAAATCTGAATTTGTGGAATACCTAGACTAGTCGCCGCATTTCTAAGTATGGACGCTAATAGGCCTTATCCATACGAGCATTTTGGTGTATCACACTTATATCCTATCAGTTTTTTGTGGAGTTGCTCCATGAAAATGCGATTCACCACTGGTGGTCAGTAAACAAAATTTGAATTTCTGGAATACCTAGACTAGTCGCCGCATTTCTAAGTATGGACACTAATAGGCCTTATTCATACGAACATTTTGGTATACCACACTTATATCCTATCAGTTTTTTGTGGAGTTGCTCCATGAAAATGTGATCCACCAATGGTGGTCGGTAAACAAAATCTGAATTTGTGGAATACCTAGACTAGTCGCCGCATTTCTAAGTATGGACACTAATAGGCCTTATCCATACGAGCATTTTGGTATACCACACTTATATCCTATCAGTTTTTTGTGGAGTTGCTCCATGAAAATGTGATTCACCAATGGTGGTCGGTAAACAAAATCTGAATTTGTGGAATACCTAAACTAGTCGCCGCATTTCTAAGTATGGACACTCATAGGCCTTATCCATACGAGCATTTTGGTATACCACACTTATATCCTATCAGTTTTTTTTGGAGTTGCTCCATGAAAATGTGATTCACCAATGGTGGTCGGTAAACAAAATCTGAATTTGTGGAATACCTAGACTAGTCGCCGCATTTCTAAGTATGGACACTCATAGGCCTTATCCATACGAGCATTTTTGTGTATCACACTTATATCCTATCAGTTTTTTGTGGAGTTGCTCCATGAAAATGCGATTCACCACTGGTGGTCAGTAAACAAAATTTGAATTTTTGGAATACCTAGACTAGTCGCCGCATTTCTAAGTATGGACGCTAATAGGCCTTATTCATACGAACATTTTGGTATACCACACTTATATCCTATCAGTTTTTTGTGGAGTTGCTCCATGAAAATGTGATTCACCAATGGTGGTCGGTAAACAAAATCTGAATTTGTGGAATACCTAGACTAGTCGCCGCATTTCTAAGCATGGACAATAATAGACCTTATTCATACGAACATTTTGGTATACCACACTTATATCCCATCAGTTTTTTGTGGAGTTGCTCCATGAAAATGTGATTCACCAATGGTGGTCGGTAAACAAAATCTGAATTTGTGGAATACCTAGACTAGTCGCCGCATTTCTAAGTATGGACGCTAATAGGCCTTATTCATACGAACATTTTGGTATACCACATTTATATCCTATCAGTTTTTTGTGGAGTTGCTCCATGAAAATGTGATTCACCAATGGTGGTCGGTAAACAAAATCTGAATTTGTGGAATACCTAGACTAGTCGCCGCATTTCTAAGTATGGACACTAATAGGCCTTATGCATACGAGCATTTTGGTATACCACACTTATATCCTATCAGTTTTTTGTGGAGTTGCTCCATGAAAATGTGATTCACCAATGGTGGTCGGTAAACAAAATCTGAATTTGTGGAATACCTAGACTAGTCGCCGCATTTCTAAGTATGGACACTAATAGGCCTTATCCATACGAGCATTTTGGTATACCACACTTATATCCTATCAGTTTTTTGTGGAGTTGCTCCATGAAAATGTGATTCACCAATGGTTGTCGATAAACAAAATCTGAATTTGTGGAATACCTAGACTAGTCGCCGCATTTCTAAGCATGGACAATAATAGACCTTATTCATACGAACATTTTGGTATACCACACTTATATCCTATCAGTTTTTTGTGGAATTGCTCCATGAAAATGTGATTCACCAATGGTGGTCGGTAAACAAAATCTGAATTTGTGGAATACCTAGACTAGTCGCCGCATTTCTAAGTATGGACACTAATAGGCCTTATGCATACGAGCATTTTGGTATACCACACTTATATCCTATCAGTTTTTTGTGGAGTTGCTCCATGAAAATGTGATTCACCAATGGTGGTCGGTAAACAAAATCTGAATTTGGGGCATACCTAGACTAGTCGCCGCATTTCTAAGTATGGACGCTAATAGGCCTTATTCATACGAACATTTTGGTATACCACACTTATATCCTATCAGTTTTTTGTGGAGTTGCTTCATGAAAATGTGATTCACCAATGGTGGTCGGTAAACAAAATCTGAATTTGTGGAATACCTAGACTAGTCGCCGCATTTCTAAGTATGGACGCTAATAGGCCTTATCCATACGAGCATTTTGGTATACCACACTTATATCCTATCAGTTTTTTGTGGACTTGCTCCATGAAAATGTGATTCACCAATGGTGGTCGGTAAACAAAATCTGAATTTTTGGAATACCTAGACTAGTCGCCGCATTTCTAAGTATGGACGCTAATAGGCCTTATCCATACGAGCATTTTGGTATACCACACTTATATACTATCAGTTTTTTGTGGAGTTGCTCCATGAAAATGTGATTCACCAATGGTGGTCGGTAAACAAAATCTGAATTTGTGGAATACCTAGACTAGTCGCCGCATTTCTAAGTATGGACGCTAATAGGCCTTATTCATACGAACATTTTGGTATACCACACTTATATCCTATCAGTTTTTTGTGGAGTTGCTCCATGAAAATGTGATTCACCAATGGTGGTCGATAAACAAAATCTGAATTTGTGGAATACCTAGACTAGTCGCCGCATTTCTAAGTATGGACGCTAATAGGCCTTATCCATACGAGCATTTTGGTGTATCACACTTATATCCTATCAGTTTTTTGTGGAGTTGCTCCATGAAAATGCGATTCACCACTGGTGGTCAGTAAACAAAATTTGAATTTCTGGAATACCTAGACTAGTCGCCGCATTTCTAAGTATGGACACTAATAGGCCTTATTCATACGAACATTTTGGTATACCACACTTATATCCTATCAGTTTTTTGTGGAGTTGCTCCATGAAAATGTGATCCACCAATGGTGGTCGGTAAACAAAATCTGAATTTGTGGAATACCTAGACTAGTCGCCGCATTTCTAAGTATGGACACTAATAGGCCTTATCCATACGAGCATTTTGGTATACCACACTTATATCCTATCAGTTTTTTGTGGAGTTGCTCCATGAAAATGTGATTCACCAATGGTGGTCGGTAAACAAAATCTGAATTTGTGGAATACCTAAACTAGTCGCCGCATTTCTAAGTATGGACACTCATAGGCCTTATCCATACGAGCATTTTTGTGTATCACACTTATGTCCTATCAGTTTTTTGTGGAGTTGCTCCATGAAAATGCGATTCACCACTGGTGGTCAGTAAACAAAATTTGAATTTTTGGAATACCTAGACTAGTCGCCGCATTTCTAAGTATGGACGCTAATAGGCCTTATTCATACGAACATTTTGGTATACCACACTTATATCCTATCAGTTTTTTGTGGAGTTGCTCCATGAAAATGTGATTCACCAATGGTGGTCGGTAAACAAAATCTGAATTTGTGGAATACCTAGACTAGTCGCCGCATTTCTAAGTATGGACGCTAATAGGCCTTATTCATACGAACATTTTGGTATACCACATTTATATCCTATCAGTTTTTTGTGGAGTTGCTCCATGAAAATGTGATTCACCAATGGTGGTCGGTAAACAAAATCTGAATTTGTGGAATACCTAGACTAGTCGCCGCATTTCTAAGTATGGACACTAATAGGCCTTATGCATACGAGCATTTTGGTATACCACACTTATATCCTATCAGTTTTTTGTGGAGTTGCTCCATGAAAATGTGATTCACCAATGGTGGTCGGTAAACAAAATCTGAATTTGTGGAATACCTAGACTAGTCGCCGCATTTCTAAGCATGGACAATAATAGACCTTATTCATACGAACATTTTAGTATACCACACTTATATCCTATCAGTTTTTTGTGGAGTTGCTCCATGAAAATGTGATTCACCAATGGTGGTCGGTAAACAAAATCTGAATTTGTGGAATACCTAGACTAGTCGCCGCATTTCTAAGTATGGACGCTAATAGGCCTTATCCATACGAGCATTTTGGTATACCACACTTATATCCTATCAGTTTTTTGTGGACTTGCTCCATGAAAATGTGATTCACCAATGGTGGTCGGTAAACAAAATCTGAATTTGTGGAATACCTAGACTAGTCGCCGCATTTCTAAGTATGGACGCTAATAGGCCTTATCCATACGAGCATTTTGGTATACCACACTTATATACTATCAGTTTTTTGTGGAGTTGCTCCATGAAAATGTGATTCACCAATGGTGGTCGGTAAACAAAATCTGAATTTGTGGAATACCTAGACTAGTCGCCGCATTTCTAAGTATGGACGCTAATAGGCCTTATTCATACGAACATTTTGGTATACCACACTTATATCCTATCAGTTTTTTGTGGAGTTGCTCCATGAAAATGTGATTCACCAATGGTGGTCGGTAAACAAAATCTGAATTTGTGGAATACCTAGACTAGTCGCCGCATTTCTAAGTATGGACACTAATAAGCCTTATCCATACGAGCATTTTGGTATACCACACTTATATCCTATCAGTTTTTTGTGGAGTTGCTCCATGAAAATGTGATTCACCAATGGTGGTCGGTAAACAAAATCTGAATTTGTGGAATACCTAGACTAGTCGCCGCATTTCTAAGTATGGACGCTAATAGGCCTTATCCATACGAGCATTTTGGTATACCACACTTATATCCTATCATTTTTTTGTGGAGTTGCTCCATGAAGATGTGATTCACCAATGGTGGTCGGTAAACAAAATCTGAATTTGTGGAATACCTAGACTAGTCGCCGCATTTCTAAGTATGGACACTAAAAGGCCTTATGCATACGAGCATTTTGGTATACCACACTTATATCCTATCAGTTTTTTGTGGAGTTGCTCCATGAAAATGTGATTCACCAATGGTGGTCGGTAAACAAAATCTGAATTTGTGGAATACCTAGACTAGTCGCCGCATTTCTAAGTATGGACACTAATAGGCCTTATCCATACGAGCATTTTGGTATACCACACTTATATCCTATCAGTTTTTTGTGGAGTTGCTCCATGAAAATGTGATTCACCAATGGTTGTCGATAAACAAAATCTGAATTTGTGGAATACCTAGACTAGTCGCCGCATTTCTAAGCATGGACAATAATAGACCTTATTCATACGAACATTTTGGTATACCACACTTATATCCTATCAGTTTTTTGTGGAATTGCTCCATGAAAATGTGATTCACCAATGGTGGTAGGTAAACAAAATCTGAATTTGTGGAATACCTAGACTAGTCGCCGCATTTCTAAGTATGGACGCTAATAGGCCTTATTCCTACGAACATTTTGGTATACCACATTTATATCCTATCAGTTTTTTGTGGAGTTGCTCCATGAAAATGTGATTCACCAATGGTGGTCGGTAAACAAAATCTGAATTTGTGGAATACCTAGACTAGTCGCCGCATTTCTAAGTACGGACACTAATAGGCCTTATGCATACGAGCATTTTGGTATACCACACTTATATCCTATCAGTTTTTTGTGGAGTTGCTCCATGAAAATGTGATTCACCAATGGTGGTCGGTAAACAAAATCTGAATTTGGGGCATACCTAGACTAGTCGCCGCATTTCTAAGTATGGACGCTAATAGGCCTTATTCATACGAACATTTTGGTATACCACACTTATATCCTATCAGTTTTTTGTGGAGTTGCTTCATGAAAATGTGATTCACCAATGGTGGTCGGTAAACAAAATCTGAATTTGTGGAATACCTAGACTAGTCGCCGCATTTCTAAGTATGGACGCTAATAGGCCTTATCCATACGAGCATTTTGGTATACCACACTTATATCCTATCAGTTTTTTGTGGACTTGCTCCATGAAAATGTGATTCACCAATGGTGGTCGGTAAACAAAATCTGAATTTTTGGAATACCTAGACTAGTCGCCGCATTTCTAAGTATGGACGCTAATAGGCCTTATCCATACGAGCATTTTGGTATACCACACTTATATACTATCAGTTTTTTGTGGAGTTGCTCCATGAAAATGTGATTCACCAATGGTGGTCGGTAAACAAAATTTGAATTTGTGGAATACCTAGACTAGTCGCCGCATTTCTAAGTATGGACGCTAATAGGCCTTATTCATACGAACAATTTGGTATACCACACTTATATCCTATCAGTTTTTTGTGGAGTTGCTCCATGAAAATGTGATTCACCAATGGTGGTCGATAAACAAAATCTGAATTTTTGGAATACCTAGACTAGTCGCCGCATTTCTAAGTATGGACGCTAATAGGCCTTATCCATACGAGCATTTTGGTGTATCACACTTATATCCTATCAGTTTTTTGTGGAGTTGCTCCATGAAAATGCGATTCACCACTGGTGGTCAGTAAACAAAATTTGAATTTCTGGAATACCTAGACTAGTCGCCGCATTTCTAAGTATGGACACTAATAGGCCTTATTCATACGAACATTTTGGTATACCACACTTATATCCTATCAGTTTTTTGTGGAGTTGCTCCATGAAAATGTGATCCACCAATGGTGGTCGGTAAACAAAATCTGAATTTGTGGAATACCTAGACTAGTCGCCGCATTTCTAAGTATGGACACTAATAGGCCTTATCCATACGAGCATTTTGGTATACCACACTTATATCCTATCAGTTTTTTGTGGAGTTGCTCCATGAAAATGTGATTCACCAATGGTGGTCGGTAAACAAAATCTGAATTTGTGGAATACCTAAACCAGTCGCCGCATTTCTAAGTATGGACACTCATAGGCCTTATCCATACGAGCATTTTGGTATACCACACTTATATCCTATCAGTTTTTTTTGGAGTTGCTCCATGAAAATGTGATTCACCAATGGTGGTCGGTAAACAAAATCTGAATTTGTGGAATACCTAGACTAGTCGCCGCATTTCTAAGTATGGACACTAATAGGCCTTATCCATACGAGCATTTTGGTATACCACACTTATATCCTATCAGTTTTTTGTGGAGTTGCTCCATGAAAATGTGATTCACCAATGGTGGTCGGTAAACAAAATCTGAATTTGTGGAATACCTAAACTAGTCGCCGCATTTCTAAGTATGGACACTCATAGGCCTTATCCATACGAGCATTTTTGTGTATCACACTTATATCCTATCAGTTTTTTGTGGAGTTGCTCCATGAAAATGCGATTCACCACTGGTGGTCAGTAAACAAAATTTGAATTTTTGGAATACCTAGACTAGTCGCCGCATTTCTAAGTATGGACGCTAATAGGCCTTATTCATACGAACATTTTGGTATACCACACTTATATCCTATCAGTTTTTTGTGGAGTTGCTCCATGAAAATGTGATTCACCAATGGTGGTCGGTAAACAAAATCTGAATTTGTGGAATACCTAGACTAGTCGCCGCATTTCTAAGCATGGACAATAATAGACCTTATTCATACGAACATTTTGGTATACCACACTTATATCCTATCAGTTTTTTGTGGAGTTGCTCCATGAAAATGTGATTCACCAATGGTGGTCGGTAAACAAAATCTGAATTTGTGGAATACCTAGACTAGTCGCCGCATTTCTAAGTATGGACGCTAATAGGCCTTATTCATACGAACATTTTGGTATACCACACTTATATCCTATCAGTTTTTTGTGGAGTTGCTCCATGAAAATGTGATTCACCAATGGTGGTCGGTAAACAAAATCTGAATTTGTGGAATACCTAGACTAGTCGCCGCATTTCTAAGCATGGACAATAATAGACCTTATTCATACGAACATTTTGGTATACCACACTTATATCCTATCAGTTTTTTGTGGAGTTGCTCCATGAAAATGTGATTCACCAATGGTGGTCGGTAAACAAAATCTGAATTTGTGGAATACCTAGACTAGTCGCCGCATTTCTAAGTATGGACACTAATAGGCCTTATGCATACGAGCATTTTGGTATACCACACTTATATCCTATCAGTTTTTTGTGGATTTGCTCCATGAAAATGTGATTCACCAATGGTGGTCGGTAAACAAAATCTGAATTTGTGGAATACCTAGACTAGTCGTCGCATTTCTAAGCATGGACAATAATAGACCTTATTCATACGAACATTTTAGTATACCACACTTATATCCTATCAGTTTTTTGTGGAGTTGCTCCATGAAAATGTGATTCACCAATGGTGGTCGGTAAACAAAATCTGAATTTGTGGAATACCTAGACTAGTCGCCGCATTTCTAAGTATGGACGCTAATAGGCCTTATCCATACGAGCATTTTGGTATACCACACTTATATCCTATCAGTTTTTTGTGGACTTGCTCCATGAAAATGTGATTCACCAATGGTGGTCGGTAAACAAAATCTGAATTTGTGGAATACCTAGACTAGTCGCCGCATTTCTAAGTATGGACGCTAATAGGCCTTATCCATACGAGCATTTTGGTATACCACACTTATATACTATCAGTTTTTTTTTGGAGTTGCTCCATGAAAATGTGATTCACCAATGGTGGTCGGTAAACAAAATCTGAATTTGTGGAATACCTAGACTAGTCGCCGCATTTCTAAGTATGGACGCTAATAGGCCTTATTCATACGAACATTTTGGTATACCACACTTATATCCTATCAGTTTTTTGTGGAGTTGCTCCATGAAAATGTGATTCACCAATGGTGGTCGGTAAACAAAATCTGAATTTGTGGAATACCTAGACTAGTCGCCGCATTTCTAAGTATGGACACTAATAAGCCTTATCCATACGAGCATTTTGGTATACCACACTTATATCCTATCAGTTTTTTGTGGAGTTGCTCCATGAAAATGTGATTCACCAATGGTGGTCGGTAAACAAAATCTGAATTTGTGGAATACCTAGACTAGTCGCCGCATTTCTAAGTATGGACGCTAATAGGCCTTATCCATACGAGCATTTTGGTATACCACACTTATATCCTATCATTTTTTTGTGGAGTTGCTCCATGAAGATGTGATTCACCAATGGTGGTCGGTAAACAAAATCTGAATTTGTGGAATACCTAGACTAGTCGCCGCATTTCTAAGTATGGACACTAAAAGGCCTTATTCACCAATGGTGGTCGGTAAACAAAATCTGAATTTGTGGAATACCTAGACTAGTCGCCGCATTTCTAAGTATGGACACTAATAGGCCTTATGCATACGAGCATTTTGGTATACCACACTTATATCCTATCAGTTTTTTGTGGATTTGCTCCATGAAAATGTGATTCACCAATGGTGGTCGGTAAACAAAATCTGAATTTGTGGAATACCTAGACTAGTCGTCGCATTTCTAAGCATGGACAATAATAGACCTTATTCATACGAACATTTTAGTATACCACACTTATATCCTATCAGTTTTTTGTGGAGTTGCTCCATGAAAATGTGATTCACCAATGGTGGTCGGTAAACAAAATCTGAATTTGTGGAATACCTAGACTAGTCGCCGCATTTCTAAGTATGGACGCTAATAGGCCTTATCCATACGAGCATTTTGGTATACCACACTTATATCCTATCAGTTTTTTGTGGAGTTGCTCCATGAAAATGTGATTCACCAATGGTGGTCGGTAAACAAAATCTGAATTTGTGGAATACCTAGACTAGTCGCCGCATTTCTAAGTATGGACGCTAATAGGCCTTATCCATACGAGCATTTTGGTATACCACACTTATATACTATCAGTTTTTTGTGGAGTTGCTCCATGAAAATGTGATTCACCAATGGTGGTCGGTAAACAAAATCTGAATTTGTGGAATACCTAGACTAGTCGCCGCATTTCTAAGTATGGACGCTAATAGGCCTTATTCATACGAACATTTTGGTATACCACACTTATATCCTATCAGTTTTTTGTGGAGTTGCTCCATGAAAATGTGATTCACCAATGGTGGTCGGTAAACAAAATCTGAATTTGTGGAATACCTAGACTAGTCGCCGCATTTCTAAGTATGGACACTAATAAGCCTTATCCATACGAGCATTTTGGTATACCACACTTATATCCTATCAGTTTTTTGTGGAGTTGCTCCATGAAAATGTGATTCACCAATGGTGGTCGGTAAACAAAATCTGAATTTGTGGAATACCTAGACTAGTCGCCGCATTTCTAAGTATGGACGCTAATAGGCGTTATTCATACGAACATTTTGGTATACCACATTTATATCCTATCAGTTTTTTGTGGAGTTGCTCCATGAAAATGTGATTCACCAATGGTGGTCGGTAAACAAAATCTGAATTTGTGGAATACCTAGACTAGTCGCCGCATTTCTAAGTATGGACACTAATAGGCCTTATGCATACGAGTATTTTGGTATACCACACTTATATCCTATCAGTTTTTTGTGGAGTTGCTCCATGAAAATGTGATTCACCAATGGTGGTCGGTAAACAAAATCTGAATTTGTGGAATACCTAGACTAGTCGCCGCATTTCTAAGTATGGACGCTAATAGGCCTTATTCATACGAACATTTTGGTATACCACACTTATATCCTATCAGTTTTTTGTGGAGTTGCTTCATGAAAATGTGATTCACCAAAGGTGGTCGGTAAACAAAATCTGAATTTGTGGAATACCTAGACTAGTCGCCGCATTTCTAAGTATGGACGCTAATAGGCCTTATCCATACGAGCATTTTGGTATACCACACTTATATCCTATCAGTTTTTTGTGGACTTGCTCCATGAAAATGTGATTCACCAATGGTGGTCGGTAAACAAAATCTGAATTTGTGGAATACCTAGACTAGTCGCCGCATTTCTAAGTATGGACGCTAATAGGCCTTATCCATACGAGCATTTTGGTATACCACACTTATATCCTATCAGTTTTTTGTGGAGTTGCTCCATGAAAATGTGATTCACCAATGGTGGTCGGTAAACAAAATCTGAATTTGTGGAATACCTAGACTAGTCGTCGCATTTCTAAGCATGGACAATAATAGACCTTATTCATACGAACATTTTAGTATACCACACTTATATCCTATCAGTTTTTTGTGGAGTTGCTCCATGAAAATGTGATTCACCAATGGTGGTCGGTAAACAAAATCTGAATTTGTGGAATACCTAGACTAGTCGCCGCATTTCTAAGTATGGACGCTAATAGGCCTTATCCATACGAGCATTTTGGTATACCACACTTATATCCTATCAGTTTTTTGTGGACTTGCTCCATGAAAATGTGATTCACCAATGGTGGTCGGTAAACAAAATCTGAATTTGTGGAATACCTAGACTAGTCGCCGCATTTCTAAGTATGGACGCTAATAGGCCTTATCCATACGAGCATTTTGGTATACCACACTTATATACTATCAGTTTTTTGTGGAGTTGCTCCATGAAAATGTGATTCACCAATGGTGGTCGGTAAACAAAATCTGAATTTGTGGAATACCTAGACTAGTCGCCGCATTTCTAAGTATGGACGCTAATAGGCCTTATTCATACGAACATTTTGGTATACCACACTTATATCCTATCAGTTTTTTGTGGAGTTGCTCCATGAAAATGTGATTCACCAATGGTGGTCGGTAAACAAAATCTGAATTTCTGGAATACCTAGACTAGTCGCCGCATTTCTAAGTATGGACACTAATAAGCCTTATCCATACGAGCATTTTGGTATACCACACTTATATCCTATCAGTTTTTTGTAGAGTTGCTCCATGAAAATGTGATTCACCAATGGTGGTCGGTAAACAAAATCTGAATTTGTGGAATACCTAGACTAGTCGCCGCATTTCTAAGTATGGACGCTAATAGGCCTTATCCATACGAGCATTTTGGTATACCACACTTATATCCTTTCATTTTTTTGTGGAGTTGCTCCATGAAGATGTGATTCACCAATGGTGGTCGGTAAACAAAATCTGAATTTGTGGAATACCTAGACTAGTCGCCGCATTTCTAAGTATGGACGCTAATAGGCCTTATTCATACGAACATTTTGGTATACCACACTTATATCCTATCAGTTTTTTGTGGAGTTGCTCCATGAAAATGTGATTCACCAATGGTGGTCGGTAAACAAAATCTGAATTTGTGGAATACCTAGACTAGTCGCCGCATTTCTAAGTATGGACACTAATAAGCCTTATCCATACGAGCATTTTGGTATACCACACTTATATCCTATCAGTTTTTTGTGGAGTTGCTCCATGAAAATGTGATTCACCAATGGTTGTCGATAAACAAAATCTGAATTTGTGGAATACCTAGACTAGTCGCCGCATTTCTAAGCATGGACAATAATAGACCTTATTCATACGAACATTTTGGTATACCACACTTATATCCTATCAGTTTTTGGTGGAGTTGCTCCATGAAAATGTGATTCACCAATGGTGGTCGGTAAACAAAATCTGAATTTGTGGAATACCTAGACTAGTCGCCGCATTTCTAAGTATGGACACTAATAAGCCTTATCCATACGAGCATTTTGGTATACCACACTTATATCCTATCAGTTTTTTGTGGAGTTGCTCCATGAAAATGTGATTCACCAATGGTTGTCGATAAACAAAATCTGAATTTGTGGAATACCTAGACTAGTCGCCGCATTTCTAAGCATGGACAATAATAGACCTTATTCATACGAACATTTTGGTATACCACACTTATATCCTATCAGTTTTTGGTGGAGTTGCTCCATGAAAATGTGATTCACCAATGGTGGTCGGTAAACAAAATCTGAATTTGTGGAATACCTAGACTAGTCGCCGCATTTCTAAGTATGGACGCTAATAGGCCTTATCCATACGAGCATTTTGGTATACCACACTTATATCCTATCAGTTTTTTGTGGACTTGCTCCATGAAAATGTGATTCACCAATGGTGGTCGGTAAACAAAATCTGAATTTGTGGAATACCTAGACTAGTCGCCGCATTTCTAAGTATGGACGCTAATAGGCCTTATCCATACGAGCATTTTGGTATACCACACTTATATACTATCAGTTTTTTGTGGAGTTGCTCCATGAAAATGTGATTCACCAATGGTGGTCGGTAAACAAAATCTGAATTTGTGGAATACCTAGACTAGTCGCCGCATTTCTAAGTATGGACGCTAATAGGCCTTATTCATACGAACATTTTGGTATACCACACTTATATCCTATCAGTTTTTTGTGGAGTTGCTCCATGAAAATGTGATTCACCAATGGTGGTCGGTAAACAAAATCTGAATTTGTGGAATACCTAGACTAGTCGCCGCATTTCTAAGTATGGACACTAATAAGCCTTATCCATACGAGCATTTTGGTATACCACACTTATATCCTATCAGTTTTTTGTGGAGTTGCTCCATGAAAATGTGATTCACCAATGGTGGTCGGTAAACAAAATCTGAATTTGTGGAATACCTAGACTAGTCGCCGCATTTCTAAGTATGGACGCTAATAGGCCTTATCCATACGAGCATTTTGGTATACCACACTTATATCCTATCATTTTTTTGTGGAGTTGCTCCATGAAGATGTGATTCACCAATGGTGGTCGGTAAACAAAATCTGAATTTGTGGAATACCTAGACTAGTCGCCGCATTTCTAAGTATGGACGCTAATAGGCCTTATTCATACGAACATTTTGGTATACCACACTTATATCCTATCAGTTTTTTGTGGAGTTGCTCCATGAAAATGTGATTCACCAATGGTGGTCGGTAAACAAAATCTGAATTTGTGGAATACCTAGACTAGTCGCCGCATTTCTAAGTATGGACACTAATAAGCCTTATCCATACGAGCATTTTGGTATACCACACTTATATCCTATCAGTTTTTTGTGGAGTTGCTCCATGAAAATGTGATTCACCAATGGTTGTCGATAAACAAAATCTGAATTTGTGGAATACCTAGACTAGTCGCCGCATTTCTAAGCATGGACAATAATAGACCTTATTCATACGAACATTTTGGTATACCACACTTATATCCTATCAGTTTTTGGTGGAGTTGCTCCATGAAAATGTGATTCACCAATGGTGGTCGGTAAACAAAATCTGAATTTGTGGAATACCTAGACTAGTCGCCGCATTTCTAAGTATGGACACTAATAAGCCTTATCCATACGAGCATTTTGGTATACCACACTTATATCCTATCAGTTTTTTGTGGAGTTGCTCCATGAAAATGTGATTCACCAATGGTTGTCGATAAACAAAATCTGAATTTGTGGAATACCTAGACTAGTCGCCGCATTTCTAAGCATGGACAATAATAGACCTTATTCATACGAACATTTTGGTATACCACACTTATATCCTATCAGTTTTTGGTGGAGTTGCTCCATGAAAATGTGATTCACCAATGGTGGTCGGTAAACAAAATCTGAATTTGTGGAATACCTAGACTAGTCGCCGCATTTCTAAGTATGGACACTAATAAGCCTTATCCATACGAGCATTTTGGTATACCACACTTATATCCTATCAGTTTTTTGTGGAGTTGCTCCATGAAAATGTGATTCACCAATGGTGGTCGGTAAACAAAATCTGAATTTGTGGAATACCTAGACTAGTCGCCGCATTTCTAAGTATGGACGCTAATAGGCCTTATCCATACGAGCATTTTGGTATACCACACTTATATCCTATCATTTTTTTGTGGAGTTGCTCCATGAAGATGTGATTCACCAATGGTGGTCGGTAAACAAAATCTGAATTTGTGGAATACCTAGACTAGTCGCCGCATTTCTAAGTATGGACGCTAATAGGCCTTATTCATACGAACATTTTGGTATACCACACTTATATCCTATCAGTTTTTTGTGGAGTTGCTCCATGAAAATGTGATTCACCAATGGTGGTCGGTAAACAAAATCTGAATTTGTGGAATACCTAGACTAGTCGCCGCATTTCTAAGTATGGACACTAATAAGCCTTATCCATACGAGCATTTTGGTATACCACACTTATATCCTATCAGTTTTTTGTGGAGTTGCTCCATGAAAATGTGATTCACCAATGGTTGTCGATAAACAAAATCTGAATTTGTGGAATACCTAGACTAGTCGCCGCATTTCTAAGCATGGACAATAATAGACCTTATTCATACGAACATTTTGGTATACCACACTTATATCCTATCAGTTTTTGGTGGAGTTGCTCCATGAAAATGTGATTCACCAATGGTGGTAGGTAAACAAAATCTGAATTTGTGGAATACCTAGACTAGTCGCCGCATTTCTAAGTATGGACGCTAATAGGCGTTATTCATACGAACATTTTGGTATACCACATTTATATCCTATCAGTTTTTTGTGGAGTTGCTCCATGAAAATGTGATTCACCAATGGTGGTCGGTAAACAAAATCTGAATTTGTGGAATACCTAGACTAGTCGCCGCATTTCTAAGTATGGACACTAATAGGCCTTATGCATACGAGTATTTTGGTATACCACACTTATATCCTATCAGTTTTTTGTGGAGTTGCTCCATGAAAATGTGATTCACCAATGGTGGTCGGTAAACAAAATCTGAATTTGTGGAATACCTAGACTAGTCGCCGCATTTCTAAGTATGGACGCTAATAGGCCTTATTCATACGAACATTTTGGTATACCACACTTATATCCTATCAGTTTTTTGTGGAGTTGCTTCATGAAAATGTGATTCACCAAAGGTGGTCGGTAAACAAAATCTGAATTTGTGGAATACCTAGACTAGTCGCCGCATTTCTAAGTATGGACGCTAATAGGCCTTATCCATACGAGCATTTTGGTATACCACACTTATATCCTATCAGTTTTTTGTGGACTTGCTCCATGAAAATGTGATTCACCAATGGTGGTCGGTAAACAAAATCTGAATTTGTGGAATACCTAGACTAGTCGCCGCATTTCTAAGTATAGACGCTAATAGGCCTTATCCATACGAGCATTTTGGTATACCACACTTATATACTATCAGTTTTTTGTGGAGTTGCTCCATGAAAATGTGATTCACCAATGGTGGTCGGTAAACAAAATCTGAATTTGTGGAATACCTAGACTAGTCGCCGCATTTCTAAGTATGGACGCTAATAGGCCTTATTCATACGAACATTTTGGTATACCACACTTATATCCTATCAGTTTTTTGTGGAGTTGCTCCATGAAAATGTGATTCACCAATGGTGGTCGGTAAACAAAATCTGAATTTGTGGAATACCTAGACTAGTCGCCGCATTTCTAAGTATGGACGCTAATATGCCTTATCCATACGAGCATTTTGGTGTATCACACTTATATCCTATCAGTTTTTTGTGGAGTTGCTCCATGAAAATGCGATTCACAACTGGTGGTCAGTAAATAAAATTTGAATTTCTGGAATACCTAGACTAGTCGCCGCAATTCTAAGTATGGACACTAATAGGCCTTATTCATACGAACATTTTGGTATACCACACTTATATCCTATCAGTTTTTTGTGGAGTTGTTCCATGAAAATGTGATCCACCAATGGTGGTCGGTAAACAAAATCTGAATTTGTGGAATACCTAGACTAGTCGCCGCATTTCTAAGTATGGACACTAATAGGCCTTATCCATACGAGCATTTTGGTATACCACACTTATATCCTATCAGTTTTTTGTGGAGTTGCTCCATGAAAATGTGATTCACCAATGGTGGTCGGTAAACAAAATCTGAATTTGTGGAATACCTAAACTAGTCGCCGCATTTCTAAGTATGGACACTCATAGGCCTTATCCATACGAGCATTTTGGTATACCACACTTATATCCTATCAGTTTTTTGTGGAGTTGCTCCATGAAAATGTGATTCAGCAATGGTGGTCGGTAAACAAAATCTGAATTTGTGGAATACCTAGACTAGTCGCCGCATTTCTAAGTATGGACACTAATAGGCCTTATCCATACGAGCATTTTGGTATACCACACTTATATCCTATCAGTTTTTTGTGGAGTTGCTCCATGAAAATGTGATTCACCAATGGTGGTCGGTAAACAAAATCTGAATTTGTGGAATACCTAAACTAGTCGCCGCATTTCTAAGTATGGACACTCATAGGCCTTATCCATACGAGCATTTTGGTATACCACACTTATATCCTATCAGTTTTTTGTGGAGTTGCTCCATGAAAATGTGATTCACCAATGGTGGTCGGTAAACAAAATCTGAATTTGTGGAATACCTAGACTAGTCGCCGCATTTCTAAGTATGGACACTAATAGGCCTTATCCATACGAGCATTTTGGTATACCACACTTATATCCTATCAGTTTTTTGTGGAGTTGCTCCATGAAAATGTGATTCACCAATGGTGGTCGGTAAACAAAATCTGAATTTGTGGAATACCTAGACTAGTCGCCGCATTTCTAAGCATGGACAATAATAGACCTTATTCATAAGAACATTTTGGTATACCACACTTATATCCTATCAGTTTTTTGTGGAGTTGCTCCATGAAAATGTGATTCACCAATGGTGGTCGGTAAACAAAATCTGAATTTGTGGAATACCTAGACTAGTCGCCGCATTTCTAAGTATGGACGCTAATAGGCCTTATTCATACGAACATTTTGGTATACCACATTTATATCCTATCAGTTTTTTGTGGAGTTGCTCCATGAAAATGTGATTCACCAATGGTGGTCGGTAAACAAAATCTGAATTTGTGGAATACCTAGACTAGTCGCCGCATTTCTAAGTATGGACACTAATAGGCCTTATGCATACGAGCATTTTGGTATACCACACTTATATCCTATCAGTTTTTTGTGGAGTTGCTCCATGAAAATGTGATTCACCAATGGTGGTCGGTAAACAAAATCTGAATTTGTGGAATACCTAGACTAGTCGCCGCATTTCTAAGTATGGACACTAATAGGCCTTATCCATACGAGCATTTTGGTATACCACACTTATATCCTATCAGTTTTTTGTGGAGTTGCTCCATGAAAATGTGATTCACCAATGGTTGTCGATAAACAAAATCTGAATTTGTCGAATACCTAGACTAGTCGCCGCATTTCTAAGCATGGACAATAATAGACCTTATTCATACGAACATTTTAGTATACCACACTTATATCCTATCAGTTTTTTGTGGAGTTGCTCCATGAAAATGTGATTCACCAATGGTGGTCGGTAAACAAAATCTGAATTTGTGGAATACCTAGACTAGTCGCCGCATTTCTAAGTATGGACGCTAATAGGCCTTATCCATACGAGCATTTTGGTATACCACACTTATATCCTATCAGTTTTTTGTGGACTTGCTCCATGAAAATGTGATTCACCAATGGTGGTCGGTAAACAAAATCTGAATTTGTGGAATACCTAGACTGGTCGCCGCATTTCTAAGTATGGACGCTAATAGGCCTTATCCATACGAGCATTTTGGTATACCACACTTATATACTATCAGTTTTTTGTGGAGTTGCTCCATGAAAATGTGATTCACCAATGGTGGTCGGTAAACAAAATCTGAATTTGTGGAATACCTAGACTAGTCGCCGCATTTCTAAGTATGGACGCTAATAGGCCTTATCCATACGAGCATTTTGGTATACCACACTTATATACTATCAGTTTTTTGTGGAGTTGCTCCATGAAAATGTGATTCACCAATGGTGGTCGGTAAACAAAATCTGAATTTGTGGAATACCTAGACTAGTCGCCGCATTTCTAAGTATGGACGCTAATAGGCCTTATTCATACGAACATTTTGGTATACCACACTTATATCCTATCAGTTTTTTGTGGAGTTGCTTCATGAAAATGTGATTCACCAAAGGTGGTCGGTAAACAAAATCTGAATTTGTGGAATACCTAGACTAGTCGCCGCATTTCTAAGTATGGACGCTAATAGGCCTTATCCATACGAGCATTTTGGTATACCACACTTATATCCTATCAGTTTTTTGTGGACTTGCTCCATGAAAATGTGATTCACCAATGGTGGTCGGTAAACAAAATCTGAATTTGTGGAATACCTAGACTAGTCGCCGCATTTCTAAGTATGGACGCTAATAGGCCTTATCCATACGAGCATTTTGGTATACCACACTTATATACTATCAGTTTTTTGTGGAGTTGCTCCATGAAGATGTGATTCACCAATGGTGGTCGGTAAACAAAATCTGAATTTGTGGAATACCTAGACTAGTCGCCGCATTTCTAAGTATGGACGCTAATAGGCCTTATTCATACGAACATTTTGGTATACCACACTTATATCCTATCAGTTTTTTGTGGAGTTGCTCCATGAAAATGTGATTCACCAATGGTGGTCGGTAAACAAAATCTGAATTTGTGGAATACCTAGACTAGTCGCCGCATTTCTAAGTATGGACGCTAATATGCCTTATCCATACGAGCATTTTGGTGTATCACACTTATATCCTATCAGTTTTTTGTGGAGTTGCTCCATGAAAATGCGATTCACAACTGGTGGTCAGTAAATAAAATTTGAATTTCTGGAATACCTAGACTAGTCGCCGCAATTCTAAGTATGGACACTAATAGGCCTTATTCATACGAACATTTTGGTATACCACACTTATATCCTATCAGTTTTTTGTGGAGTTGTTCCATGAAAATGTGATCCACCAATGGTGGTCGGTAAACAAAATCTGAATTTGTGGAATACCTAGACTAGTCGCCGCATTTCTAAGTATGGACACTAATAGGCCTTATCCATACGAGCATTTTGGTATACCACACTTATATCCTATCAGTTTTTTGTGGAGTTGCTCCATGAAAATGTGATACAGCAATGGTGGTCGGTAAACAAAATCTGAATTTGTGGAATACCTAGACTAGTCGCCGCATTTCTAAGTATGGACACTAATAGGCCTTATCCATACGAGCATTTTGGTATACCACACTTATATCCTATCAGTTTTTTGTGGAGTTGCTCCATGAAAATGTGATTCACCAATGGTGGTCGGTAAACAAAATCTGAATTTGTGGAATACCTAAACTAGTCGCCGCATTTCTAAGTATGGACACTCATAGGCCTTATCCATACGAGCATTTTGGTATACCACACTTATATCCTATCAGTTTTTTGTGGAGTTGCTCCATGAAAATGTGATTCACCAATGGTGGTCGGTAAACAAAATCTGAATTTGTGGAATACCTAGACTAGTCGCCGCATTTCTAAGTATGGACACTAATAGGCCTTATCCATACGAGCATTTTGGTATACCACACTTATATCCTATCAGTTTTTTGTGGAGTTGCTCCATGAAAATGTGATTCACCAATGGTGGTCGGTAAACAAAATCTGAATTTGTGGAATACCTAGACTAGTCGCCGCATTTCTAAGCATGGACAATAATAGACCTTATTCATAAGAACATTTTGGTATACCACACTTATATCCTATCAGTTTTTTGTGGAGTTGCTCCATGAAAATGTGATTCACCAATGGTGGTCGGTAAACAAAATCTGAATTTGTGGAATACCTAGACTAGTCGCCGCATTTCTAAGTATGGACGCTAATAGGCCTTATTCATACGAACATTTTGGTATACCACATTTATATCCTATCAGTTTTTTGTGGAGTTGCTCCATGAAAATGTGATTCACCAATGGTGGTCGGTAAACAAAATCTGAATTTGTGGAATACCTAGACTAGTCGCCGCATTTCTAAGTATGGACACTAATAGGCCTTATGCATACGAGCATTTTGGTATACCACACTTATATCCTATCAGTTTTTTGTGGAGTTGCTCCATGAAAATGTGATTCACCAATGGTGGTCGGTAAACAAAATCTGAATTTGTGGAATACCTAGACTAGTCGCCGCATTTCTAAGTATGGACACTAATAGGCCTTATCCATACGAGCATTTTGGTATACCACACTTATATCCTATCAGTTTTTTGTGGAGTTGCTCCATGAAAATGTGATTCACCAATGGTTGTCGATAAACAAAATCTGAATTTGTCGAATACCTAGACTAGTCGCCGCATTTCTAAGCATGGACAATAATAGACCTTATTCATACGAACATTTTAGTATACCACACTTATATCCTATCAGTTTTTTGTGGAGTTGCTCCATGAAAATGTGATTCACCAATGGTGGTCGGTAAACAAAATCTGAATTTGTGGAATACCTAGACTAGTCGCCGCATTTCTAAGTATGGACGCTAATAGGCCTTATCCATACGAGCATTTTGGTATACCACACTTATATCCTATCAGTTTTTTGTGGACTTGCTCCATGAAAATGTGATTCACCAATGGTGGTCGGTAAACAAAATCTGAATTTGTGGAATACCTAGACTGGTCGCCGCATTTCTAAGTATGGACGCTAATAGGCCTTATCCATACGAGCATTTTGGTATACCACACTTATATACTATCAGTTTTTTGTGGAGTTGCTCCATGAAAATGTGATTCACCAATGGTGGTCGGTAAACAAAATCTGAATTTGTGGAATACCTAGACTAGTCGCCGCATTTCTAAGTATGGACGCTAATAGGCCTTATCCATACGAGCATTTTGGTATACCACACTTATATACTATCAGTTTTTTGTGGAGTTGCTCCATGAAAATGTGATTCACCAATGGTGGTCGGTAAACAAAATCTGAATTTGTGGAATACCTAGACTAGTCGCCGCATTTCTAAGTATGGACGCTAATAGGCCTTATTCATACGAACATTTTGGTATACCACACTTATATCCTATCAGTTTTTTGTGGAGTTGCTCCATGAAAATGTGATTCACCAATGGTGGTCGGTAAACAAAATCTGAATTTGTGGAATACCTAGACTAGTCGCCGCATTTCTAAGTATGGACGCTAATATGCCTTATCCATACGAGCATTTTGGTGTATCACACTTATATCCTATCAGTTTTTTGTGGAGTTGCTCCATGAAAATGCGATTCACCACTGGTGGTCAGTAAACAAAATTTGAATTTCTGGAATACCTAGACTAGTCGCCGCAATTCTAAGTATGGATACTAATAGGCCTTATTCATACGAACATTTTGGTATACCACACTTATATCCTATCAGTTTTTTGTGGAGTTGCTCCATGAAAATGTGATCCACCAATGGTGGTCGGTAAACAAAATCTGAATTTGTGGAATACCTAGACTAGTCGCCGCATTTCTAAGTATGGACACTAATAGGCCTTATCCATACGAGCATTTTGGTATACCACACTTATATCCTATCAGTTTTTTGTGGAGTTGCTCCATGAAAATGTGATTCACCAATGGTGGTCGGTAAACAAAATCTGAATTTGTGGAATACCTAAACTAGTCGCCGCATTTCTAAGTATGGACACTAATAGGCCTTATCCATACGAGCATTTTGGTATACCACACTTATATCCTATCAGTTTTTTGTGGAGTTGCTCCATGAAAATGTGATTCACCAATGGTGGTCGGTAAACAAAATCTGAATTTGTGGAATACCTAGACTAGTCGCCGCATTTCTAAGTATGGACACTAATAGGCCTTATCCATACGAGCATTTTGGTATACCACACTTATATCCTATCAGTTTTTTGTGGAGTTGCTCCATGAAAATGTGATTCACCAATGGTGGTCGGTAAACAAAATCTGAATTTGTGGAATACCTAGACTAGTCGCCGCATTTCTAAGTATGGACGCTAATAGGCCTTATTCATACGAACATTTTGGTATACCACATTTATATCCTATCAGTTTTTTGTGGAGTTGCTCCATGAAAATGTGATTCACCAATGGTGGTCGGTAAACAAAATCTGAATTTGTGGAATACCTAGACTAGTCGCCGCATTTCTAAGTATGGACACTAATAGGCCTTATGCATACGAGCATTTTGGTATACCACACTTATATCCTATCAGTTTTTTGTGGAGTTGCTCCATGAAAATGTGATTCACCAATGGTGGTCGGTAAACAAAATCTGAATTTGTGGAATACCTAGACTAGTCGCCGCATTTCTAAGTATGGACACTAATAGGCCTTATCCATACGAGCATTTTGGTATACCACACTTATATCCTATCAGTTTTTTGTGGAGTTGCTCCATGAAAATGTGATTCACCAATGGTTGTCGATAAACAAAATCTGAATTTGTGGAATACCTAGACTAGTCGCCGCATTTCTAAGCATGGACAATAATAGACCTTATTCATACGAACATTTTAGTATACCACACTTATATCCTATCAGTTTTTTGTGGAGTTGCTCCATGAAAATGTGATTCACCAATGGTGGTCGGTAAACAAAATCTGAATTTGTGGAATACCTAGACTAGTCGCCGCATTTCTAAGTATGGACGCTAATAGGCCTTATCCATACGAGCATTTTGGTATACCACACTTATATCCTATCAGTTTTTTGTGGACTTGCTCCATGAAAATGTGATTCACCAATGGTGGTCGGTAAACAAAATCTGAATTTGTGGAATACCTAGACTAGTCGCCGCATTTCTAAGTATGGACGCTAATAGGCCTTATCCATACGAGCATTTTGGTATACCACACTTATATACTATCAGTTTTTTGTGGAGTTGCTCCATGAAAATGTGATTCACCAATGGTGGTCGGTAAACAAAATCTGAATTTGTGGAATACCTAGACTAGTCGCCGCATTTCTAAGTATGGACGCTAATAGGCCTTATTCATACGAACATTTTGGTATACCACACTTATATCCTATCAGTTTTTTGTGGAGTTGCTCCATGAAAATGTGATTCACCAATGGTGGTCGGTAAACAAAATCTGAATTTGTGGAATACCTAGACTAGTCGCCGCATTTCTAAGTATGGACACTAATAAGCCTTATCCATACGAGCATTTTGGTATACCACACTTATATCCTATCAGTTTTTTGTGGAGTTGCTCCATGAAAATGTGATTCACCAATGGTGGTCGGTAAACAAAATCTGAATTTGTGGAATACCTAGACTAGTCGCCGCATTTCTAAGTATGGACGCTAATAGGCCTTATCCATACGAGCATTTTGGTGTACCACACTTATATCTTATCATTTTTTTGTGGAGTTGCTCCATGAAGATGTGATTCACCAATGGTGGTCGGTAAACAAAATCTGAATTTGTGGAATACCTAGACTAGTCGCCGCATTTCTAAGTATGGACACTAAAAGGCCTTATTCACCAATGGTGGTCGGTAAACAAAATCTGAATTTGTGGAATACCTAGACTAGTCGCCGCATTTCTAAGTATGGACACTAATAGGCCTTATGCATACGAGCATTTTGGTATACCACACTTATATCCTATCAGTTTTTTGTGGAGTTGCTCCATGAAAATGTGATTCACCAATGGTGGTCGGTAAACAAAATCTGAATTTGTGGAATACCTAGACTAGTCGCCGCATTTCTAAGTATAGACACTAATAGGCCTTATCCATACGAGCATTTTGGTATACCACACTTATATCCTATCAGTTTTTTGTGGAGTTGCTCCATGAAAATGTGATTCACCAATGGTTGTCGATAAACAAAATCTGAATTTGTGGAATACCTAGACTAGTCGCCGCATTTCTAAGCATGGACAATAATAGACCTTATTCATACGAACATTTTGGTATACCACACTTATATCCTATCAGTTTTTTGTGGAGTTGCTCCATGAAAATGTGATTCACCAATGGTGGTAGGTAAACAAAATCTGAATTTGTGGAATACCTAGACTAGTCGCCGCATTTCTAAGTATGGACGCTAATAGGCCTTATTCATACGAACATTTTGGTATACCACATTTATATCCTATCAGTTTTTTGTGGAGTTGCTCCATGAAAATGTGATTCACCAATGGTGGTCGGTAAACAAAATCTGAATTTGTGGAATACCTAGACTAGTCGCCGCATTTCTAAGTATGGACACTAATAGGCCTTATGCATACGAGCATTTTGGTATACCACACTTATATCCTATCAGTTTTTTGTGGAGTTGCTCCATGAAAATGTGATTCACCAATGGTGGTCGGTAAACAAAATCTGAATTTGTGGAATACCTAGACTAGTCGCCGCATTTCTAAGTATGGACGCTAATAGGCCTTATTCATACGAACATTTTGGTATACCACACTTATATCCTATCAGTTTTTTGTGGAGTTGCTTCATGAAAATGTGATTCACCAAAGGTGGTCGGTAAACAAAATCTGAATTTGTGGAATACCTAGACTAGTCGCCGCATTTCTAAGTATGGACGCTAATAGGCCTTACCCATACGAGCATTTTGGTATACCACACTTATATCCTATCAGTTTTTTGTGGACTTGCTCCATGAAAATGTGATTCACCAATGGTGGTCGGTAAACAAAATCTGAATTTGTGGAATACCTAGACTAGTCGCCGCATTTCTAAGTATGGACGCTAATAGGCCTTATCCATACGAGCATTTTGGTATACCACACTTATATACTATCAGTTTTTTGTGGAGTTGCTCCATGAAAATGTGATTCACCAATGGTGGTCGGTAAACAAAATCTGAATTTGTGGAATACCTAGACTAGTCGCCGCATTTCTAAGTATGGACACTAATAGGCCTTATGCATACGAGCATTTTGGTATACCACACTTATATCCTATCAGTTTTTTGTGGAGTTGCTCCATGAAAATGTGATTCACCAATGGTGGTCGGTAAACAAAATCTGAATTTGTGGAATACCTAGACTAGTCGCCGCATTTCTAAGTATGGACGCTAATAGGCCTTATTCATACGAACATTTTGGTATACCACACTTATATCCTATCAGTTTTTTGTGGAGTTGCTTCATGAAAATGTGATTCACCAAAGGTGGTCGGTAAACAAAATCTGAATTTGTGGAATACCTAGACTAGTCGCCGCATTTCTAAGTATGGACGCTAATAGGCCTTATCCATACGAGCATTTTGGTATACCACACTTATATACTATCAGTTTTTTGTGGAGTTGCTCCATGAAAATGTGATTCACCAATGGTGGTCGGTAAACAAAATCTGAATTTGTGGAATACCTTGACTAGTCGCCGCATTTCTAAGTATGGACGCTAATAGGCCTTATTCATACGAACATTTTGGTATACCACACTTATATCCTATCAGTTTTTTGTGGAGTTGCTCCATGAAAATGTGATTCACCAATGGTGGTCGGTAAACAAAATCTGAATTTGTGGAATACCTAGACTAGTCGCCGCATTTCTAAGTATGGACGCTAATAGGCCTTATCCATACGAGCATTTTGGTGTATCACACTTATATCCTATCAGTTTTTTGTGGAGTTGCTCCATGAAAATGCGATTCACCACTGGTGGTCAGTAAACAAAATTTGAATTTCTGGAATACCTAGACTAGTCGCCGCAATTCTAAGTATGGACACTAATAGGCCTTATTCATACGAACATTTTGGTATACCACACTTATATCCTATCAGTTTTTTGTGGAGTTGCTCCATGAAAATGTGATCCACCAATGGTGGTCGGTAAACAAAATCTGAATTTGCGGAATACCTAGACTAGTCGCCGCATTTCTAAGTATGGACACTAATAGGCCTTATCCATACGAGCATTTTGGTATACCACACTTATATCCTATCAGTTTTTTGTGGAGTTGCTCCATGAAAATGTGATTCACCAATGGTGGTCGGTAAACAAAATCTGAATTTGTGGAATACCTAAACTAGTCGCCGCATTTCTAAGTATGGACACTCATAGGCCTTATCCATACGAGCATTTTGGTATACCACACTTATATCCTATCAGTTTTTTGTGGAGTTGCTCCATGAAAATGTGATTCACTAATGGTGGTCGGTAAACAAATTCTGAATTTGTGGAATACCTAGACTAGTCGCCGCATTTCTAAGTATGGACACTAATAGGCCTTATCCATACGAGCATTTTGGTATACCACACTTATATCCTATCAGTTTTTTGTGGAGTTGCTCCATGAAAATGTGATTCACCAATGGTGGTCGGTAAACAAAATCTGAATTTGTGGAATACCTAAACTAGTCGCCGCATTTCTAAGTATGGACACTCATAGGCCTTATCCATACGAGCATTTTGGTATACCACACTTATATACTATCAGTTTTTTGTGGAGTTGCTCCATGAAAATGTGATTCACCAATGGTGGTCGGTAAACAAAATCTGAATTTGTGGAATACCTTGACTAGTCGCCGCATTTCTAAGTATGGACGCTAATAGGCCTTATTCATACGAACATTTTGGTATACCACACTTATATCCTATCAGTTTTTTGTGGAGTTGCTCCATGAAAATGTGATTCACCAATGGTGGTCGGTAAACAAAATCTGAATTTGTGGAATACCTAGACTAGTCGCCGCATTTCTAAGTATGGACGCTAATAGGCCTTATCCATACGAGCATTTTGGTGTATCACACTTATATCCTATCAGTTTTTTGTGGAGTTGCTCCATGAAAATGCGATTCACCACTGGTGGTCAGTAAACAAAATTTGAATTTCTGGAATACCTAGACTAGTCGCCGCAATTCTAAGTATGGACACTAATAGGCCTTATTCATACGAACATTTTGGTATACCACACTTATATCCTATCAGTTTTTTGTGGAGTTGCTCCATGAAAATGTGATCCACCAATGGTGGTCGGTAAACAAAATCTGAATTTGCGGAATACCTAGACTAGTCGCCGCATTTCTAAGTATGGACACTAATAGGCCTTATCCATACGAGCATTTTGGTATACCACACTTATATCCTATCAGTTTTTTGTGGAGTTGCTCCATGAAAATGTGATTCACCAATGGTGGTCGGTAAACAAAATCTGAATTTGTGGAATACCTAAACTAGTCGCCGCATTTCTAAGTATGGACACTCATAGGCCTTATCCATACGAGCATTTTGGTATACCACACTTATATCCTATCAGTTTTTTGTGGAGTTGCTCCATGAAAATGTGATTCACTAATGGTGGTCGGTAAACAAATTCTGAATTTGTGGAATACCTAGACTAGTCGCCGCATTTCTAAGTATGGACACTAATAGGCCTTATCCATACGAGCATTTTGGTATACCACACTTATATCCTATCAGTTTTTTGTGGAGTTGCTCCATGAAAATGTGATTCACCAATGGTGGTCGGTAAACAAAATCTGAATTTGTGGAATACCTAAACTAGTCGCCGCATTTCTAAGTATGGACACTCATAGGCCTTATCCATACGAGCATTTTTGTGTATCACACTTATATCCTATCAGTTTTTTGTGGAGTTGCTCCATGAAAATGCGATTCACCACTGGTGGTCAGTAAACAAAATTTGAATTTTTGGAATACCTAGACTAGTCGCCGCATTTCTAAGTATGGACGCTAATAGGCCTTATCCATACGAGCATTTTGGTATACCACACTTATATCCTATCAGTTTTTTGTGGACTTGCTCCATGAAAATGTGATTCACCAATGGTGGTCGGTAAACAAAATCTGAATTTGTGGAATACCTAGACTAGTCGCCGCATTTCTAAGTATGGACGCTAATAGGCCTTATCCATACGAGCATTTTGGTATACCACACTTATATACTATCAGTTTTTTGTGGAGTTGCTCCATGAAAATGTGATTCACCAATGGTGGTCGGTAAACAAAATCTGAATTTGTGGAATACCTAGACTAGTCGCCGCATTTCTAAGTATGGACGCTAATAGGCCTTATTCATACGAACATTTTGGTATACCACACTTATATCCTATCAGTTTTTTGTGGAGTTGCTCCATGAAAATGTGATTCACCAATGGTGGTCGGTAAACAAAATCTGAATTTGTGGAATACCTAGACTAGTCGCCGCATTTCTAAGTATGGACACTAATAAGCCTTATCCATACGAGCATTTTGGTATACCACACTTATATCCTATCAGTTTTTTGTGGAGTTGCTCCATGAAAATGTGATTCACCAATGGTGGTCGGTAAACAAAATCTGAATTTGTGGAATACCTAGACTAGTCGCCGCATTTCTAAGTATGGACACTAATAGGCCTTATCCATATGAGCATTTTGGTATACCACACTTATATCCTATCATTTTTTTGTGGAGTTGCTCCATGAAGATGTGATTCACCAATGGTGGTCGGTAAACAAAATCTGAATTTGTGGAATACCTAGACTAGTCGCCGCATTTCTAAGCATGGACACTAATAGGCCTTATTCACCAATGGTGGTCGGTAAACAAAATCTGAATTTGCGGAATACCTAGACTAGTCGCCGCATTTCTAAGTATGGACACTAATAGGCCTTATCCATACGAGCATTTTGGTATACCACACTTATATCCTATCAGTTTTTTGTGGAGTTGCTCCATGAAAATGTGATTCACCAATGGTGGTCGGTAAACAAAATCTGAATTTGTGGAATACCTAAACTAGTCGCCGCATTTCTAAGTATGGACACTCATAGGCCTTATCCATACGAGCATTTTGGTATACCACACTTATATCCTATCAGTTTTTTGTGGAGTTGCTCCATGAAAATGTGATTCACTAATGGTGGTCGGTAAACAAATTCTGAATTTGTGGAATACCTAGACTAGTCGCCGCATTTCTAAGTATGGACGCTAATAGGCCTTATCCATACGAGCATTTTGGTATACCACACTTATATCCTATCAGTTTTTTGTGGACTTGCTCCATGAAAATGTGATTCACCAATGGTGGTCGGTAAACAAAATCTGAATTTGTGGAATACCTAAACTAGTCGCCGCATTTCTAAGTATGGACACTCATAGGCCTTATCCATACGAGCATTTTGGTATACCACACTTATATACTATCAGTTTTTTGTGGAGTTGCTCCATGAAAATGTGATTCACCAATGGTGGTCGGTAAACAAAATCTGAATTTGTGGAATACCTTGACTAGTCGCCGCATTTCTAAGTATGGACGCTAATAGGCCTTATTCATACGAACATTTTGGTATACCACACTTATATCCTATCAGTTTTTTGTGGAGTTGCTCCATGAAAATGTGATTCACCAATGGTGGTCGGTAAACAAAATCTGAATTTGTGGAATACCTAGACTAGTCGCCGCATTTCTAAGTATGGACGCTAATAGGCCTTATCCATACGAGCATTTTGGTGTATCACACTTATATCCTATCAGTTTTTTGTGGAGTTGCTCCATGAAAATGCGATTCACCACTGGTGGTCAGTAAACAAAATTTGAATTTCTGGAATACCTAGACTAGTCGCCGCAATTCTAAGTATGGACACTAATAGGCCTTATTCATACGAACATTTTGGTATACCACACTTATATCCTATCAGTTTTTTGTGGAGTTGCTCCATGAAAATGTGATCCACCAATGGTGGTCGGTAAACAAAATCTGAATTTGCGGAATACCTAGACTAGTCGCCGCATTTCTAAGTATGGACACTAATAGGCCTTATCCATACGAGCATTTTGGTATACCACACTTATATCCTATCAGTTTTTTGTGGAGTTGCTCCATGAAAATGTGATTCACCAATGGTGGTCGGTAAACAAAATCTGAATTTGTGGAATACCTAAACTAGTCGCCGCATTTCTAAGTATGGACACTCATAGGCCTTATCCATACGAGCATTTTGGTATACCACACTTATATCCTATCAGTTTTTTGTGGAGTTGCTCCATGAAAATGTGATTCACTAATGGTGGTCGGTAAACAAATTCTGAATTTGTGGAATACCTAGACTAGTCGCCGCATTTCTAAGTATGGACACTAATAGGCCTTATCCATACGAGCATTTTGGTATACCACACTTATATCCTATCAGTTTTTTGTGGAGTTGCTCCATGAAAATGTGATTCACCAATGGTGGTCGGTAAACAAAATCTGAATTTGTGGAATACCTAAACTAGTCGCCGCATTTCTAAGTATGGACACTCATAGGCCTTATCCATACGAGCATTTTTGTGTATCACACTTATATCCTATCAGTTTTTTGTGGAGTTGCTCCATGAAAATGCGATTCACCACTGGTGGTCAGTAAACAAAATTTGAATTTTTGGAATACCTAGACTAGTCGCCGCATTTCTAAGTATGGACGCTAATAGGCCTTATCCATACGAGCATTTTGGTATACCACACTTATATCCTATCAGTTTTTTGTGGACTTGCTCCATGAAAATGTGATTCACCAATGGTGGTCGGTAAACAAAATCTGAATTTGTGGAATACCTAGACTAGTCGCCGCATTTCTAAGTATGGACGCTAATAGGCCTTATCCATACGAGCATTTTGGTATACCACACTTATATACTATCAGTTTTTTGTGGAGTTGCTCCATGAAAATGTGATTCACCAATGGTGGTCGGTAAACAAAATCTGAATTTGTGGAATACCTAGACTAGTCGCCGCATTTCTAAGTATGGACGCTAATAGGCCTTATTCATACGAACATTTTGGTATACCACACTTATATCCTATCAGTTTTTTGTGGAGTTGCTCCATGAAAATGTGATTCACCAATGGTGGTCGGTAAACAAAATCTGAATTTGTGGAATACCTAGACTAGTCGCCGCATTTCTAAGTATGGACACTAATAAGCCTTATCCATACGAGCATTTTGGTATACCACACTTATATCCTATCAGTTTTTTGTGGAGTTGCTCCATGAAAATGTGATTCACCAATGGTGGTCGGTAAACAAAATCTGAATTTGTGGAATACCTAGACTAGTCGCCGCATTTCTAAGTATGGACACTAATAGGCCTTATCCATATGAGCATTTTGGTATACCACACTTATATCCTATCATTTTTTTGTGGAGTTGCTCCATGAAGATGTGATTCACCAATGGTGGTCGGTAAACAAAATCTGAATTTGTGGAATACCTAGACTAGTCGCCGCATTTCTAAGCATGGACACTAATAGGCCTTATTCACCAATGGTGGTCGGTAAACAAAATCTGAATTTGTGGAATACCTAGACTAGTCGCCGCATTTCTAAGTATGGACACTAATAGGCCTTAACCATACGAACATTTTGGTGTATCATACTTATATCCTATCAGTTTTTTGTGGAGTTGCTCCATGAAAATGCGATTCACCACTGGTGGTCAGTAAACAAAATTTGAATTTCTGGAATACCTAGACCTGTCGCCGCATTTCTAAGTATGGACACTAATAGACCTTATCCATACGAACATTTTGGTGTATCATACTTATATCCTATCAGTTTTTTGTGGAGTTGCTCCATGAAAATGTGATTCACCAATGGTGGTCGGTAAACAAAATCTGAATTTGTGGAATACCTAGACTAGTCGCCGCATTTCTAAGTATGGACGCTAATAGGCCTTATCCATACGAGCATTTTGGTATACCACACTTATATCCTATCAGTTTTTTGTGGACTTGCTCCATGAAAATGTGATTCACCAATGGTGGTCGGTAAACAAAATCTGAATTTGTGGAATACCTAGACTAGTCGCCGCATTTCTAAGTATGGACGCTAATAGGCCTTATCCATACGAGCATTTTGGTATACCACACTTATATACTATCAGTTTTTTGTGGAGTTGCTCCATGAAAATGTGATTCACCAATGGTGGTCGGTAAACAAAATCTGAATTTGTGGAATACCTAGACTAGCCGCCGCATTTCTAAGTATGGACGCTAATAGGCCTTATTCATACGAACATTTTGGTATACCACACTTATATCCTATCAGTTTTTTGTGGAGTTGCTCCATGAAAATGTGATTCACCAATGGTGGTCGGTAAACAAAATCTGAATTTGTGGAATACCTAGACTAGTCGCCGCATTTCTAAGTATGGACACTAATAAGCCTTATCCATACGAGCATTTTGGTATACCACACTTATATCCTATCAGTTTTTTGTGGAGTTGCTCCATGAAAATGTGATTCACCAATGGTGGTCGGTAAACAAAATCTGAATTTGTGGAATACCTAGACTAGTCGCCGCATTTCTAAGTATGGACACTAATAGGCCTTATCCATATGAGCATTTTGGTATACCACACTTATATCCTATCATTTTTTTGTGGAGTTGCTCCATGAAGATGTGATTCACCAATGGTGGTCGGTAAACAAAATCTGAATTTGTGGAATACCTAGACTAGTCGCCGCATTTCTAAGCATGGACACTAATAGGCCTTATTCACCAATGGTGGTCGGTAAACAAAATCTGAATTTGTGGAATACCTAGACTAGTCGCCGCATTTCTAAGTATGGACACTAATAGGCCTTATCCATACGAACATTTTGGTGTATCATACTTATATCCTATCAGTTTTTTGTGGAGTTGCTCCATGAAAATGCGATTCACCACTGGTGGTCAGTAAACAAAATTTGAATTTCTGGAATACCTAGACCAGTCGCCGCATTTCTAAGTATGGACACTAATAGACCTTATCCATACGAACATTTTGGTGTATCATACTTATATCCTATCAGTTTTTTGTGGAGTTGCTCCATGAAAATGTGATTCACCAATGGTGGTCGGTAAACAAAATCTGAATTTGTGGAATACCTAGACTAGTCGCCGCATTTCTAAGTATGGACTCTAATAGGCCTTATCCATACGAGCAGTTTGGTGAATCACACTTATATCCTATCAGTTTTTTGTGGAGTTGCTCCATGAAAATGCGATTCACCACTGGTGGTCAGTAAATAAAATTTGAAATTCTGGAATACCTAGACTAGTCGCCGCATTTCTAAGTATGGACACTAATAGACCTTACCAATACGAACATTTTGGTGTATCATACTTATATCCTATCAGTTTTTTGTGGAGTTGCTCCATGAAAATGTGATTCACCAATGGTGCTCGGTAAACAAAATCTGAATTTGTGGAATACCTAGACTAGCCGCAGCATTTCTAAGTATGGACGCTAATAGACCTTATTCATACGAACATTTTGGTATACCACACTTATATCCTATCAGTTTTTTGTGGAGTTGCTCCATGAAAATGTGATTCACCAATGGTGGTCGGTAAACAAAATCTGAATTTGTGGAATACCTAGACTAGTCGCCGCATTTCTAAGTATGGACACTAATAGGCCTTATCCATACGAGCATTTTGGTGAATCACACTTATATCCTATCAGTTTTTTGTGGAGTTGCTCCATGAAAATGCGATTCACCACTGGTGGTCAGTAAATAAAATTTGAAATTCTGGAATACCTAGACTAGTCGCCGCATTTCTAAGTATGGACACTAATAGACCTTACCAATACGAACATTTTGGTGTATCATACTTATATCCTATCAGTTTTTTGTGGAGTTGCTCCATGAAAATGTGATTCACCAATGGTGGTCGGTAAACAAAATCTGAATTTGTGGAATACCTAGACTAGCCGCAGCATTTCTAAGTATGTACGCTAATAGACCTTATTCATACGAACATTTTGGTGTATCATACTTATATCCTATCAGTTTTTTGTGGAGTTGCTCCATGAAAATGCGATTCACCAATGGTGGTCGGTAAACAAAATCTGAATTTGTGGAATACCTAGACTAGTCGCCGCATTTCTAAGTATGTACGCTAATAGACCTTATCCATACGAACATTTTGGTGTATCATACTTATATCCTATCAGTTTTTTGTGGAGTTGCTCCACGAAAATGCGATTCACCACTGGTGGTCAGTAAACAAAATTTGAATTTGTGGAATACCTAGACTAGTCCCCGAATTTCTAAGTATGGACACTAATAGGCCTTATTCATACGAACATTTTGGTATACCACACTTATATCCTATCAGTTTTTTGTGGAGTTGCTCCATGAAAATGTGATTCACCAATGGTGGTCGGTAAACAAAATCTGAATTTGTGGAATACCTAGACTAGTCCCCGAATTTCTAAGTATGGACACTAATAGACCTTACCAATACGAACATTTTGGTGTATCATACTTATATCCTATCAGTTTTTTGTGGAGTTGCTCCATGAAAATGCGATTCACCAATGGTGGTCGGTAAACAAAATCTGAATTTGTGGAATACCTAGACTAGTCGCCGCATTCCTAAGCATGGACACTAATAGACCTTATTCATACGAACATTTTGGTATACCACACTTATATCCTATCAGTTTTTTGTGGAGTTGCTCCATGAAAATGTGATTCACCAATGGTGGTCGGTAAACAAAATCTGAATTTGTGGAATACCTAGACTAGTCGCCGCATTTCTAAGTATGGACACTAATAAGCCTTATCCATACGAGCATTTTGGTATACCACACTTATATCCTATCAGTTTTTTGTGGAGTTGCTCCATGAAAATGTGATTCACCAATGGTGGTCGGTAAACAAAATCTGAATTTGTGGAATACCTAGACTAGTCGCCGCATTTCTAAGTATGGACACTAATAGGCCTTATCCATATGAGCATTTTGGTATACCACACTTATATCCTATCATTTTTTTGTGGAGTTGCTCCATGAAGATGTGATTCACCAATGGTGGTCGGTAAACAAAATCTGAATTTGTGGAATACCTAGACTAGTCGCCGCATTTCTAAGCATGGACACTAATAGGCCTTATTCACCAATGGTGGTCGGTAAACAAAATCTGAATTTGTGGAATACCTAGACTAGTCGCCGCATTTCTAAGTATGGACACTAATAGGCCTTAACCATACGAACATTTTGGTGTATCATACTTATATCCTATCAGTTTTTTGTGGAGTTGCTCCATGAAAATGCGATTCACCACTGGTGGTCAGTAAACAAAATTTGAATTTCTGGAATACCTAGACCAGTCGCCGCATTTCTAAGTATGGACACTAATAGACCTTATCCATACGAACATTTTGGTGTATCATACTTATATCCTATCAGTTTTTTGTGGAGTTGCTCCATGAAAATGTGATTCACCAATGGTGGTCGGTAAACAAAATCTGAATTTGTGGAATACCTAGACTAGCGCCGCATTTCTAAGTATGAACACTAATGAACCTTATCCATACGAGCATTTTGGTGTATCACACTTATATCCTATCAGTTTTTTGTGGAGTTGCTCCATGAAAATGCGATTCACCACTGGTGGTCAGTAAACAAAATTTGAATTTCTGGAATACCCAGACTAGTCGCCGCATTTGTAAGTATGGACACTAATAGACCTTATCCATACGAACATTTTGGTGTATCATACTTATATCCTATCAGTTTTTTGTGGAGTTGCTCCATGAAAATGTGATTCACCAATGGTGGTCGGTAAACAAAATTTGAATTTCTGGAATACCTAGACTAGTCGCCGCATTTCTAAGTATGGACGCTAATAGGCCTTATTCATACGAACATTTTAGTATACCACACTTATATCCTATCAGTTTTTTGTGGAGTTGCTCCATGAAAATGTGATTCACCAATGGTGGTCGGTAAACAAAATCTGAATTTGTGGAATACCTAGACTAGTCGCCGCATTTCTAAGTATGAACACTAATAGACCTTATCCATACGAGCATTTTGCTGTATCAAACTTATATCCTATCAGTTTTTTGTGGAGTTGCTCCATGAAAATGCGATTCACCACTGGTGGTCAGTAAACAAAATTTGAATTTCTGGAATACCTAGACTAGTCGCCGCATTTCTAAGTATGGACACTAATAGACCTTATCCATACGAACATTTTGGTGTATCATACTTATATCCTATCAGTTTTTTGTGGAGTTGCTCCATGAAAATGTGATTCACCAATGGTGGTCGGTAAACAAAATCTGAATTTGTGGAATATCTAGACTAGCCGCCGCATTTCTAAGTATGGACGCTAATAGGCCTTATCCATACGAGCATTTTGGTGTATCACACTTATATCCTATCAGTTTTTCGTGGAGTTGCTCCATGAAAATGCGATTCACCACTGGTGGTCAGTAAACAAAATTTGAATTTCTGGAATACCTAGACTAGTCGCCGCATTTCTAAGTATGGACACTAATAGACCTTATCCATACGAACATTTTGCTGTATCATACTTATATCCTATCAGTTTTTTGTGGAGTTGCTCCATGAAAATGGATTCACCACTGGTGGTCAGTAAACAAAATTTGAATTTCTGGAATACCTAGACTAGTCGCCGCATTTCGAAGTATGGACACTAATAGGCCTTATCCATACGAGCATTTTGGTGTATCACACTTATATCCTATCAGTTTTTTGTGGAGTTGCTCCATGAAAATGGATTCACCACTGGTGGTCAGTAAACAAAATTTGAATTTCTGGAATACCTAGACTAGTCGCCGCATTTCTAAGTATGGACACTAATAGGCCTTATCCATACGAGCATTTTGGTGTATCACACTTATATCCTATCAGTTTTTTGTGGAGTTGCTCCATGAAAATGTGATTCACCACTGGTGGTCAGTAAACAAAATTTGAATTTCTGGAATACCTAGACTAGTCGCCGCATTTCTAAGTATGGACACTAATAGGCCTTATTCATACGAACATTTTAGTATACCACACTTATATCCTATCAGTTTTTTGTGGAGTTGCTCCATGAAAATGTGATTCACCACTGGTGGTCAGTAAACAAAATTTGAATTTCTGGAATACCTAGACTAGTCGCCGCATTTCTAAGTATGGACGCTAATAGGCCTTATTCATACGAACATTTAAGTATACCACACTTATATCCTATCAGTTTTTGTGGAGTTGCTCCATGAAAATGTGATTCACCAATGGTGGTCGGTAAACAAAATCTGAATTTGTGGAATACCTAGACTAGTCGCCGCATTTCTAAGTATGGACACTAATAGGCCTTATCCATACGAGCATTTTGGTGAATCACACTTATATCCTATCAGTTTTTTGTGGAGTTGCTCCATGAAAATGCGATTCACCACTGGTGGTCAGTAAATAAAATTTGAAATTATGGAATACCTAGACTAGTCGCCGCATTTCTAAGTATGGACACTAATAGACCTTACCAATACGAACATTTTGGTGTATCATACTTATATCCTATCAGTTTTTTGTGGAGTTGCTCCATGAAAATGCGATTCACTAATGGTGGTCGGTAAACAAAATCTGAATTTGTGGAATACCTAGACTAGTCGTCGCATTTCTAAGTATGTACGCTAATAGACCTTATCCATACGAACATTTTGGTGTATCATACTTATATCCTATCAGTTTTTTGTGGAGTTGCTCCATGAAAATGCGATTCACCACTGGTGGTCAGTAAACAAAATTTGAATTTCTGGAATACCTAGACTAGTCGCCGCATTTCTAAGTATGTACGCTAATAGACCTTATCCATACGAACATTTTGGTGTATCATACTTATATCCTATCAGTTTTTTGTGGAGTTGCTCCATGAAAATGTGATTCACCAATGGTGGTCGGTAAACAAAATCTGAATTTGTGGAATACCTAGACTAGTCGCCGCATTCCTAAGCATGGACACTAATAGACCTTATTCATACGTACATTTTGGTATACCACACTTATATCCTATCAGTTTTTTGTGGAGTTGCTTCATGAAAATGTGATTCACCAATGGTGGTCGGTAAACAAAATCTGAATTTGTGGAATACCTACACTAGTCGCCGCATTTCTAAGTATGGACGCTAATAGGCCTTATCCATACGAGCATTTTGGTGTATCACACTTATATCCTATCAGTTTTTTGTGGAGTTGCTCCATGAAAATGCGATTCACCACTGGTGGTCAGTAAACAAAATTTGAAATTCTGGAATACCTAGACTAGTCGCCGCATTTCTAAGTATGGACACTAATAGACCTTACCAATACGAACATTTTGGTGTATCATACTTATATCCTATCAGTTTTTTGTGGAGTTGCTCCATGAAAATGCGATTCACCACTGGTGGTCAGTAAACAAAATTTGAATTTGTGGAATACCTAGACTAGTCGCCGCATTTCTAAGCATGGACACTAATAGACCTTATTCATACGAACATTTTGGTATACCACACTTATATCCTATCAGTTTTTTGTGGAGTTGCTCCATGAAAATGTGATTCACCAATGGTGGTCGGTAAACAAAATCTGAATTTGTGGAATACCTAGACTAGTCGCCGCATTTCGAAGTATGGACACTAATAGGCCTTATCCATACGAACATTTTGGTATACCACACACATATCCTATTAGATTTTTGTGGAGTTGCTCCATGAAAATGTGATTCACCAATGGTGGTCGGTAAACAAAATCTGAATTTGTGGAATACCTAGACTAGTCGCCGCATTTCTAAGTGTGGACGCGAATAGGCCTTATCCATACGAGCATTTTGGTGTATCACACTTATATCCTATCAGTTTTTTGTGGAGTTGCTCCATGAAAATGCGATTCACCACTGGTGGTCAGTAAACAAAATTTGAATTTCTGGAATACCTAGACTAGTCGCCGCATTTCTAAGTATGGACACTAATAGGCCTTATTCATACGAACATTTTGGTATTCCACACTTATATCCTATCAGTTTTTTGTGGAGTTGCTTCATGAAAATGTGATTCACCAATGGTGGTCGGTAAACAAAATCTGAATTTGTGGAATACCTACACTAGTCGCCGCATTTCTAAGTATGGACACTAATAGACCTTATTCATACGAACATTTTGGTATACCACACTTATATCCTGTCAGTTTTTTGTGGAGTTGCTCCATGAAAATGCGATTCACCAATGGTGGTCGGTAAACAAAATCTGAATTTGTGGAATACCTAGACTAGTCGCCGCATTTCTAAGTATGTACGCTAATAGACCTTATCCATACGAACATTTTGGTGTATCATACTTATATCCTATCAGTTTTTTGTGGAGTTGCTCCACGAAAATGCGATTCACCACTGGTGGTCAGTAAACAAAATTTGAATTTGTGGAATACCTAGACTAGTCCCCGAATTTCTAAGTATGGACACTAATAGGCCTTATTCATACGAACATTTTGGTATACCACACTTATATCCTATCAGTTTTTTGTGGAGTTGCTCCATGAAAATGTGATTCACCAATGGTGGTCGGTAAACAAAATCTGAATTTGTGGAATACCTAGACTAGTCGCCGCATTTCTAAGTATGTACGCTAATAGACCTTATCCATACGAACATTTTGGTGTATCATACTTATATCCTATCAGTTTTTTGTGGAGTTGCTCCACGAAAATGCGATTCACCACTGGTGGTCAGTAAACAAAATTTGAATTTCTGGAATACCTAGACTAGTCGCCGCATTTCTAAGTATGGACGCTAATAGACCTTATCCATACGAACATTTTGGTGTATCATACTTATATCCTATCAGTTTTTTGTGGAGTTGCTCCATGAAAATGCGATTCACCACTGGTGGTCAGTAAACAAAATTTGAATTTCTGGAATACCTGGACTAGCCGCCGCATTTCTAAGTATGGACACTAATAGACCTTATCCATACGAACATTTTGGTGTATCATACTTATATCCTATCAGTTTTTTGTGGAGTTGCTCCATGAAAATGTGATTCACCAATGGTGGTCGGTAAACAAAATCTGAATTTGTGGAATACCTAGACTAGTCGCCGCATTCCTAAGCATGGACACTAATAGACCTTATTCATACGAACATTTTGGTATACCACACTTATATCCTATCAGTTTTTTGTGGAGTTGCTCCATGAAAATGCGATTCACCACTGGTGGTCAGTAAACAAAATTTGAATTTCTGGAATACCTAGACTAGTCGCCGCATATCTAAATATGGACACTAATAGGCCTTATTCATACGAACATTTTGGTATACCACACTTATATCCTATCAGTTTTTTGTGGAGTTGCTCCATGAAAATGTGATTCACCAATGGTGGTCGGTAAACAAAATCTGAATTTGTGGAATACCTAGACTAGTCGCCGAATTTCTAAGTATGGACACTAATAGGCCTTCTCCATACGAGCATTTTGGTGTATCATACTTATATCCTATCAGTTTTTTGTGGAGTTGCTCCATGAAAATGTGATTCACCAATGGTGCTCGGTAAACAAAATCTGAATTTGTGGAATACCTAGACTAGTCCCCGAATTTCTAAGTATGGACGCTAATAGGCCTTATTCATACGAACATTTTGGTATACCACACTTATATCCTATCAGTTTTTTGTGGAGTTGCTCCATGAAAATGTGATTCACCAATGGTGGTCGGTAAACAAAATCTGAATTTGTGGAATACCTAGACTAGTCCCCGAATTTCTAAGTATGGACGCTAATAGGCCTTATCCATACGAGCATTTTGGTGTATCACACTTATATCCTATCAGTTTTTTGTGGAGTTGCTCCATGAAAATGCGATTCACCACTGGTGGTCAGTAAACAAAATTTGAATTTCTGGAATACCTAGACTAGTCGCCGCATTTCTAAGTATGGACACTAATAGGCCTTATTCATACGAACATTTTGGTATACCACACTTATATCCTATCAGTTTTTTGTGGAGTTGCTCCATGAAAATGTGATTCACCAATGGTGGTCGGTAAACAAAATCTGAATTTGTGGAATACCTAGACTAGTCGCCGCATTTCTAAGTATGGACACTAATAGGCCTTATCCATACGATCATTTTGGTATACCACACTTATATCCTATCAGTTTTTTGTGGAGTTGCTCCATGAAAATGTGATTCACCAATGGTGGTCGGTGAACAAAATCTGAATTTGTGGAATACCTAGACTAGTCGCCGCATTTCTAGGTATGAACACTAATAGACCTTATCCATACGAGCATTTTGGTGTATCACACTTATATCCTATCAGTTTTTTGTGGAGTTGCTCCATGAAAATGCGATTCACCACTGGTGGTCAGTAAACAACATTTGAATTTCTGGAATACCTAGACTAGTCGCCGCATTTCTAAGTATGGACACTAATAGGCCTTATCCATACGAGCATTTTGGTGTATCACACTTATATCCTATCAGTTTTTTGTGGAGTTGCTCCATGAAAATGTGATTCACCAATGGTGGTCGGTAAACAAAATCTGAATTTGTGGAATACCTAGACTAGTCGCCGCATTTCTAAGTATGAACACTAATAGACCTTATCCATACGAGCATTTTGGTGTATCACACTTATATCCTATCAGTTTTTTGTGGAGTTGCTCCATGAAAATGCGATTCACCACTGGTGGTCAGTAAACAAAATTTGAATTTCTGGAATACCCAGACTAGTCGCCGCATTTGTAAGTATGGACACTAATAGACCTTATCCATACGAACATTTTCGTGTATCATACTTATATCCTATCAGTTTTTTGTGGAGTTGCTCCATGAAAATGTGATTCACCAATGGTGGTCGGTAAACAAAATTTGAATTTCTGGAATACCTAGACTAGTCGCCGCATTTCTAAGTATGGACGCTAATAGGCCTTATCCATACGAGCAATTTGGTGTATCACACTTATATCCTATCAGTTTTTTGTGGAGTTGCTCCATGAAAATGGATTCACCACTGGTGGTCAGTAAACAAAATTTGAATTTCTGGAATACCTAGACTAGTCGCCGCATTTCTAAGTATGGACACTAATAGGCCTTATCCATACGAGCATTTTGGTGTATCACACTTATATCCTATCAGTTTTTTGTGGAGTTGCTCCATGAAAATGTGATTCACCACTGGTGGTCAGTAAACAAAATTTCAATTTCTGGAATACCTAGACTAGTCGCCGCATTTCTAAGTATGGACACTAATAGGCCTTATTCATACGAACATTTTAGTATACCACACTTATATCCTATCAGTTTTTTGTGGAGTTGCTCCATGAAAATGTGATTCACCACTGGTGGTCAGTAAACAAAATTTGAATTTCTGGAATACCTAGACTAGTCGCCGCATTTCTAAGTATGGACGCTAATAGGCCTTATTCATACGAACATTTTAGTATACCACACTTATATCCTATCAGTTTTTTGTGGAGTTGCTCCATGAAAATGTGATTCACCAATGGTGGTCGGTAAACAAAATCTGAATTTGTGGAATACCTAGAGTAGTCGCCGCATTTCTAAGTATGGACACTAATAGACCTTATCCATACGAACATTTTGGTGTATCATACTTATATCCTATCAGTTTTTTGTGGAGTTGCTCCATGAAAATGTGATTCACCAATGGTGGTCGGTAAACAAAATCTGAATTTGTGGAATATCTAGACTAGCCGCCGCATTTCTAAGTATGGACGCTAATAGGCCTTATCCATACGAGCATTTTGGTGTATCACACTTATATCCTATCAGTTTTTCGTGGAGTTGCTCCATGAAAATGCGATTCACCACTGGTGGTCAGTAAACAAAATTTGAATTTCTGGAATACCTAGACTAGTCGCCGCATTTCTAAGTATGGACACTAATAGGCCTTATCCATACGAGCATTTTGGTGTATCACACTTATATCCTATCAGTTTTTTGTGGAGTTGCTCCATGAAAATGTGATTCACCACTGGTGGTCAGTAAACAAAATTTGAATTTCTGGAATACCTAGACTAGTCGCCGCATTTCTAAGTATGGACGCTAATAGGCCTTATTCATACGAACATTTTAGTATACCACACTTATATCCTATCATTTTTTTGTGGAGTTGCTCCATGAAAATGTGATTCACCAATGGTGGTCGGTAAACAAAATCTGAATTTGTGGAATACCTAGACTAGTCGCCGCATTTCTAAGTATGGACACTAATAGACCTTATCCATACGAACATTTTGGTGTATCATACTTATATCCTATCAGTTTTTTGTGGAGTTGCTCCATGAAAATGTGATTCACCAATGGTGGTCGGTAAACAAAATCTGAATTTGTGGAATATCTAGACTAGCCGCCGCATTTCTAAGTATGGACGCTAATAGGCCTTATCCATACGAGCATTTTGGTGTATCATACTTATATCCTATCAGTTTTTCGTGGAGTTGCTCCATGAAAATGCGATTCACCACTGGTGGTCAGTAAACAAAATTTGAATTTCTGGAATACCTAGACTAGTCGCCGCATTTCTAAGTATGGACGCTAATAGGCCTTATTCATACGAACATTTTAGTATACCACACTTATATCCTATCAGTTTTTTGTGGAGTTGCTCCATGAAAATGTGATTCACCAATGGTGGTCGGTAAACAAAATCTGAATTTGTGGAATACCTAGACTAGTCGCCGCATTTCTAAGTATGAACACTAATAGACCTTATCCATACGAGCATTTTGCTGTATCACACTTATATCCTATCAGTTTTTTGTGGAGTTGCTCCATGAAAATGCGATTCACCACTGGTGGTCAGTAAACAAAATTTGAATTTCTGGAATACCTAGACTAATCGCCGCATTTCTAAGTATGGACACTAATAGACCTTATCCATACGAACATTTTGGTGTATCATACTTATATCCTATCAGTTTTTTGTGGAGTTGCTCCATGAAAATGTGATTCACCAATGGTGGTCGGTAAACAAAATCTGAATTTGTGGAATATCTAGACTAGCCGCCGCATTTCTAAGTATGGACGCTAATAGGCCTTATCCATACGAGCATTTTGGTGTATCACACTTATATCCTATCAGTTTTTCGTGGAGTTGCTCCATGAAAATGCGATTCACCACTGGTGGTCAGTAAACAAAATTTGAATTTCTGGAATACCTAGACTAGTCGCCGCATTTCTAAGTATGGACACTAATAGGCCTTATCCATACGAGCATTTTGGTGTATCACACTTATATCCTATCAGTTTTTTGTGGAGTTGCTCCATGAAAATGGATTCACCACTGGTGGTCAGTAAACAAAATTTGAATTTCTGGAATACCTAGACTAGTCGCCGCATTTCTAAGTATGGACACTAATAGGCCTTATTCATACGAACATTTTGGTATACCACACTTATATCCTATCAGTTTTTTGTGGAGTTGCTCCATGAAAATGTGATTCACCAATGGTGGTCGGTAAACAAAATCTGAATTTGTGGAATACCCAGACACGTCGCCGCATTTCTAAGTATGGATGCTAATAGGCCTTATCCATACGAGCATTTTGGTGTATCACACTTATATCCTATCAGTTTTTGTGGAGTTGCTCCATGAAAATGGATTCACCACTGGTGGTCAGTAAACAAAATTTGAATTTCTGGAATACCTAGACTAGTCGCCGCATTTCTAAGTATGGACACTAATAGGCCTTATCCATACGAGCATTTTGGTGTATCACACTTATATCCTATCAGTTTTTTGTGGAGTTGCTCCATGAAAATGGATTCACCACTGGTGGTCAGTAAACAAAATTTGAATTTCTGGAATACCTAGACTAGTCGTCGCATTTCTAAGTATGTACGCTAATAGACCTTATCCATACGAACATTTTGGTGTATCATACTTATATCCTATCAGTTTTTTGTGGAGTTGCTCCATGAAAATGCGATTCACCACTGGTGGTCAGTAAACAAAATTTGAATTTCTGGAATACCTAGACTAGTCGCCGCATTTCTAAGTATGTACGCTAATAGACCTTATCCATACGAACATTTTGGTGTATCATACTTATATCCTATCAGTTTTTTGTGGAGTTGCTCCATGAAAATGTGATTCACCAATGGTGGTCGGTAAACAAAATCTGAATTTGTGGAATACCTAGACTAGTCGCCGCATTCCTAAGCATGGACACTAATAGACCTTATTCATACGTACATTTTGGTATACCACACTTATATCCTATCAGTTTTTTGTGGAGTTGCTTCATGAAAATGTGATTCACCAATGGTGGTCGGTAAACAAAATCTGAATTTGTGGAATACCTACACTAGTCGCCGCATTTCTAAGTATGGACGCTAATAGGCCTTATCCATACGAGCATTTTGGTGTATCACACTTATATCCTATCAGTTTTTTGTGGAGTTGCTCCATGAAAATGCGATTCACCACTGGTGGTCAGTAAACAAAATTTGAAATTCTGGAATACCTAGACTAGTCGCCGCATTTCTAAGTATGGACACTAATAGACCTTACCAATACGAACATTTTGGTGTATCATACTTATATCCTATCAGTTTTTTGTGGAGTTGCTCCATGAAAATGCGATTCACCAATGGTGGTCGGTAAACAAAATCTGAATTTGTGGAATACCTAGACTAGTCGCCGCATTTCTAAGTATGTACGCTAATAGACCTTATCCATACGAGCATTTTGGTGTATCACACTTATATCCTATCAGTTTTTTGTGGAGTTGCTCCATGAAAATGCGATTCACCACTGGTGGTCAGTAAACAAAATTTGAATTTCTGGAATACCCAGACTAGTCGCCGCATTTGTAAGTATGGACACTAATAGACCTTATCCATACGAACATTTTGGTGTATCATACTTATATCCTATCAGTTTTTTGTGGAGTTGCTCCATGAAAATGTGATTCACCAATGGTGGTCGGTAAACAAAATTTGAATTTGTGGAATACCTTGACTAGTCGCCGCATTTCTAAGTATGGACGCTAATAGGCCTTATTCATACGAACATTTTGGTATACCACACTTATATCCTATCAGTTTTTTGTGGAGTTGCTCCATGAAAATGTGATTCACCAATGGTGGTCGGTAAACAAAATCTGAATTTGTGGAATACCTAGACTAGTCGCCGCATTTCTAAGTATGGACGCTAATAGGCCTTATCCATACGAGCATTTTGGTGTATCACACTTATATCCTATCAGTTTTTTGTGGAGTTGCTCCATGAAAATGCGATTCACCACTGGTGGTCAGTAAACAAAATTTGAATTTCTGGAATACCTAGACTAGTCGCCGCAATTCTAAGTATGGACACTAATAGGCCTTATTCATACGAACATTTTGGTATACCACACTTATATCCTATCAGTTTTTTGTGGAGTTGCTCCATGAAAATGTGATCCACCAATGGTGGTCGGTAAACAAAATCTGAATTTGCGGAATACCTAGACTAGTCGCCGCATTTCTAAGTATGGACACTAATAGGCCTTATCCATACGAGCATTTTGGTATACCACACTTATATCCTATCAGTTTTTTGTGGAGTTGCTCCATGAAAATGTGATTCACCAATGGTGGTCGGTAAACAAAATCTGAATTTGTGGAATACCTAAACTAGTCGCCGCATTTCTAAGTATGGACACTCATAGGCCTTATCCATACGAGCATTTTGGTATACCACACTTATATCCTATCAGTTTTTTGTGGAGTTGCTCCATGAAAATGTGATTCACTAATGGTGGTCGGTAAACAAATTCTGAATTTGTGGAATACCTAGACTAGTCGCCGCATTTCTAAGTATGGACACTAATAGGCCTTATCCATACGAGCATTTTGGTATACCACACTTATATCCTATCAGTTTTTTGTGGAGTTGCTCCATGAAAATGTGATTCACCAATGGTGGTCGGTAAACAAAATCTGAATTTGTGGAATACCTAAACTAGTCGCCGCATTTCTAAGTATGGACACTCATAGGCCTTATCCATACGAGCATTTTTGTGTATCACACTTATATCCTATCAGTTTTTTGTGGAGTTGCTCCATGAAAATGCGATTCACCACTGGTGGTCAGTAAACAAAATTTGAATTTTTGGAATACCTAGACTAGTCGCCGCATTTCTAAGTATGGACGCTAATAGGCCTTATCCATACGAGCATTTTGGTATACCACACTTATATCCTATCAGTTTTTTGTGGACTTGCTCCATGAAAATGTGATTCACCAATGGTGGTCGGTAAACAAAATCTGAATTTGTGGAATACCTAGACTAGTCGCCGCATTTCTAAGTATGGACGCTAATAGGCCTTATCCATACGAGCATTTTGGTATACCACACTTATATACTATCAGTTTTTTGTGGAGTTGCTCCATGAAAATGTGATTCACCAATGGTGGTCGGTAAACAAAATCTGAATTTGTGGAATACCTAGACTAGTCGCCGCATTTCTAAGTATGGACGCTAATAGGCCTTATTCATACGAACATTTTGGTATACCACACTTATATCCTATCAGTTTTTTGTGGAGTTGCTCCATGAAAATGTGATTCACCAATGGTGGTCGGTAAACAAAATCTGAATTTGTGGAATACCTAGACTAGTCGCCGCATTTCTAAGTATGGACACTAATAAGCCTTATCCATACGAGCATTTTGGTATACCACACTTATATCCTATCAGTTTTTTGTGGAGTTGCTCCATGAAAATGTGATTCACCAATGGTGGTCGGTAAACAAAATCTGAATTTGTGGAATACCTAGACTAGTCGCCGCATTTCTAAGTATGGACACTAATAGGCCTTATCCATATGAGCATTTTGGTATACCACACTTATATCCTATCATTTTTTTGTGGAGTTGCTCCATGAAGATGTGATTCACCAATGGTGGTCGGTAAACAAAATCTGAATTTGTGGAATACCTAGACTAGTCGCCGCATTTCTAAGCATGGACACTAATAGGCCTTATTCACCAATGGTGGTCGGTAAACAAAATCTGAATTTGTGGAATACCTAGACTAGTCGCCGCATTTCTAAGTATGGACACTAATAGGCCTTAACCATACGAACATTTTGGTGTATCATACTTATATCCTATCAGTTTTTTGTGGAGTTGCTCCATGAAAATGCGATTCACCACTGGTGGTCAGTAAACAAAATTTGAATTTCTGGAATACCTAGACCTGTCGCCGCATTTCTAAGTATGGACACTAATAGACCTTATCCATACGAACATTTTGGTGTATCATACTTATATCCTATCAGTTTTTTGTGGAGTTGCTCCATGAAAATGTGATTCACCAATGGTGGTCGGTAAACAAAATCTGAATTTGTGGAATACCTAGACTAGTCGCCGCATTTCTAAGTATGGACGCTAATAGGCCTTATCCATACGAGCATTTTGGTATACCACACTTATATCCTATCAGTTTTTTGTGGACTTGCTCCATGAAAATGTGATTCACCAATGGTGGTCGGTAAACAAAATCTGAATTTGTGGAATACCTAGACTAGTCGCCGCATTTCTAAGTATGGACGCTAATAGGCCTTATCCATACGAGCATTTTGGTATACCACACTTATATACTATCAGTTTTTTGTGGAGTTGCTCCATGAAAATGTGATTCACCAATGGTGGTCGGTAAACAAAATCTGAATTTGTGGAATACCTAGACTAGCCGCCGCATTTCTAAGTATGGACGCTAATAGGCCTTATTCATACGAACATTTTGGTATACCACACTTATATCCTATCAGTTTTTTGTGGAGTTGCTCCATGAAAATGTGATTCACCAATGGTGGTCGGTAAACAAAATCTGAATTTGTGGAATACCTAGACTAGTCGCCGCATTTCTAAGTATGGACACTAATAAGCCTTATCCATACGAGCATTTTGGTATACCACACTTATATCCTATCAGTTTTTTGTGGAGTTGCTCCATGAAAATGTGATTCACCAATGGTGGTCGGTAAACAAAATCTGAATTTGTGGAATACCTAGACTAGTCGCCGCATTTCTAAGTATGGACACTAATAGGCCTTATCCATATGAGCATTTTGGTATACCACACTTATATCCTATCATTTTTTTGTGGAGTTGCTCCATGAAGATGTGATTCACCAATGGTGGTCGGTAAACAAAATCTGAATTTGTGGAATACCTAGACTAGTCGCCGCATTTCTAAGCATGGACACTAATAGGCCTTATTCACCAATGGTGGTCGGTAAACAAAATCTGAATTTGTGGAATACCTAGACTAGTCGCCGCATTTCTAAGTATGGACACTAATAGGCCTTATCCATACGAACATTTTGGTGTATCATACTTATATCCTATCAGTTTTTTGTGGAGTTGCTCCATGAAAATGCGATTCACCACTGGTGGTCAGTAAACAAAATTTGAATTTCTGGAATACCTAGACCAGTCGCCGCATTTCTAAGTATGGACACTAATAGACCTTATCCATACGAACATTTTGGTGTATCATACTTATATCCTATCAGTTTTTTGTGGAGTTGCTCCATGAAAATGTGATTCACCAATGGTGGTCGGTAAACAAAATCTGAATTTGTGGAATACCTAGACTAGTCGCCGCATTTCTAAGTATGGACTCTAATAGGCCTTATCCATACGAGCAGTTTGGTGAATCACACTTATATCCTATCAGTTTTTTGTGGAGTTGCTCCATGAAAATGCGATTCACCACTGGTGGTCAGTAAATAAAATTTGAAATTCTGGAATACCTAGACTAGTCGCCGCATTTCTAAGTATGGACACTAATAGACCTTACCAATACGAACATTTTGGTGTATCATACTTATATCCTATCAGTTTTTTGTGGAGTTGCTCCATGAAAATGTGATTCACCAATGGTGCTCGGTAAACAAAATCTGAATTTGTGGAATACCTAGACTAGCCGCAGCATTTCTAAGTATGGACGCTAATAGACCTTATTCATACGAACATTTTGGTATACCACACTTATATCCTATCAGTTTTTTGTGGAGTTGCTCCATGAAAATGTGATTCACCAATGGTGGTCGGTAAACAAAATCTGAATTTGTGGAATACCTAGACTAGTCGCCGCATTTCTAAGTATGGACACTAATAGGCCTTATCCATACGAGCATTTTGGTGAATCACACTTATATCCTATCAGTTTTTTGTGGAGTTGCTCCATGAAAATGCGATTCACCACTGGTGGTCAGTAAATAAAATTTGAAATTCTGGAATACCTAGACTAGTCGCCGCATTTCTAAGTATGGACACTAATAGACCTTACCAATACGAACATTTTGGTGTATCATACTTATATCCTATCAGTTTTTTGTGGAGTTGCTCCATGAAAATGTGATTCACCAATGGTGGTCGGTAAACAAAATCTGAATTTGTGGAATACCTAGACTAGCCGCAGCATTTCTAAGTATGTACGCTAATAGACCTTATTCATACGAACATTTTGGTGTATCATACTTATATCCTATCAGTTTTTTGTGGAGTTGCTCCATGAAAATGCGATTCACCAATGGTGGTCGGTAAACAAAATCTGAATTTGTGGAATACCTAGACTAGTCGCCGCATTTCTAAGTATGTACGCTAATAGACCTTATCCATACGAACATTTTGGTGTATCATACTTATATCCTATCAGTTTTTTGTGGAGTTGCTCCACGAAAATGCGATTCACCACTGGTGGTCAGTAAACAAAATTTGAATTTGTGGAATACCTAGACTAGTCCCCGAATTTCTAAGTATGGACACTAATAGGCCTTATTCATACGAACATTTTGGTATACCACACTTATATCCTATCAGTTTTTTGTGGAGTTGCTCCATGAAAATGTGATTCACCAATGGTGGTCGGTAAACAAAATCTGAATTTGTGGAATACCTAGACTAGTCCCCGAATTTCTAAGTATGGACACTAATAGACCTTACCAATACGAACATTTTGGTGTATCATACTTATATCCTATCAGTTTTTTGTGGAGTTGCTCCATGAAAATGCGATTCACCAATGGTGGTCGGTAAACAAAATCTGAATTTGTGGAATACCTAGACTAGTCGCCGCATTCCTAAGCATGGACACTAATAGACCTTATTCATACGAACATTTTGGTATACCACACTTATATCCTATCAGTTTTTTGTGGAGTTGCTCCATGAAAATGTGATTCACCAATGGTGGTCGGTAAACAAAATCTGAATTTGTGGAATACCTAGACTAGTCGCCGCATTTCTAAGTATGGACACTAATAAGCCTTATCCATACGAGCATTTTGGTATACCACACTTATATCCTATCAGTTTTTTGTGGAGTTGCTCCATGAAAATGTGATTCACCAATGGTGGTCGGTAAACAAAATCTGAATTTGTGGAATACCTAGACTAGTCGCCGCATTTCTAAGTATGGACACTAATAGGCCTTATCCATATGAGCATTTTGGTATACCACACTTATATCCTATCATTTTTTTGTGGAGTTGCTCCATGAAGATGTGATTCACCAATGGTGGTCGGTAAACAAAATCTGAATTTGTGGAATACCTAGACTAGTCGCCGCATTTCTAAGCATGGACACTAATAGGCCTTATTCACCAATGGTGGTCGGTAAACAAAATCTGAATTTGTGGAATACCTAGACTAGTCGCCGCATTTCTAAGTATGGACACTAATAGGCCTTAACCATACGAACATTTTGGTGTATCATACTTATATCCTATCAGTTTTTTGTGGAGTTGCTCCATGAAAATGCGATTCACCACTGGTGGTCAGTAAACAAAATTTGAATTTCTGGAATACCTAGACCAGTCGCCGCATTTCTAAGTATGGACACTAATAGACCTTATCCATACGAACATTTTGGTGTATCATACTTATATCCTATCAGTTTTTTGTGGAGTTGCTCCATGAAAATGTGATTCACCAATGGTGGTCGGTAAACAAAATCTGAATTTGTGGAATACCTAGACTAGCGCCGCATTTCTAAGTATGAACACTAATGAACCTTATCCATACGAGCATTTTGGTGTATCACACTTATATCCTATCAGTTTTTTGTGGAGTTGCTCCATGAAAATGCGATTCACCACTGGTGGTCAGTAAACAAAATTTGAATTTCTGGAATACCCAGACTAGTCGCCGCATTTGTAAGTATGGACACTAATAGACCTTATCCATACGAACATTTTGGTGTATCATACTTATATCCTATCAGTTTTTTGTGGAGTTGCTCCATGAAAATGTGATTCACCAATGGTGGTCGGTAAACAAAATTTGAATTTCTGGAATACCTAGACTAGTCGCCGCATTTCTAAGTATGGACGCTAATAGGCCTTATTCATACGAACATTTTAGTATACCACACTTATATCCTATCAGTTTTTTGTGGAGTTGCTCCATGAAAATGTGATTCACCAATGGTGGTCGGTAAACAAAATCTGAATTTGTGGAATACCTAGACTAGTCGCCGCATTTCTAAGTATGAACACTAATAGACCTTATCCATACGAGCATTTTGCTGTATCAAACTTATATCCTATCAGTTTTTTGTGGAGTTGCTCCATGAAAATGCGATTCACCACTGGTGGTCAGTAAACAAAATTTGAATTTCTGGAATACCTAGACTAGTCGCCGCATTTCTAAGTATGGACACTAATAGACCTTATCCATACGAACATTTTGGTGTATCATACTTATATCCTATCAGTTTTTTGTGGAGTTGCTCCATGAAAATGTGATTCACCAATGGTGGTCGGTAAACAAAATCTGAATTTGTGGAATATCTAGACTAGCCGCCGCATTTCTAAGTATGGACGCTAATAGGCCTTATCCATACGAGCATTTTGGTGTATCACACTTATATCCTATCAGTTTTTCGTGGAGTTGCTCCATGAAAATGCGATTCACCACTGGTGGTCAGTAAACAAAATTTGAATTTCTGGAATACCTAGACTAGTCGCCGCATTTCTAAGTATGGACACTAATAGACCTTATCCATACGAACATTTTGCTGTATCATACTTATATCCTATCAGTTTTTTGTGGAGTTGCTCCATGAAAATGGATTCACCACTGGTGGTCAGTAAACAAAATTTGAATTTCTGGAATACCTAGACTAGTCGCCGCATTTCGAAGTATGGACACTAATAGGCCTTATCCATACGAGCATTTTGGTGTATCACACTTATATCCTATCAGTTTTTTGTGGAGTTGCTCCATGAAAATGGATTCACCACTGGTGGTCAGTAAACAAAATTTGAATTTCTGGAATACCTAGACTAGTCGCCGCATTTCTAAGTATGGACACTAATAGGCCTTATCCATACGAGCATTTTGGTGTATCACACTTATATCCTATCAGTTTTTTGTGGAGTTGCTCCATGAAAATGTGATTCACCACTGGTGGTCAGTAAACAAAATTTGAATTTCTGGAATACCTAGACTAGTCGCCGCATTTCTAAGTATGGACACTAATAGGCCTTATTCATACGAACATTTTAGTATACCACACTTATATCCTATCAGTTTTTTGTGGAGTTGCTCCATGAAAATGTGATTCACCACTGGTGGTCAGTAAACAAAATTTGAATTTCTGGAATACCTAGACTAGTCGCCGCATTTCTAAGTATGGACGCTAATAGGCCTTATTCATACGAACATTTAAGTATACCACACTTATATCCTATCAGTTTTTGTGGAGTTGCTCCATGAAAATGTGATTCACCAATGGTGGTCGGTAAACAAAATCTGAATTTGTGGAATACCTAGACTAGTCGCCGCATTTCTAAGTATGGACACTAATAGGCCTTATCCATACGAGCATTTTGGTGAATCACACTTATATCCTATCAGTTTTTTGTGGAGTTGCTCCATGAAAATGCGATTCACCACTGGTGGTCAGTAAATAAAATTTGAAATTATGGAATACCTAGACTAGTCGCCGCATTTCTAAGTATGGACACTAATAGACCTTACCAATACGAACATTTTGGTGTATCATACTTATATCCTATCAGTTTTTTGTGGAGTTGCTCCATGAAAATGCGATTCACTAATGGTGGTCGGTAAACAAAATCTGAATTTGTGGAATACCTAGACTAGTCGTCGCATTTCTAAGTATGTACGCTAATAGACCTTATCCATACGAACATTTTGGTGTATCATACTTATATCCTATCAGTTTTTTGTGGAGTTGCTCCATGAAAATGCGATTCACCACTGGTGGTCAGTAAACAAAATTTGAATTTCTGGAATACCTAGACTAGTCGCCGCATTTCTAAGTATGTACGCTAATAGACCTTATCCATACGAACATTTTGGTGTATCATACTTATATCCTATCAGTTTTTTGTGGAGTTGCTCCATGAAAATGTGATTCACCAATGGTGGTCGGTAAACAAAATCTGAATTTGTGGAATACCTAGACTAGTCGCCGCATTCCTAAGCATGGACACTAATAGACCTTATTCATACGTACATTTTGGTATACCACACTTATATCCTATCAGTTTTTTGTGGAGTTGCTTCATGAAAATGTGATTCACCAATGGTGGTCGGTAAACAAAATCTGAATTTGTGGAATACCTACACTAGTCGCCGCATTTCTAAGTATGGACGCTAATAGGCCTTATCCATACGAGCATTTTGGTGTATCACACTTATATCCTATCAGTTTTTTGTGGAGTTGCTCCATGAAAATGCGATTCACCACTGGTGGTCAGTAAACAAAATTTGAAATTCTGGAATACCTAGACTAGTCGCCGCATTTCTAAGTATGGACACTAATAGACCTTACCAATACGAACATTTTGGTGTATCATACTTATATCCTATCAGTTTTTTGTGGAGTTGCTCCATGAAAATGCGATTCACCACTGGTGGTCAGTAAACAAAATTTGAATTTGTGGAATACCTAGACTAGTCGCCGCATTTCTAAGCATGGACACTAATATACCTTATTCATACGAACATTTTGGTATACCACACTTATATCCTATCAGTTTTTTGTGGAGTTGCTCCATGAAAATGTGATTCACCAATGGTGGTCGGTAAACAAAATCTGAATTTGTGGAATACCTAGACTAGTCGCCGCATTTCGAAGTATGGACACTAATAGGCCTTATCCATACGAACATTTTGGTATACCACACACATATCCTATTAGATTTTTGTGGAGTTGCTCCATGAAAATGTGATTCACCAATGGTGGTCGGTAAACAAAATCTGAATTTGTGGAATACCTAGACTAGTCGCCGCATTTCTAAGTGTGGACGCGAATAGGCCTTATCCATACGAGCATTTTGGTGTATCACACTTATATCCTATCAGTTTTTTGTGGAGTTGCTCCATGAAAATGCGATTCACCACTGGTGGTCAGTAAACAAAATTTGAATTTCTGGAATACCTAGACTAGTCGCCGCATTTCTAAGTATGGACACTAATAGGCCTTATTCATACGAACATTTTGGTATTCCACACTTATATCCTATCAGTTTTTTGTGGAGTTGCTTCATGAAAATGTGATTCACCAATGGTGGTCGGTAAACAAAATCTGAATTTGTGGAATACCTACACTAGTCGCCGCATTTCTAAGTATGGACACTAATAGACCTTATTCATACGAACATTTTGGTATACCACACTTATATCCTGTCAGTTTTTTGTGGAGTTGCTCCATGAAAATGCGATTCACCAATGGTGGTCGGTAAACAAAATCTGAATTTGTGGAATACCTAGACTAGTCGCCGCATTTCTAAGTATGTACGCTAATAGACCTTATCCATACGAACATTTTGGTGTATCATACTTATATCCTATCAGTTTTTTGTGGAGTTGCTCCACGAAAATGCGATTCACCACTGGTGGTCAGTAAACAAAATTTGAATTTGTGGAATACCTAGACTAGTCCCCGAATTTCTAAGTATGGACACTAATAGGCCTTATTCATACGAACATTTTGGTATACCACACTTATATCCTATCAGTTTTTTGTGGAGTTGCTCCATGAAAATGTGATTCACCAATGGTGGTCGGTAAACAAAATCTGAATTTGTGGAATACCTAGACTAGTCGCCGCATTTCTAAGTATGTACGCTAATAGACCTTATCCATACGAACATTTTGGTGTATCATACTTATATCCTATCAGTTTTTTGTGGAGTTGCTCCACGAAAATGCGATTCACCACTGGTGGTCAGTAAACAAAATTTGAATTTCTGGAATACCTAGACTAGTCGCCGCATTTCTAAGTATGGACGCTAATAGACCTTATCCATACGAACATTTTGGTGTATCATACTTATATCCTATCAGTTTTTTGTGGAGTTGCTCCATGAAAATGCGATTCACCACTGGTGGTCAGTAAACAAAATTTGAATTTCTGGAATACCTGGACTAGCCGCCGCATTTCTAAGTATGGACACTAATAGACCTTATCCATACGAACATTTTGGTGTATCATACTTATATCCTATCAGTTTTTTGTGGAGTTGCTCCATGAAAATGTGATTCACCAATGGTGGTCGGTAAACAAAATCTGAATTTGTGGAATACCTAGACTAGTCGCCGCATTCCTAAGCATGGACACTAATAGACCTTATTCATACGAACATTTTGGTATACCACACTTATATCCTATCAGTTTTTTGTGGAGTTGCTCCATGAAAATGCGATTCACCACTGGTGGTCAGTAAACAAAATTTGAATTTCTGGAATACCTAGACTAGTCGCCGCATATCTAAATATGGACACTAATAGGCCTTATTCATACGAACATTTTGGTATACCACACTTATATCCTATCAGTTTTTTGTGGAGTTGCTCCATGAAAATGTGATTCACCAATGGTGGTCGGTAAACAAAATCTGAATTTGTGGAATACCTAGACTAGTCGCCGAATTTCTAAGTATGGACACTAATAGGCCTTCTCCATACGAGCATTTTGGTGTATCATACTTATATCCTATCAGTTTTTTGTGGAGTTGCTCCATGAAAATGTGATTCACCAATGGTGCTCGGTAAACAAAATCTGAATTTGTGGAATACCTAGACTAGTCCCCGAATTTCTAAGTATGGACGCTAATAGGCCTTATTCATACGAACATTTTGGTATACCACACTTATATCCTATCAGTTTTTTGTGGAGTTGCTCCATGAAAATGTGATTCACCAATGGTGGTCGGTAAACAAAATCTGAATTTGTGGAATACCTAGACTAGTCCCCGAATTTCTAAGTATGGACGCTAATAGGCCTTATCCATACGAGCATTTTGGTGTATCACACTTATATCCTATCAGTTTTTTGTGGAGTTGCTCCATGAAAATGCGATTCACCACTGGTGGTCAGTAAACAAAATTTGAATTTCTGGAATACCTAGACTAGTCGCCGCATTTCTAAGTATGGACACTAATAGGCCTTATTCATACGAACATTTTGGTATACCACACTTATATCCTATCAGTTTTTTGTGGAGTTGCTCCATGAAAATGTGATTCACCAATGGTGGTCGGTAAACAAAATCTGAATTTGTGGAATACCTAGACTAGTCGCCGCATTTCTAAGTATGGACACTAATAGGCCTTATCCATACGATCATTTTGGTATACCACACTTATATCCTATCAGTTTTTTGTGGAGTTGCTCCATGAAAATGTGATTCACCAATGGTGGTCGGTGAACAAAATCTGAATTTGTGGAATACCTAGACTAGTCGCCGCATTTCTAAGTATGAACACTAATAGACCTTATCCATACGAGCATTTTGGTGTATCACACTTATATCCTATCAGTTTTTTGTGGAGTTGCTCCATGAAAATGCGATTCACCACTGGTGGTCAGTAAACAACATTTGAATTTCTGGAATACCTAGACTAGTCGCCGCATTTCTAAGTATGGACACTAATAGGCCTTATCCATACGAGCATTTTGGTGTATCACACTTATATCCTATCAGTTTTTTGTGGAGTTGCTCCATGAAAATGTGATTCACCAATGGTGGTCGGTAAACAAAATCTGAATTTGTGGAATACCTAGACTAGTCGCCGCATTTCTAAGTATGAACACTAATAGACCTTATCCATACGAGCATTTTGGTGTATCACACTTATATCCTATCAGTTTTTTGTGGAGTTGCTCCATGAAAATGCGATTCACCACTGGTGGTCAGTAAACAAAATTTGAATTTCTGGAATACCCAGACTAGTCGCCGCATTTGTAAGTATGGACACTAATAGACCTTATCCATACGAACATTTTCGTGTATCATACTTATATCCTATCAGTTTTTTGTGGAGTTGCTCCATGAAAATGTGATTCACCAATGGTGGTCGGTAAACAAAATTTGAATTTCTGGAATACCTAGACTAGTCGCCGCATTTCTAAGTATGGACGCTAATAGGCCTTATCCATACGAGCAATTTGGTGTATCACACTTATATCCTATCAGTTTTTTGTGGAGTTGCTCCATGAAAATGGATTCACCACTGGTGGTCAGTAAACAAAATTTGAATTTCTGGAATACCTAGACTAGTCGCCGCATTTCTAAGTATGGACACTAATAGGCCTTATCCATACGAGCATTTTGGTGTATCACACTTATATCCTATCAGTTTTTTGTGGAGTTGCTCCATGAAAATGTGATTCACCACTGGTGGTCAGTAAACAAAATTTCAATTTCTGGAATACCTAGACTAGTCGCCGCATTTCTAAGTATGGACACTAATAGGCCTTATTCATACGAACATTTTAGTATACCACACTTATATCCTATCAGTTTTTTGTGGAGTTGCTCCATGAAAATGTGATTCACCACTGGTGGTCAGTAAACAAAATTTGAATTTCTGGAATACCTAGACTAGTCGCCGCATTTCTAAGTATGGACGCTAATAGGCCTTATTCATACGAACATTTTAGTATACCACACTTATATCCTATCAGTTTTTTGTGGAGTTGCTCCATGAAAATGTGATTCACCAATGGTGGTCGGTAAACAAAATCTGAATTTGTGGAATACCTAGAGTAGTCGCCGCATTTCTAAGTATGGACACTAATAGACCTTATCCATACGAACATTTTGGTGTATCATACTTATATCCTATCAGTTTTTTGTGGAGTTGCTCCATGAAAATGTGATTCACCAATGGTGGTCGGTAAACAAAATCTGAATTTGTGGAATATCTAGACTAGCCGCCGCATTTCTAAGTATGGACGCTAATAGGCCTTATCCATACGAGCATTTTGGTGTATCACACTTATATCCTATCAGTTTTTCGTGGAGTTGCTCCATGAAAATGCGATTCACCACTGGTGGTCAGTAAACAAAATTTGAATTTCTGGAATACCTAGACTAGTCGCCGCATTTCTAAGTATGGACACTAATAGGCCTTATCCATACGAGCATTTTGGTGTATCACACTTATATCCTATCAGTTTTTTGTGGAGTTGCTCCATGAAAATGTGATTCACCACTGGTGGTCAGTAAACAAAATTTGAATTTCTGGAATACCTAGACTAGTCGCCGCATTTCTAAGTATGGACGCTAATAGGCCTTATTCATACGAACATTTTAGTATACCACACTTATATCCTATCATTTTTTTGTGGAGTTGCTCCATGAAAATGTGATTCACCAATGGTGGTCGGTAAACAAAATCTGAATTTGTGGAATACCTAGACTAGTCGCCGCATTTCTAAGTATGGACACTAATAGACCTTATCCATACGAACATTTTGGTGTATCATACTTATATCCTATCAGTTTTTTGTGGAGTTGCTCCATGAAAATGTGATTCACCAATGGTGGTCGGTAAACAAAATCTGAATTTGTGGAATATCTAGACTAGCCGCCGCATTTCTAAGTATGGACGCTAATAGGCCTTATCCATACGAGCATTTTGGTGTATCATACTTATATCCTATCAGTTTTTCGTGGAGTTGCTCCATGAAAATGCGATTCACCACTGGTGGTCAGTAAACAAAATTTGAATTTCTGGAATACCTAGACTAGTCGCCGCATTTCTAAGTATGGACGCTAATAGGCCTTATTCATACGAACATTTTAGTATACCACACTTATATCCTATCAGTTTTTTGTGGAGTTGCTCCATGAAAATGTGATTCACCAATGGTGGTCGGTAAACAAAATCTGAATTTGTGGAATACCTAGACTAGTCGCCGCATTTCTAAGTATGAACACTAATAGACCTTATCCATACGAGCATTTTGCTGTATCACACTTATATCCTATCAGTTTTTTGTGGAGTTGCTCCATGAAAATGCGATTCACCACTGGTGGTCAGTAAACAAAATTTGAATTTCTGGAATACCTAGACTAATCGCCGCATTTCTAAGTATGGACACTAATAGACCTTATCCATACGAACATTTTGGTGTATCATACTTATATCCTATCAGTTTTTTGTGGAGTTGCTCCATGAAAATGTGATTCACCAATGGTGGTCGGTAAACAAAATCTGAATTTGTGGAATATCTAGACTAGCCGCCGCATTTCTAAGTATGGACGCTAATAGGCCTTATCCATACGAGCATTTTGGTGTATCACACTTATATCCTATCAGTTTTTCGTGGAGTTGCTCCATGAAAATGCGATTCACCACTGGTGGTCAGTAAACAAAATTTGAATTTCTGGAATACCTAGACTAGTCGCCGCATTTCTAAGTATGGACACTAATAGGCCTTATCCATACGAGCATTTTGGTGTATCACACTTATATCCTATCAGTTTTTTGTGGAGTTGCTCCATGAAAATGGATTCACCACTGGTGGTCAGTAAACAAAATTTGAATTTCTGGAATACCTAGACTAGTCGCCGCATTTCTAAGTATGGACACTAATAGGCCTTATTCATACGAACATTTTGGTATACCACACTTATATCCTATCAGTTTTTTGTGGAGTTGCTCCATGAAAATGTGATTCACCAATGGTGGTCGGTAAACAAAATCTGAATTTGTGGAATACCCAGACACGTCGCCGCATTTCTAAGTATGGATGCTAATAGGCCTTATCCATACGAGCATTTTGGTGTATCACACTTATATCCTATCAGTTTTTGTGGAGTTGCTCCATGAAAATGCGATTCACCACTGGTGGTCAGTAAACAAAATTTGAATTTCTGGAATACCTGGACTAGTCGCCCCATTTCTAATTATGGACGCTAATAGGCCTTATTCATACGAACATTTTGGTATACCACACTTATATCCTATCAGTTTTTTGTGGAGTTGCTCCATGAAAATGTGATTCACCAATGGTGGTCGGTAAACAAAATCTGAATTTGTGGAATACCCAGACACGTCGCCGCATTTCTAAGTATGGATGCTAATAGGCCTTATCCATACGAACATTTTGGTATACCACACTTATATCCTATCAGTTTTTTGTGGAATTGCTCCATGAAAATGTGATTCACCAATGGTGGTAGGTAAACAAAATCTGAATTTGTGGAATACCTAGACTAGTCGCCGCATTTCTAAGTATGGACGCTAATAGGCCTTATCCATACGAGCATTTTGGTGTATCATACTTATATCCTATCAGTTTTTCGTGGAGTTGCTCCATGAAAATGCGATTCACCACTGGTGGTCAGTAAACAAAATTTGAATTTCTGGAATACCTAGACTAGTCGCCGCATTTCTAAGTATGGACGCTAATAGGCCTTATTCATACGAACATTTTAGTATACCACACTTATATCCTATCAGTTTTTTGTGGAGTTGCTCCATGAAAATGTGATTCACCAATGGTGGTCGGTAAACAAAATCTGAATTTGTGGAATACCTAGACTAGTCGCCGCATTTCTAAGTATGGACACTAATAGACCTTATCCATACGAACATTTTGGTGTATCATACTTATATCCTATCAGTTTTTTGTGGAGTTGCTCCATGAAAATGTGATTCACCAATGGTGGTCGGTAAACAAAATCTGAATTTGTGGAATATCTAGACTAGCCGCCGCATTTCTAAGTATGGACGCTAATAGGCCTTATCCATACGAGCATTTTGGTGTATCATACTTATATCCTATCAGTTTTTCGTGGAGTTGCTCCATGAAAATGCGATTCACCACTGGTGGTCAGTAAACAAAATTTGAATTTCTGGAATACCTAGACTAGTCGCCGCATTTCTAAGTATGGACGCTAATAGGCCTTATTCATACGAACATTTTAGTATACCACACTTATATCCTATCAGTTTTTTGTGGAGTTGCTCCATGAAAATGTGATTCACCAATGGTGGTCGGTAAACAAAATCTGAATTTGTGGAATACCTAGACTAGTCGCCGCATTTCTAAGTATGAACACTAATAGACCTTATCCATACGAGCATTTTGCTGTATCACACTTATATCCTATCAGTTTTTTGTGGAGTTTCTCCATGAAAATGCGATTCACCACTGGTGGTCAGTAAACAAAATTTGAATTTCTGGAATACCTAGACTAATCGCCGCATTTCTAAGTATGGACACTAATAGACCTTATCCATACGAACATTTTGGTGTATCATACTTATATCCTATCAGTTTTTTGTGGAGTTGCTCCATGAAAATGTGATTCACCAATGGTGGTCGGTAAACAAAATCTGAATTTGTGGAATATCTAGACTAGCCGCCGCATTTCTAGGTATGGACGCTAATAGGCCTTATCCATATGAGCATTTTGGTGTATCACACTTATATCCTATCAGTTTTTCGTGGAGTTGCTCCATGAAAATGCGATTCACCACTGGTGGTCAGTAAACAAAATTTGAATTTCTGGAATACCTAGACTAGTCGCCGCATTTCTAAGTATGGACACTAATAGACCTTATCCATACGAACATTTTGCTGTATCATACTTATATCCTATCAGTTTTTTGTGGAGTTGCTCCATGAAAATGGATTCACCACTGGTGGTCAGTAAACAAAATTTGAATTTCTGGAATACCTAGACTAGTCGCCGCATTTCTAAGTATGGACACTAATAGGCCTTATCCATACGAGCATTTTGGTGTATCACACTTATATCCTATCAGTTTTTTGTGGAGTTGCTCCATGAAAATGGATTCACCACTGGTGGTCAGTAAACAAAATTTGAATTTCTGGAATACCTAGACTAGTCGCCGCATTTCTAAGTATGGACACTAATAGGCCTTATCCATACGAGCATTTTGGTGTATCACACTTATATCCTATCAGTTTTTTGTGGAGTTGCTCCATGAAAATGTGATTCACCACTGGTGGTCAGTAAACAAAATTTCAATTTCTGGAATACCTAGACTAGTCGCCGCATTTCTAAGTATGGACACTAATAGGCCTTATTCATACGAACATTTTAGTATACCACACTTATATCCTATCAGTTTTTTGTGGAGTTGCTCCATGAAAATGTGATTCACCACTGGTGGTCAGTAAACAAAATTTGAATTTCTGGAATACCTAGACTAGTCGCCGCATTTCTAAGTATGGACGCTAATAGGCCTTATTCATACGAACATTTTAGTATACCACACTTATATCCTATCAGTTTTTTGTGGAGTTGCTCCATGAAAATGTGATTCACCAATGGTGGTCGGTAAACAAAATCTGAATTTGTGGAATACCTAGAGTAGTCGCCGCATTTCTAAGTATGGACACTAATAGACCTTATCCATACGAACATTTTGGTGTATCATACTTATATCCTATCAGTTTTTTGTGGAGTTGCTCCATGAAAATGTGATTCACCAATGGTGGTCGGTAAACAAAATCTGAATTTGTGGAATATCTAGACTAGCCGCCGCATTTCTAAGTATGGACGCTAATAGGCCTTATCCATACGAGCATTTTGGTGTATCACACTTATATCCTATCAGTTTTTCGTGGAGTTGCTCCATGAAAATGCGATTCACCACTGGTGGTCAGTAAACAAAATTTGAATTTCTGGAATACCTAGACTAGTCGCCGCATTTCTAAGTATGGACACTAATAGGCCTTATCCATACGAGCATTTTGGTGTATCACACTTATATCCTATCAGTTTTTTGTGGAGTTGCTCCATGAAAATGGATTCACCACTGGTGGTCAGTAAACAAAATTTGAATTTCTGGAATACCTAGACTAGTCGCCGCATTTCTAAGTATGGACACTAATAGGCCTTATTCATACGAACATTTTGGTATACCACACTTATATCCTATCAGTTTTTTGTGGAGTTGCTCCATGAAAATGTGATTCACCAATGGTGGTCGGTAAACAAAATCTGAATTTGTGGAATACCCAGACACGTCGCCGCATTTCTAAGTATGGATGCTAATAGGCCTTATCCATTCGAGCATTTTGGTGTATCACACTTATATCCTATCAGTTTTTGTGGAGTTGCTCCATGAAAATGCGATTCACCACTGGTGGTCAGTAAACAAAATTTGAATTTCTGGAATACCTGGACTAGTCGCCCCATTTCTAATTATGGACGCTAATAGGCCTTATTCATACGAACATTTTGGTATACCACACTTATATCCTATCAGTTTTTTGTGGAGTTGCTCCATGAAAATGTGATTCACCAATGGTGGTCGGTAAACAAAATCTGAATTTGTGGAATACCCAGACACGTCGCCGCATTTCTAAGTATGGATGCTAATAGGCCTTATCCATACGAGCATTTTGGTGTATCACACTTATATCCTATCAGTTTTTGTGGAGTTGCTCCATGAAAATGCGATTCACCACTGGTGGTCAGTAAACAAAATTTGAATTTCTGGAATACCTAGACTAGTCGCCGCATTTCTAAGTATGGACACTAATAGACCTTATCCATACGAACATTTTGGTGTATCATACTTATATCCTATCAGTTTTTTGTGGAGTTGCTCCATGAAAATGCGATTCACCACTGGTGGTCAGTAAACAAAATTTCAATTTCTAGAATACCTAGACTAGTCGCCGCATTTCTAAGTATGGACGCTAATAGACCTTATCCATACGAACATTTTGGTGTATCATACTTATATCCTATCAGTTTTTTGTGGAGTTGCTCCATGAAAATGCGATTCACCACTGGTGGTCAGTAAACAAAATTTGAATTTCTGGAATACCTGGACTAGCCGCCGCATTTCTAAGTATGGACACTAATAGACCTTATCCATACGAGCATTTTGGTGTATCATACTTATATCCTATCAGTTTTTCGTGGAGTTGCTCCATGAAAATGCGATTCACCACTGGTGGTCAGTAAACAAAATTTGAATTTCTGGAATACCTAGACTAGTCGCCGCATTTCTAAGTATGGACGCTAATAGGCCTTATTCATACGAACATTTTAGTATACCACACTTATATCCTATCAGTTTTTTGTGGAGTTGCTCCATGAAAATGTGATTCACCAATGGTGGTCGGTAAACAAAATCTGAATTTGTGGAATACCTAGACTAGTCGCCGCATTTCTAAGTATGAACACTAATAGACCTTATCCATACGAGCATTTTGCTGTATCACACTTATATCCTATCAGTTTTTTGTGGAGTTGCTCCATGAAAATGCGATTCACCACTGGTGGTCAGTAAACAAAATTTGAATTTCTGGAATACCTAGACTAATCGCCGCATTTCTAAGTATGGACACTAATAGACCTTATCCATACGAACATTTTGGTGTATCATACTTATATCCTATCAGTTTTTTGTGGAGTTGCTCCATGAAAATGTGATTCACCAATGGTGGTCGGTAAACAAAATCTGAATTTGTGGAATATCTAGACTAGCCGCCGCATTTCTAGGTATGGACGCTAATAGGCCTTATCCATATGAGCATTTTGGTGTATCACACTTATATCCTATCAGTTTTTCGTGGAGTTGCTCCATGAAAATGCGATTCACCACTGGTGGTCAGTAAACAAAATTTGAATTTCTGGAATACCTAGACTAGTCGCCGCATTTCTAAGTATGGACACTAATAGACCTTATCCATACGAACATTTTGCTGTATCATACTTATATCCTATCAGTTTTTTGTGGAGTTGCTCCATGAAAATGGATTCACCACTGGTGGTCAGTAAACAAAATTTGAATTTCTGGAATACCTAGACTAGTCGCCGCATTTCTAAGTATGGACACTAATAGGCCTTATCCATACGAGCATTTTGGTGTATCACACTTATATCCTATCAGTTTTTTGTGGAGTTGCTCCATGAAAATGGATTCACCACTGGTGGTCAGTAAACAAAATTTGAATTTCTGGAATACCTAGACTAGTCGCCGCATTTCTAAGTATGGACGCTAATAGGCCTTATTCATACGAACATTTTAGTATACCACACTTATATCCTATCAGTTTTTTGTGGAGTTGCTCCATGAAAATGTGATTCACCAATGGTGGTCGGTAAACAAAATCTGAATTTGTGGAATACCTAGACTAGTCGCCGCATTTCTAAGTATGAACACTAATAGACCTTATCCATACGAGCATTTTGCTGTATCACACTTATATCCTATCAGTTTTTTGTGGAGTTGCTCCATGAAAATGCGATTCACCACTGGTGGTCAGTAAACAAAATTTGAATTTCTGGAATACCTAGACTAATCGCCGCATTTCTAAGTATGGACACTAATAGACCTTATCCATACGAACATTTTGGTGTATCATACTTATATCCTATCAGTTTTTTGTGGAGTTGCTCCATGAAAATGTGATTCACCAATGGTGGTCGGTAAACAAAATCTGAATTTGTGGAATATCTAGACTAGCCGCCGCATTTCTAAGTATGGACGCTAATAGGCCTTATCCATACGAGCATTTTGGTGTATCACACTTATATCCTATCAGTTTTTTGTGGAGTTGCTCCATGAAAATGCGATTCACCACTGGTGGTCAGTAAACAAAATTTGAATTTCTGGAATACCTAGACTAGTCGCCGCATTTCTAAGTATGGACGCTAATAGGCCTTATTCATACGAACATTTTAGTATACCACACTTATATCCTATCAGTTTTTTGTGGAGTTGCTCCATGAAAATGTGATTCACCAATGGTGGTCGGTAAACAAAATCTGAATTTGTGGAATACCTAGACTAGTCGCCGCATTTCTAAGTATGAACACTAATAGACCTTATCCATACGAGCATTTTGCTGTATCACACTTATATCCTATCAGTTTTTTGTGGAGTTGCTCCATGAAAATGCGATTCACCACTGGTGGTCAGTAAACAAAATTTGAATTTCTGGAATACCTAGACTAGTCGCCGCATTTCTAAGTATGGACGCTAATAGGCCTTATTCATACGAACATTTTAGTATACCACACTTATATCCTATCAGTTTTTTGTGGAGTTGCTCCATGAAAATGTGATTCACCAATGGTGGTCGGTAAACAAAATCTGAATTTGTGGAATACCTAGACTAGTCGCCGCATTTCTAAGTATGGACACTAATAGACCTTATCCATACGAACATTTTGGTGTATCATACTTATATCCTATCAGTTTTTTGTGGAGTTGCTCCATGAAAATGTGATTCACCAATGGTGGTCGGTAAACAAAATCTGAATTTGTGGAATATCTAGACTAGCCGCCGCATTTCTAAGTATGGACGCTAATAGGCCTTATCCATACGAGCATTTTGGTGTATCATACTTATATCCTATCAGTTTTTCGTGGAGTTGCTCCATGAAAATGCGATTCACCACTGGTGGTCAGTAAACAAAATTTGAATTTCTGGAATACCTAGACTAGTCGCCGCATTTCTAAGTATGGACGCTAATAGGCCTTATTCATACGAACATTTTAGTATACCACACTTATATCCTATCAGTTTTTTGTGGAGTTGCTCCATGAAAATGTGATTCACCAATGGTGGTCGGTAAACAAAATCTGAATTTGTGGAATACCTAGACTAGTCGCCGCATTTCTAAGTATGGACACTAATAGACCTTATCCATACGAACATTTTGGTGTATCATACTTATATCCTATCAGTTTTTTGTGGAGTTGCTCCATGAAAATGTGATTCACCAATGGTGGTCGGTAAACAAAATCTGAATTTGTGGAATATCTAGACTAGCCGCCGCATTTCTAAGTATGGACGCTAATAGGCCTTATCCATACGAGCATTTTGGTGTATCATACTTATATCCTATCAGTTTTTCGTGGAGTTGCTCCATGAAAATGCGATTCACCACTGGTGGTCAGTAAACAAAATTTGAATTTCTGGAATACCTAGACTAGTCGCCGCATTTCTAAGTATGGACGCTAATAGGCCTTATTCATACGAACATTTTAGTATACCACACTTATATCCTATCAGTTTTTTGTGGAGTTGCTCCATGAAAATGTGATTCACCAATGGTGGTCGGTAAACAAAATCTGAATTTGTGGAATACCTAGACTAGTCGCCGCATTTCTAAGTATGAACACTAATAGACCTTATCCATACGAGCATTTTGCTGTATCACACTTATATCCTATCAGTTTTTTGTGGAGTTGCTCCATGAAAATGCGATTCACCACTGGTGGTCAGTAAACAAAATTTGAATTTCTGGAATACCTAGACTAATCGCCGCATTTCTAAGTATGGACACTAATAGACCTTATCCATACGAACATTTTGGTGTATCATACTTATATCCTATCAGTTTTTTGTGGAGTTGCTCCATGAAAATGTGATTCACCAATGGTGGTCGGTAAACAAAATCTGAATTTGTGGAATATCTAGACTAGCCGCCGCATTTCTAGGTATGGACGCTAATAGGCCTTATCCATATGAGCATTTTGGTGTATCACACTTATATCCTATCAGTTTTTCGTGGAGTTGCTCCATGAAAATGCGATTCACCACTGGTGGTCAGTAAACAAAATTTGAATTTCTGGAATACCTAGACTAGTCGCCGCATTTCTAAGTATGGACACTAATAGACCTTATCCATACGAACATTTTGCTGTATCATACTTATATCCTATCAGTTTTTTGTGGAGTTGCTCCATGAAAATGGATTCACCACTGGTGGTCAGTAAACAAAATTTGAATTTCTGGAATACCTAGACTAGTCGCCGCATTTCTAAGTATGGACACTAATAGGCCTTATCCATACGAGCATTTTGGTGTATCACACTTATATCCTATCAGTTTTTTGTGGAGTTGCTCCATGAAAATGGATTCACCACTGGTGGTCAGTAAACAAAATTTGAATTTCTGGAATACCTAGACTAGTCGCCGCATTTCTAAGTATGGACACTAATAGGCCTTATCCATACGAGCATTTTGGTGTATCACACTTATATCCTATCAGTTTTTTGTGGAGTTGCTCCATGAAAATGTGATTCACCACTGGTGGTCAGTAAACAAAATTTGAATTTCTGGAATACCTAGACTAGTCGCCGCATTTCTAAGTATGGACGCTAATAGGCCTTATTCATACGAACATTTTAGTATACCACACTTATATCCTATCAGTTTTTTGTGGAGTTGCTCCATGAAAATGTGATTCACCAATGGTGGTCGGTAAACAAAATCTGAATTTGTGGAATACCTAGAGTAGTCGCCGCATTTCTAAGTATGGACACTAATAGACCTTATCCATACGAACATTTTGGTGTATCATACTTATATCCTATCAGTTTTTTGTGGAGTTGCTCCATGAAAATGTGATTCACCAATGGTGGTCGGTAAACAAAATCTGAATTTGTGGAATATCTAGACTAGCCGCCGCATTTCTAAGTATGGACGCTAATAGGCCTTATCCATACGAACATTTTGGTGTATCACACTTATATCCTATCAGTTTTTCGTGGAGTTGCTCCATGAAAATGCGATTCACCACTGGTGGTCAGTAAACAAAATTTGAATTTCTGGAATACCTAGACTAGTCGCCGCATTTCTAAGTATGGACACTAATAGGCCTTATCCATACGAGCATTTTGGTGTATCACACTTATATCCTATCAGTTTTTTGTGGAGTTGCTCCATGAAAATGGATTCACCACTGGTGGTCAGTAAACAAAATTTGAATTTCTGGAATACCTAGACTAGTCGCCGCATTTCTAAGTATGGACACTAATAGGCCTTATTCATACGAACATTTTGGTATACCACACTTATATCCTATCAGTTTTTTGTGGAGTTGCTCCATGAAAATGTGATTCACCAATGGTGGTCGGTAAACAAAATCTGAATTTGTGGAATACCCAGACACGTCGCCGCATTTCTAAGTATGGATGCTAATAGGCCTTATCCATACGAGCATTTTGGTGTATCACACTTATATCCTATCAGTTTTTGTGGAGTTGCTCCATGAAAATGCGATTCACCACTGGTGGTCAGTAAACAAAATTTGAATTTCTGGAATACCTGGACTAGTCGCCCCATTTCTAATTATGGACGCTAATAGGCCTTATTCATACGAACATTTTGGTATACCACACTTATATCCTATCAGTTTTTTGTGGAGTTGCTCCATGAAAATGTGATTCACCAATGGTGGTCGGTAAACAAAATCTGAATTTGTGGAATACCCAGACACGTCGCCGCATTTCTAAGTATGGATGCTAATAGGCCTTATCCATACGAACATTTTGGTATACCACACTTATATCCTATCAGTTTTTTGTGGAATTGCTCCATGAAAATGTGATTCACCAATGGTGGTAGGTAAACAAAATCTGAATTTGTGGAATACCTAGACTAGTCGCCGCATTTCTAAGTATGGACGCTAATAGGCCTTATCCATACGAGCATTTTGGTGTATCATACTTATATCCTATCAGTTTTTCGTGGAGTTGCTCCATGAAAATGCGATTCACCACTGGTGGTCAGTAAACAAAATTTGAATTTCTGGAATACCTAGACTAGTCGCCGCATTTCTAAGTATGGACGCTAATAGGCCTTATTCATACGAACATTTTAGTATACCACACTTATATCCTATCAGTTTTTTGTGGAGTTGCTCCATGAAAATGTGATTCACCAATGGTGGTCGGTAAACAAAATCTGAATTTGTGGAATACCTAGACTAGTCGCCGCATTTCTAAGTATGGACACTAATAGACCTTATCCATACGAACATTTTGGTGTATCATACTTATATCCTATCAGTTTTTTGTGGAGTTGCTCCATGAAAATGTGATTCACCAATGGTGGTCGGTAAACAAAATCTGAATTTGTGGAATATCTAGACTAGCCGCCGCATTTCTAAGTATGGACGCTAATAGGCCTTATCCATACGAGCATTTTGGTGTATCATACTTATATCCTATCAGTTTTTCGTGGAGTTGCTCCATGAAAATGCGATTCACCACTGGTGGTCAGTAAACAAAATTTGAATTTCTGGAATACCTAGACTAGTCGCCGCATTTCTAAGTATGGACGCTAATAGGCCTTATTCATACGAACATTTTAGTATACCACACTTATATCCTATCAGTTTTTTGTGGAGTTGCTCCATGAAAATGTGATTCACCAATGGTGGTCGGTAAACAAAATCTGAATTTGTGGAATACCTAGACTAGTCGCCGCATTTCTAAGTATGAACACTAATAGACCTTATCCATACGAGCATTTTGCTGTATCACACTTATATCCTATCAGTTTTTTGTGGAGTTTCTCCATGAAAATGCGATTCACCACTGGTGGTCAGTAAACAAAATTTGAATTTCTGGAATACCTAGACTAATCGCCGCATTTCTAAGTATGGACACTAATAGACCTTATCCATACGAACATTTTGGTGTATCATACTTATATCCTATCAGTTTTTTGTGGAGTTGCTCCATGAAAATGTGATTCACCAATGGTGGTCGGTAAACAAAATCTGAATTTGTGGAATATCTAGACTAGCCGCCGCATTTCTAGGTATGGACGCTAATAGGCCTTATCCATATGAGCATTTTGGTGTATCACACTTATATCCTATCAGTTTTTCGTGGAGTTGCTCCATGAAAATGCGATTCACCACTGGTGGTCAGTAAACAAAATTTGAATTTCTGGAATACCTAGACTAGTCGCCGCATTTCTAAGTATGGACACTAATAGACCTTATCCATACGAACATTTTGCTGTATCATACTTATATCCTATCAGTTTTTTGTGGAGTTGCTCCATGAAAATGGATTCACCACTGGTGGTCAGTAAACAAAATTTGAATTTCTGGAATACCTAGACTAGTCGCCGCATTTCTAAGTATGGACACTAATAGGCCTTATCCATACGAGCATTTTGGTGTATCACACTTATATCCTATCAGTTTTTTGTGGAGTTGCTCCATGAAAATGGATTCACCACTGGTGGTCAGTAAACAAAATTTGAATTTCTGGAATACCTAGACTAGTCGCCGCATTTCTAAGTATGGACACTAATAGGCCTTATCCATACGAGCATTTTGGTGTATCACACTTATATCCTATCAGTTTTTTGTGGAGTTGCTCCATGAAAATGTGATTCACCACTGGTGGTCAGTAAACAAAATTTCAATTTCTGGAATACCTAGACTAGTCGCCGCATTTCTAAGTATGGACACTAATAGGCCTTATTCATACGAACATTTTAGTATACCACACTTATATCCTATCAGTTTTTTGTGGAGTTGCTCCATGAAAATGTGATTCACCACTGGTGGTCAGTAAACAAAATTTGAATTTCTGGAATACCTAGACTAGTCGCCGCATTTCTAAGTATGGACGCTAATAGGCCTTATTCATACGAACATTTTAGTATACCACACTTATATCCTATCAGTTTTTTGTGGAGTTGCTCCATGAAAATGTGATTCACCAATGGTGGTCGGTAAACAAAATCTGAATTTGTGGAATACCTAGAGTAGTCGCCGCATTTCTAAGTATGGACACTAATAGACCTTATCCATACGAACATTTTGGTGTATCATACTTATATCCTATCAGTTTTTTGTGGAGTTGCTCCATGAAAATGTGATTCACCAATGGTGGTCGGTAAACAAAATCTGAATTTGTGGAATATCTAGACTAGCCGCCGCATTTCTAAGTATGGACGCTAATAGGCCTTATCCATACGAGCATTTTGGTGTATCACACTTATATCCTATCAGTTTTTCGTGGAGTTGCTCCATGAAAATGCGATTCACCACTGGTGGTCAGTAAACAAAATTTGAATTTCTGGAATACCTAGACTAGTCGCCGCATTTCTAAGTATGGACACTAATAGGCCTTATCCATACGAGCATTTTGGTGTATCACACTTATATCCTATCAGTTTTTTGTGGAGTTGCTCCATGAAAATGTGATTCACCACTGGTGGTCAGTAAACAAAATTTGAATTTCTGGAATACCTAGACTAGTCGCCGCATTTCTAAGTATGGACGCTAATAGGCCTTATTCATACGAACATTTTAGTATACCACACTTATATCCTATCAGTTTTTTGTGGAGTTGCTCCATGAAAATGTGATTCACCAATGGTGGTCGGTAAACAAAATCTGAATTTGTGGAATACCTAGAGTAGTCGCCGCATTTCTAAGTATGGACACTAATAGACCTTATCCATACGAACATTTTGGTGTATCATACTTATATCCTATCAGTTTTTTGTGGAGTTGCTCCATGAAAATGTGATTCACCAATGGTGGTCGGTAAACAAAATCTGAATTTGTGGAATATCTAGACTAGCCGCCGCATTTCTAAGTATGGACGCTAATAGGCCTTATCCATACGAGCATTTTGGTGTATCACACTTATATCCTATCAGTTTTTCGTGGAGTTGCTCCATGAAAATGCGATTCACCACTGGTGGTCAGTAAACAAAATTTGAATTTCTGGAATACCTAGACTAGTCGCCGCATTTCTAAGTATGGACACTAATAGGCCTTATCCATACGAGCATTTTGGTGTATCACACTTATATCCTATCAGTTTTTTGTGGAGTTGCTCCATGAAAATGGATTCACCACTGGTGGTCAGTAAACAAAATTTGAATTTCTGGAATACCTAGACTAGTCGCCGCATTTCTAAGTATGGACACTAATAGGCCTTATTCATACGAACATTTTGGTATACCACACTTATATCCTATCTGTTTTTTGTGGAGTTGCTCCATGAAAATGTGATTCACCAATGGTGGTCGGTAAACAAAATCTGAATTTGTGGAATACCCAGACACGTCGCCGCATTTCTAAGTATGGATGCTAATAGGCCTTATCCATACGAGCATTTTGGTGTATCACACTTATATCCTATCAGTTTTTGTGGAGTTGCTCCATGAAAATGCGATTCACCACTGGTGGTCAGTAAACAAAATTTGAATTTCTGGAATACCTGGACTAGTCGCCCCATTTCTAATTATGGACGCTAATAGGCCTTATTCATACGAACATTTTGGTATACCACACTTATATCCTATCAGTTTTTTGTGGAGTTGCTCCATGAAAATGTGATTCACCAATGGTGGTCGGTAAACAAAATCTGAATTTGTGGAATACCCAGACACGTCGCCGCATTTCTAAGTATGGATGCTAATAGGCCTTATCCATACGAGCATTTTGGTGTATCACACTTATATCCTATCAGTTTTTGTGGAGTTGCTCCATGAAAATGCGATTCACCACTGGTGGTCAGTAAACAAAATTTGAATTTCTGGAATACCTAGACTAGTCGCCGCATTTCTAAGTATGGACACTAATAGACCTTATCCATACGAACATTTTGGTGTATCATACTTATATCCTATCAGTTTTTTGTGGAGTTGCTCCATGAAAATGCGATTCACCACTGGTGGTCAGTAAACAAAATTTCAATTTCTAGAATACCTAGACTAGTCGCCGCATTTCTAAGTATGGACGCTAATAGACCTTATCCATACGAACATTTTGGTGTATCATACTTATATCCTATCAGTTTTTTGTGGAGTTGCTCCATGAAAATGCGATTCACCACTGGTGGTCAGTAAACAAAATTTGAATTTCTGGAATACCTGGACTAGCCGCCGCATTTCTAAGTATGGACACTAATAGACCTTATCCATACGAGCATTTTGGTGTATCATACTTATATCCTATCAGTTTTTCGTGGAGTTGCTCCATGAAAATGCGATTCACCACTGGTGGTCAGTAAACAAAATTTGAATTTCTGGAATACCTAGACTAGTCGCCGCATTTCTAAGTATGGACGCTAATAGGCCTTATTCATACGAACATTTTAGTATACCACACTTATATCCTATCAGTTTTTTGTGGAGTTGCTCCATGAAAATGTGATTCACCAATGGTGGTCGGTAAACAAAATCTGAATTTGTGGAATACCTAGACTAGTCGCCGCATTTCTAAGTATGAACACTAATAGACCTTATCCATACGAGCATTTTGCTGTATCACACTTATATCCTATCAGTTTTTTGTGGAGTTGCTCCATGAAAATGCGATTCACCACTGGTGGTCAGTAAACAAAATTTGAATTTCTGGAATACCTAGACTAATCGCCGCATTTCTAAGTATGGACACTAATAGACCTTATCCATACGAACATTTTGGTGTATCATACTTATATCCTATCAGTTTTTTGTGGAGTTGCTCCATGAAAATGTGATTCACCAATGGTGGTCGGTAAACAAAATCTGAATTTGTGGAATATCTAGACTAGCCGCCGCATTTCTAGGTATGGACGCTAATAGGCCTTATCCATATGAGCATTTTGGTGTATCACACTTATATCCTATCAGTTTTTCGTGGAGTTGCTCCATGAAAATGCGATTCACCACTGGTGGTCAGTAAACAAAATTTGAATTTCTGGAATACCTAGACTAGTCGCCGCATTTCTAAGTATGGACACTAATAGACCTTATCCATACGAACATTTTGCTGTATCATACTTATATCCTATCAGTTTTTTGTGGAGTTGCTCCATGAAAATGGATTCACCACTGGTGGTCAGTAAACAAAATTTGAATTTCTGGAATACCTAGACTAGTCGCCGCATTTCTAAGTATGGACACTAATAGGCCTTATCCATACGAGCATTTTGGTGTATCACACTTATATCCTATCAGTTTTTTGTGGAGTTGCTCCATGAAAATGGATTCACCACTGGTGGTCAGTAAACAAAATTTGAATTTCTGGAATACCTAGACTAGTCGCCGCATTTCTAAGTATGGACACTAATAGGCCTTATCCATACGAGCATTTTGGTGTATCACACTTATATCCTATCAGTTTTTTGTGGAGTTGCTCCATGAAAATGCGATTCACCACTGGTGGTCAGTAAACAAAATTTGAATTTCTGGAATACCTAGACTAATCGCCGCATTTCTAAGTATGGACACTAATAGACCTTATCCATACGAACATTTTGGTGTATCATACTTATATCCTATCAGTTTTTTGTGGAGTTGCTCCATGAAAATGTGATTCACCAATGGTGGTCGGTAAACAAAATCTGAATTTGTGGAATATCTAGACTAGCCGCCGCATTTCTAAGTATGGACGCTAATAGGCCTTATCCATACGAGCATTTTGGTGTATCACACTTATATCCTATCAGTTTTTTGTGGAGTTGCTCCATGAAAATGCGATTCACCACTGGTGGTCAGTAAACAAAATTTGAATTTCTGGAATACCTAGACTAGTCGCCGCATTTCTAAGTATGGACGCTAATAGGCCTTATTCATACGAACATTTTAGTATACCACACTTATATCCTATCAGTTTTTTGTGGAGTTGCTCCATGAAAATGTGATTCACCAATGGTGGTCGGTAAACAAAATCTGAATTTGTGGAATACCTAGACTAGTCGCCGCATTTCTAAGTATGAACACTAATAGACCTTATCCATACGAGCATTTTGCTGTATCACACTTATATCCTATCAGTTTTTTGTGGAGTTGCTCCATGAAAATGCGATTCACCACTGGTGGTCAGTAAACAAAATTTGAATTTCTGGAATACCTAGACTAGTCGCCGCATTTCTAAGTATGGACGCTAATAGGCCTTATTCATACGAACATTTTAGTATACCACACTTATATCCTATCAGTTTTTTGTGGAGTTGCTCCATGAAAATGTGATTCACCAATGGTGGTCGGTAAACAAAATCTGAATTTGTGGAATACCTAGACTAGTCGCCGCATTTCTAAGTATGGACACTAATAGACCTTATCCATACGAACATTTTGGTGTATCATACTTATATCCTATCAGTTTTTTGTGGAGTTGCTCCATGAAAATGTGATTCACCAATGGTGGTCGGTAAACAAAATCTGAATTTGTGGAATATCTAGACTAGCCGCCGCATTTCTAAGTATGAACGCTAATAGGCCTTATCCATACGAGCATTTTGGTGTATCATACTTATATCCTATCAGTTTTTCGTGGAGTTGCTCCATGAAAATGCGATTCACCACTGGTGGTCAGTAAACAAAATTTGAATTTCTGGAATACCTAGACTAGTCGCCGCATTTCTAAGTATGGACGCTAATAGGCCTTATTCATACGAACATTTTAGTATACCACACTTATATCCTATCAGTTTTTTGTGGAGTTGCTCCATGAAAATGTGATTCACCAATGGTGGTCGGTAAACAAAATCTGAATTTGTGGAATACCTAGACTAGTCGCCGCATTTCTAAGTATGAACACTAATAGACCTTATCCATACGAGCATTTTGCTGTATCACACTTATATCCTATCAGTTTTTTGTGGAGTTGCTCCATGAAAATGCGATTCACCACTGGTGGTCAGTAAACAAAATTTGAATTTCTGGAATACCTAGACTAATCGCCGCATTTCTAAGTATGGACACTAATAGACCTTATCCATACGAACATTTTGGTGTATCATACTTATATCCTATCAGTTTTTTGTGGAGTTGCTCCATGAAAATGTGATTCACCAATGGTGGTCGGTAAACAAAATCTGAATTTGTGGAATATCTAGACTAGCCGCCGCATTTCTAGGTATGGACGCTAATAGGCCTTATCCATATGAGCATTTTGGTGTATCACACTTATATCCTATCAGTTTTTCGTGGAGTTGCTCCATGAAAATGCGATTCACCACTGGTGGTCAGTAAACAAAATTTGAATTTCTGGAATACCTAGACTAGTCGCCGCATTTCTAAGTATGGACACTAATAGACCTTATCCATACGAACATTTTGCTGTATCATACTTATATCCTATCAGTTTTTTGTGGAGTTGCTCCATGAAAATGGATTCACCACTGGTGGTCAGTAAACAAAATTTGAATTTCTGGAATACCTAGACTAGTCGCCGCATTTCTAAGTATGGACACTAATAGGCCTTATCCATACGAGCATTTTGGTGTATCACACTTATATCCTATCAGTTTTTTGTGGAGTTGCTCCATGAAAATGGATTCACCACTGGTGGTCAGTAAACAAAATTTGAATTTCTGGAATACCTAGACTAGTCGCCGCATTTCTAAGTATGGACACTAATAGGCCTTATCCATACGAGCATTTTGGTGTATCACACTTATATCCTATCAGTTTTTTGTGGAGTTGCTCCATGAAAATGTGATTCACCACTGGTGGTCAGTAAACAAAATTTGAATTTCTGGAATACCTAGACTAGTCGCCGCATTTCTAAGTATGGACGCTAATAGGCCTTATTCATACGAACATTTTAGTATACCACACTTATATCCTATCAGTTTTTTGTGGAGTTGCTCCATGAAAATGTGATTCACCACTGGTGGTCAGTAAACAAAATTTGAATTTCTGGAATACCTAGACTAGTCGCCGCATTTCTAAGTATGGACGCTAATAGGCCTTATTCATACGAACATTTTAGTATACCACACTTATATCCTATCAGTTTTTTGTGGAGTTGCTCCATGAAAATGTGATTCACCAATGGTGGTCGGTAAACAAAATCTGAATTTGTGGAATACCTAGAGTAGTCGCCGCATTTCTAAGTATGGACACTAATAGACCTTATCCATACGAACATTTTGGTGTATCATACTTATATCCTATCAGTTTTTTGTGGAGTTGCTCCATGAAAATGTGATTCACCAATGGTGGTCGGTAAACAAAATCTGAATTTGTGGAATATCTAGACTAGCCGCCGCATTTCTAAGTATGGACGCTAATAGGCCTTATCCATACGAGCATTTTGGTGTATCACACTTATATCCTATCAGTTTTTCGTGGAGTTGCTCCATGAAAATGCGATTCACCACTGGTGGTCAGTAAACAAAATTTGAATTTCTGGAATACCTAGACTAGTCGCCGCATTTCTAAGTATGGACACTAATAGGCCTTATCCATACGAGCATTTTGGTGTATCACACTTATATCCTATCAGTTTTTTGTGGAGTTGCTCCATGAAAATGGATTCACCACTGGTGGTCAGTAAACAAAATTTGAATTTCTGGAATACCTAGACTAGTCGCCGCATTTCTAAGTATGGACACTAATAGGCCTTATCCATACGAGCATTTTGGTGTATCACACTTATATCCTATCAGTTTTTTGTGGAGTTGCTCCATGAAAATGTGATTCACCACTGGTGGTCAGTAAACAAAATTTCAATTTCTGGAATACCTAGACTAGTCGCCGCATTTCTAAGTATGGACACTAATAGGCCTTATTCATACGAACATTTTAGTATACCACACTTATATCCTATCAGTTTTTTGTGGAGTTGCTCCATGAAAATGTGATTCACCACTGGTGGTCAGTAAACAAAATTTGAATTTCTGGAATACCTAGACTAGTCGCCGCATTTCTAAGTATGGACGCTAATAGGCCTTATTCATACGAACATTTTAGTATACCACACTTATATCCTATCAGTTTTTTGTGGAGTTGCTCCATGAAAATGTGATTCACCAATGGTGGTCGGTAAACAAAATCTGAATTTGTGGAATACCTAGAGTAGTCGCCGCATTTCTAAGTATGGACACTAATAGACCTTATCCATACGAACATTTTGGTGTATCATACTTATATCCTATCAGTTTTTTGTGGAGTTGCTCCATGAAAATGTGATTCACCAATGGTGGTCGGTAAACAAAATCTGAATTTGTGGAATATCTAGACTAGCCGCCGCATTTCTAAGTATGGACGCTAATAGGCCTTATCCATACGAGCATTTTGGTGTATCACACTTATATCCTATCAGTTTTTCGTGGAGTTGCTCCATGAAAATGCGATTCACCACTGGTGGTCAGTAAACAAAATTTGAATTTCTGGAATACCTAGACTAGTCGCCGCATTTCTAAGTATGGACACTAATAGGCCTTATCCATACGAGCATTTTGGTGTATCACACTTATATCCTATCAGTTTTTTGTGGAGTTGCTCCATGAAAATGGATTCACCACTGGTGGTCTAGGCCTTATTCATACGAACATTTTGGTATACCACACTTATATCCTATCAGTTTTTTGTGGAGTTGCTCCATGAAAATGTGATTCACCAATGGTGGTCGGTAAACAAAATCTGAATTTGTGGAATACCCAGACACGTCGCCGCATTTCTAAGTATGGATGCTAATAGGCCTTATCCATACGAGCATTTTGGTGTATCACACTTATATCCTATCAGTTTTTGTGGAGTTGCTCCATGAAAATGCGATTCACCACTGGTGGTCAGTAAACAAAACTAGACTAGTCGCCGCATTTCTAAGTATGGACACTAATAGACCTTATCCATACGAACATTTTGCTGTATCATACTTATATCCTATCAGTTTTTTGTGGAGTTGCTCCATGAAAATGCGATTCACCACTGGTGGTCAGTAAACAAAATTTGAATTTCTGGAATACCTAGACTAATCGCCGCATTTCTAAGTATGGACACTAATAGACCTTATCCATACGAACATTTTGGTGTATCATACTTATATCCTATCAGTTTTTTGTGGAGTTGCTCCATGAAAATGTGATTCACCAATGGTGGTCGGTAAACAAAATCTGAATTTGTGGAATATCTAGACTAGCCGCCGCATTTCTAGGTATGGACGCTAATAGGCCTTATCCATATGAGCATTTTGGTGTATCACACTTATATCCTATCAGTTTTTCGTGGAGTTGCTCCATGAAAATGCGATTCACCACTGGTGGTCAGTAAACAAAATTTGAATTTCTGGAATACCTAGACTAGTCGCCGCATTTCTAAGTATGGACACTAATAGACCTTATCCATACGAACATTTTGCTGTATCATACTTATATCCTATCAGTTTTTTGTGGAGTTGCTCCATGAAAATGGATTCACCACTGGTGGTCAGTAAACAAAATTTGAATTTCTGGAATACCTAGACTAGTCGCCGCATTTCTAAGTATGGACACTAATAGGCCTTATCCATACGAGCATTTTGGTGTATCACACTTATATCCTATCAGTTTTTTGTGGAGTTGCTCCATGAAAATGGATTCACCACTGGTGGTCAGTAAACAAAATTTGAATTTCTGGAATACCTAGACTAGTCGCCGCATTTCTAAGTATGGACACTAATAGGCCTTATCCATACGAGCATTTTGGTGTATCACACTTATATCCTATCAGTTTTTTGTGGAGTTGCTCCATGAAAATGTGATTCACCACTGGTGGTCAGTAAACAAAATTTCAATTTCTGGAATACCTAGACTAGTCGCCGCATTTCTAAGTATGGACACTAATAGGCCTTATTCATACGAACATTTTAGTATACCACACTTATATCCTATCAGTTTTTTGTGGAGTTGCTCCATGAAAATGTGATTCACCACTGGTGGTCAGTAAACAAAATTTGAATTTCTGGAATACCTAGACTAGTCGCCGCATTTCTAAGTATGGACGCTAATAGGCCTTATTCATACGAACATTTTAGTATACCACACTTATATCCTATCAGTTTTTTGTGGAGTTGCTCCATGAAAATGTGATTCACCAATGGTGGTCGGTAAACAAAATCTGAATTTGTGGAATACCTAGAGTAGTCGCCGCATTTCTAAGTATGGACACTAATAGACCTTATCCATACGAACATTTTGGTGTATCATACTTATATCCTATCAGTTTTTTGTGGAGTTGCTCCATGAAAATGTGATTCACCAATGGTGGTCGGTAAACAAAATCTGAATTTGTGGAATATCTAGACTAGCCGCCGCATTTCTAAGTATGGACGCTAATAGGCCTTATCCATACGAGCATTTTGGTGTATCACACTTATATCCTATCAGTTTTTCGTGGAGTTGCTCCATGAAAATGCGATTCACCACTGGTGGTCAGTAAACAAAATTTGAATTTCTGGAATACCTAGACTAGTCGCCGCATTTCTAAGTATGGACACTAATAGGCCTTATCCATACGAGCATTTTGGTGTATCACACTTATATCCTATCAGTTTTTTGTGGAGTTGCTCCATGAAAATGTGATTCACCACTGGTGGTCAGTAAACAAAATTTGAATTTCTGGAATACCTAGACTAGTCGCCGCATTTCTAAGTATGGACGCTAATAGGCCTTATTCATACGAACATTTTAGTATACCACACTTATATCCTATCAGTTTTTTGTGGAGTTGCTCCATGAAAATGTGATTCACCAATGGTGGTCGGTAAACAAAATCTGAATTTGTGGAATACCTAGAGTAGTCGCCGCATTTCTAAGTATGGACACTAATAGACCTTATCCATACGAACATTTTGGTGTATCATACTTATATCCTATCAGTTTTTTGTGGAGTTGCTCCATGAAAATGTGATTCACCAATGGTGGTCGGTAAACAAAATCTGAATTTGTGGAATATCTAGACTAGCCGCCGCATTTCTAAGTATGGACGCTAATAGGCCTTATCCATACGAGCATTTTGGTGTATCACACTTATATCCTATCAGTTTTTCGTGGAGTTGCTCCATGAAAATGCGATTCACCACTGGTGGTCAGTAAACAAAATTTGAATTTCTGGAATACCTAGACTAGTCGCCGCATTTCTAAGTATGGACACTAATAGGCCTTATCCATACGAGCATTTTGGTGTATCACGCTTATATCCTATCAGTTTTTTGTGGAGTTGCTCCATGAAAATGGATTCACCACTGGTGGTCAGTAAACAAAATTTGAATTTCTGGAATACCTAGACTAGTCGCCGCATTTCTAAGTATGGACACTAATAGGCCTTATTCATACGAACATTTTGGTATACCACACTTATATCCTATCAGTTTTTTGTGGAGTTGCTCCATGAAAATGTGATTCACCAATGGTGGTCGGTAAACAAAATCTGAATTTGTGGAATACCCAGACACGTCGCCGCATTTCTAAGTATGGATGCTAATAGGCCTTATCCATACGAGCATTTTGGTGTATCACACTTATATCCTATCAGTTTTTGTGGAGTTGCTCCATGAAAATGCGATTCACCACTGGTGGTCAGTAAACAAAATTTGAATTTCTGGAATACCTGGACTAGTCGCCCCATTTCTAATTATGGACGCTAATAGGCCTTATTCATACGAACATTTTGGTATACCACACTTATATCCTATCAGTTTTTTGTGGAGTTGCTCCATGAAAATGTGATTCACCAATGGTGGTCGGTAAACAAAATCTGAATTTGTGGAATACCCAGACACGTCGCCGCATTTCTAAGTATGGATGCTAATAGGCCTTATCCATACGAGCATTTTGGTGTATCACACTTATATCCTATCAGTTTTTGTGGAGTTGCTCCATGAAAATGCGATTCACCACTGGTGGTCAGTAAACAAAATTTGAATTTCTGGAATACCTAGACTAGTCGCCGCATTTCTAAGTATGGACACTAATAGACCTTATCCATACGAACATTTTGGTGTATCATACTTATATCCTATCAGTTTTTTGTGGAGTTGCTCCATGAAAATGCGATTCACCACTGGTGGTCAGTAAACAAAATTTCAATTTCTAGAATACCTAGACTAGTCGCCGCATTTCTAAGTATGGACGCTAATAGACCTTATCCATACGAACATTTTGGTGTATCATACTTATATCCTATCAGTTTTTTGTGGAGTTGCTCCATGAAAATGCGATTCACCACTGGTGGTCAGTAAACAAAATTTGAATTTCTGGAATACCTGGACTAGCCGCCGCATTTCTAAGTATGGACACTAATAGACCTTATCCATACGAACATTTTGGTGTATCATACTTATATCCTATCAGTTTTTTGTGGAGTTGCTCCATGAAAATGCGATTCACCACTGGTGGTCAGTAAACAAAATTTGAATTTCTGGAATACCTAGACTAGCCGCAGCATTTCTAAGCATGGAAAATAATAGACCTTATTCATACGAACATTTTGGTATACCACACTTATATCCTATCAGTTTTTTGTGGAGTTGCTCCATGAAAATGTGATTCACGAATGGTGGTCGGTAAACAAAATCTGAATTTGTGGAATATCTAGACTAGCCGCCGCATTTCTAAGTATGGACACTAATAGGCCTTATCCATAGGAGCATTTTGGTGTATCACACTTATATCCTATCAGTTTTTCGTGGAGTTGCTCCATGAAAATGCGATTCACCACTGGTGGTCAGTAAACAAAATTTGAATTTCTGGAATACCTAGACTAGTCACCGCATTTCTAAGTATTAACACTAATAGACCTTATCCATACGAACATTTTGGTGTATCATACTTATATCCTATCAGTTTTTTGTGGAGTTGCTCCATGAAAATGCGATTCACCACTGGTGGTCAGTAAACAAAATTTGAATTTCTGGAATACCTAGACTAGTCGCCGCATTTCTAAGTATGGACACTAATAGGCCTTATCCATACGAGCATTTTGGTGTATCACACTTATATCCTATCAGTTTTTTGTGGAGTTGCTCCATGAAAATGGATTCACCACTGGTGGTCAGTAAACAAAATTTGAATTTCTGGAATACCTAGACTAGTCGCCGCATTTCTAAGTATGGACACTAATAGGCCTTATCTATACGAGCATTTTGGTGTATCACACTTATATCCTATCAGTTTTTTGTGGAGTTGCTCCATGAAAATGCGATTCACCAGTGGTGGTCAGTAAACAAAATTTGAATTTCTGGAATACCTAGACTAGTCGCCGCATTTCTAAGTATGGACGCTAATAGGCCTTATTCATACGAACATTTTGGTATACCACACTTATATCCTATCAGTTTTTTGTGGAGTTGCTCCATGAAAATGTGATTCACGAATGGTGGTCGGTAAACAAAATCTGAATTTGTGGAATATCTAGACTAGCCGCCGCATTTCTAAGTATGGACACTAATAGGCCTTATCCATAGGAGCATTTTGGTGTATCACACTTATATCCTATCAGTTTTTCGTGGAGTTGCTCCATGAAAATGCGATTCACCACTGGTGGTCAGTAAACAAAATTTGAATTTCTGGAATACCTAGACTAGTCACCGCATTTCTAAGTATTAACACTAATAGACCTTATCCATACGAACATTTTGGTGTATCATACTTATATCCTATCAGTTTTTTGTGGAGTTGCTCCATGAAAATGCGATTCACCACTGGTGGTCAGTAAACAAAATTTGAATTTCTGGAATACCTAGACTAGTCGCCGCATTTCTAAGTATGGACACTAATAGGCCTTATCCATACGAGCATTTTGGTGTATCACACTTATATCCTATCAGTTTTTTGTGGAGTTGCTCCATGAAAATGGATTCACCACTGGTGGTCAGTAAACAAAATTTGAATTTCTGGAATACCTAGACTAGTCGCCGCATTTCTAAGTATGGACACTAATAGGCCTTATCTATACGAGCATTTTGGTGTATCACACTTATATCCTATCAGTTTTTTGTGGAGTTGCTCCATGAAAATGCGATTCACCAGTGGTGGTCAGTAAACAAAATTTGAATTTCTGGAATACCTAGACTAGTCGCCGCATTTCTAAGTATGGACGCTAATAGGCCTTATTCATACGAACATTTTGGTATACCACACTTATATCCTATCAGTTTTTTGTGGAGTTGCTCCATGAAAATGTGATTCACCAATGGTGGTCGGTAAACAAAATCTGAATTTGTGGAATATCTAGACTAGCCGCCGCATTTCTAAGTATGGACACTAATAGGCCTTATCCATACGAGCATTTTGGTGTATCACACTTATATCCTATCAGTTTTTCGTGGAGTTGCTCCATGAAAATGCGATTCACCACTGGTTGTCAGTAAACAAAATTTGAATTTCTGGAATACCTAGACTAGTCGCCGCATTTCTAAGTATGGACACTAATAGACCTTATCCATACGAACATTTTGGTGTATCATACTTATATCCTATCAGTTTTTTGTGGAGTTGCTCCATGAAAATGCGATTCACCAGTGGTGGTCAGTAAACAAAATTTGAATTTCTGGAATACCTAGACTAGTCTCCGCATTTCTAAGTATGGACACTAATAGGCCTTATCCATACGAGCATTTTGGTGTATCACACTTATATCCTATCAGTTTTTTGTGGAGTTGCTCCATGAAAATGGATTCACCACTGGTGGTCAGTAAACAAAATTTGAATTTCTGGAATACCTAGACTAGTCGCCGCATTTCTAAGTATGGACACTAATAGGCCTTATCTATACGAGCATTTTGGTGTATCACACTTATATCCTATCAGTTTTTTGTGGAGTTGCTCCATGAAAATGTGATTCACCAATGGTGGTCGGTAAACAAAATCTGAATTTGTGGAATACCTAGACTAGTCACCGCATTTCTAAGTATGGACACTAATAGACCTTATCAATGCGAAAATATTGGTGTATCATACTTATATCCTATCAGTTTTTTGTGGAGTTGCTCCATGAAAATGCGATTCACCACTGGTGGTCAGTAAACAAAATTTGAATTTCTGGAATACCCAGACTAGTCGCCGCATTTGTAAGTATGGACACTAATAGACCTTATCCATACGAACATTTTGGTGTATCATACTTATATCCTATCAGTTTTTTGTGGAGTTGCTCCATGAAAATGTGATTCACCAATGGTGGTCGGTAAACAAAATTTGAATTTCTGGAATACCTAGACTAGTCGCCGCATTTCTAAGTATGGACACTAATAGGCCTTATCCATACGATCATTTTGGTATACCACACTTATATCCTATCAGTTTTTTGTGGAGTTGCTCCATGAAAATGTGATTCACCAATGGTGGTCGGTAAACAAAATCTGAATTTGTGGAATACCTAGACTAGCGCCGCATTTCTAAGTATGAACACTAATAGACCTTATCCATACGAGCATTTTGGTGTATCACACTTATATCCTATCAGTTTTTTGTGGAGTTGCTCCATGAAAATGCGATTCACCACTGGTGGTCAGTAAACAACATTTGAATTTCTGGAATACCTAGACTAGTCGCCGCATTTCTAAGTATGGACACTAATAGGCCTTATCCATACGAGCATTTTGGTGTATCACACTTATATCCTATCAGTTTTTTGTGGAGTTGCTCCATGAAAATGGATTCACCACTGGTGGTCAGTAAACAAAATTTGAATTTCTGGAATACCTAGACTAGTCGCCGCATTTCTAAGTATGGACACTAATAGGCCTTATCCATACGATCATTTTGGTATACCACACTTATATCCTATCAGTTTTTTGTGGAGTTGCTCCATGAAAATGTGATTCACCAATGGTGGTCGGTAAACAAAATCTGAATTTGTGGAATACCTAGACTAGCGCCGCATTTCTAAGTATGAACACTAATAGACCTTATCCATACGAGCATTTTGGTGTATCACACTTATATCCTATCAGTTTTTTGTGGAGTTGCTCCATGAAAATGCGATTCACCACTGGTGGTCAGTAAACAACATTTGAATTTCTGGAATACCTAGACTAGTCGCCGCATTTCTAAGTATGGACACTAATAGGCCTTATCCATACGAGCATTTTGGTGTATCACACTTATATCCTATCAGTTTTTTGTGGAGTTGCTCCATGAAAATGTGATTCACCAATGGTGGTCGGTAAACAAAATCTGAATTTGTGGAATACCTAGACTAGTCGCCGCATTTCTAAGTATGAACACTAATAGACCTTATCCATACGAGCATTTTGGTGTATCACACTTATATCCTATCAGTATTTTGTGGAGTTGCTCCATGAAAATGCGATTCACCACTGGTGGTCAGTAAACAAAATTTGAATTTCTGGAATACCCAGACTAGTCGCCGCATTTGTAAGTATGGACACTAATAGACCTTATCCATACGAACATTTTGGTGTATCATACTTATATCCTATCAGTTTTTTGTGGAGTTGCTCCATGAAAATGTGATTCACCAATGGTGGTCGGTAAACAAAATTTGAATTTCTGGAATACCTAGACTAGTCGCCGCATTTCTAAGTATGGACGCTAATAGGCCTTATTCATACGAACATTTTAGTATACCACACTTATATCCTATCAGTTTTTTGTGGAGTTGCTCCATGAAAATGTGATTCACCAATGGTGGTCGGTAAACAAAATCTGAATTTGTGGAATACCTAGACTAGTCGCCGCATTTCTAAGTATGAACACTAATAGACCTTATCCATACGAGCATTTTGCTGTATCAAACTTATATCCTATCAGTTTTTTGTGGAGTTGCTCCATGAAAATGCGATTCACCACTGATGGTCAGTAAACAAAATTTGAATTTCTGGAATACCTAGACTAGTCGCCGCATTTCTAAGTATGGACACTAATAGACCTTATCCATACGAACATTTTGGTGTATCATACTTATATCCTATCAGTTTTTTGTGGAGTTGCTCCATGAAAATGTGATTCACCAATGGTGGTCGGTAAACAAAATCTGAATTTGTGGAATATCTAGACTAGCCGCCGCATTTCTAAGTATGGACGCTAATAGGCCTTATCCATACGAGCATTTTGGTGTATCACACTTATATCCTATCAGTTTTTCGTGGAGTTGCTCCATGAAAATGCGATTCACCACTGGTGGTCAGTAAACAAAATTTGAATTTCTGGAATACCTAGACTAGTCGCCGCATTTCTAAGTATGGACACTAATAGACCTTATCCATACGAATATTTTGCTGTATCATACTTATATCCTATCAGTTTTTTGTGGAGTTGCTCCATGAAAATGGATTCACCACTGGTGGTCAGTAAACAAAATTTGAATTTCTGGAATACCTAGACTAGTCGCCGCATTTCTAAGTATGGACACTAATAGGCCTTATCCATACGAGCATTTTGGTGTATCACACTTATATCCTATCAGTTTTTTGTGGAGTTGCTCCATGAAAATGGATTCACCACTGGTGGTCAGTAAACAAAATTTGAATTTCTGGATTACCTAGACTAGTCGCCGCATTTCTAAGTATGGACGCTAATAGGCCTTATTCATACGAACATTTAAGTATACCACACTTATATCCTATCAGTTTTTGTGGAGTTGCTCCATGAAAATGTGATTCACCAATGGTGGTCGGTAAACAAAATCTGAATTTGTGGAATACCTAGACTAGTCGCCGCATTTCTAAGTATGGACACTAATAGGCCTTATCCATACGAGCATTTTGGTGAATCACACTTATATCCTATCAGTTTTTTGTGGAGTTGCTCCATGAAAATGCGATTCACCACTGGTGGTCAGTAAATAAAATTTGAAATTATGGAATACCTAGACTAGTCGCCGCATTTCTAAGTATGGACGCTAATAGACCTTACCAATACGAACATTTTGGTGTATCATACTTATATCCTATCAGTTTTTTGTGGAGTTGCTCCATGAAAATGCGATTCACCAATGGTGGTCGGTAAACAAAATCTGAATTTGTGGAATACCTAGACTAGTCGTCGCATTTCTAAGTATGTACGCTAATAGACCTTATCCATACGAACATTTTGGTGTATCATACTTATATCCTATCAGTTTTTTGTGGAGTTGCTCCATGAAAATGCGATTCACCACTGGTGGTCAGTAAACAAAATTTGAATTTCTGGAATACCTAGACTAGTCGCCGCATTTCTAAGCATGGACACTAATAGACCTTATTCATACGAACATTTTGGTATACCACACTTATATCCTATCAGTTTTTTGTGGAGTTGCTCCATGAAAATGTGATTCACCAATGGTGGTCGGTAAACAAAATCTGAATTTGTGGAATACCTAGACTAGTCGCCGCATTTCTAAGTGTGGACGCGAATAGGCCTTATCCATACGAGCATTTTGTTGTATCACACTTATATCCTATCAGTTTTTTGTGGAGTTGCTCCATGAAAATGCGATTCACCACTGGTGGTCAGTAAACAAAATTTGAATTTCTGGAATACCTAGACTAGTCGCCGCATTTCTAAGTATGGACACTAATAGGCCTTATTCATACGAACATTTTGGTATTCCACACTTATATCCTATCAGTTTTTTGTGGAGTTGCTTCATGAAAATGTGATTCACCAATGGTGGTCGGTAAACAAAATCTGAATTTGTGGAATACCTACACTAGTCGCCGCATTTCTAAGTATGGACACTAATAGACCTTACCAATACGAACATTTTGGTGTATCATACTTATATCCTATCAGTTTTTAGTGGAGTTGCTCCATGAAAATGCGATTCACCACTGGTGGTCAGTAAACAAAATTTGAATTTGTGGAATACCTAGACTAGTCGCCGCATTTCTAAGCATGGACACTAATAGACCTTATTCATACGAACATTTTGGTATACCACACTTATATCCTGTCAGTTTTTTGTGGAGTTGCTCCATGAAAATGTGATTCACCAATGGTGGTCGGTAAACAAAATCTGAATTTGTGGAATACCTAGACTAGTCGCCGCATTCCTAAGCATGGACACTAATAGACCTTATTCATACGTACATTTTGGTATACCACACTTATATGCGATCAGTTTTTTGTGGAGTTGCTCCATGAAAATGCGATTCACCACTGGTGGTCAGTAAACAAAATTTTAATTTCTGGAATACCTAGACTAGTCGCCGCATTTCTAAGTATGGACGCTAATAGGCCTTATTCATACGAACATTTTGGTATACCACACTTATATCCTATCAGTTTTTTGTGGAGTTGCTCCATGAAAATGTGATTCACCAATGGTGGTCGGTAAACAAAATCTGAATTTGTGGAATACCTAGACTAGTCGCCGCATTCCTAAGCATGGACACTAATAGACCTTATTCATACGTACATTTTGGTATACCACACTTATATCCGATCAGTTTTTTGTGGAGTTGCTCCATGAAAATGTGATTCACCAATGGTGGTCGGTAAACAAAATCTGAATTTGTGGAATACCTAGACTAGTCGCCGCATTTCTAAATATGGACGCTAATAGGCCTTATCCATACGAGCATTTTGGTGTATCACACTTATATCCTATCAGTTTTTTGTGGAGTTGCTCCACGAAAATGCGATTCACCACTGGTGGTCAGTAAACAAAATTTGAATTTCTGGAATACCTAGACTAGTCGCCGCATTTCTAAGTATGTACGCTAATAGACCTTATCCATACGAACATTTTGGTATATCATACTTATATCCTATCAGTTTTTTGTGGAGTTGCTCCATGAAAATGCGTTTCACCACTGGTGGTCAGTAAACAAAATTTGAATTTCTGGAATACCTAGACTAGTCGCCGCATTTCTAAGTATGGACACTAATAGGCCCTATCCATACGAGCATTTTGGTGTATCACACTTATATCCTATCAGTTTTTTGTGGAGTTGCTCCATGAAAATGCGATTCACCACTGGTGGTCAGTAAACAAAATTTGAATTTCTGGAATACCTAAACTAGTCGCCGCATTTCTAAGTATGAACGCTATTAGGCCATATTCATACGAACATTTTGGTATACCACACTTATATCCTATCAGTTTTTTGTGGAGTTGCTCCATGAAAATGTGATTCACCAATGGTGGTCGGTAAACAAAATCTGAATTTGTGGAATACCTAGACTAGTCGCCGCATTTCTAAGTATGGACTCTAATAGGCCTTATCCATACGAGCATTTTGGTGAATCACACTTATATGCTATCAGTTTTTTGTGGAGTTGCTCCATGAAAATGCGATTCACCACTGGTGGTCAGTAAATAAAATTTGAAATTCTGGAATACCTAGACTAGTCGCCGCATTTCTAGGTATGGACGCTAATAGACCTTACCAATACGAACATTTTGGTGTATCATACTTATATCCTATCAGTTTTTTGTGGAGTTGCTCCATGAAAATGTGATTCACCAATGGTGCTCGGTAAACAAAATCTGAATTTGTGGAATACCTAGACTAGCCGCAGCATTTCTAAGTATGGACACTAATAGACCTTATTCATACGAACATTTTGGTATACCACACTTATATCCTATCAGTTTTTTGTGGAGTTGCTCCATGAAAATGTGATTCACCAATGGTGGTCGGTAAACAAAATCTGAATTTGTGGAATACCTAGGCTAGTCGCCGCATTTCTAAGTATGGACACTAATAGGCCTTATCCATACGAGCATTTTGGTGAATCACACTTATATCCTATCAGTTTTTTGTGGAGTTGCTCCATGAAAATGCGATTCACCACTGGTGGTCAGTAAATAAAATTTGAAATTCTGGAATACCTAGACTAGTCGCCGCATTTCTAAGTATGGACACTAATAGACCTTACCAATACGAACATTTTGGTGTATCATACTTATATCCTATCAGTTTTTTGTGGAGTTGCTCCATGAAAATGCGATTCACCAATGGTGGTCGGTAAACAAAATCTGAATTTGTGGAATACCTAGACTAGTCGCCGCATTTCTAAGTATGTACGCTAATAGACCTTATCCATACGAACATTTTGGTGTATCATACTTATATCCTATCAGTTTTTTGTGGAGTTGCTCCACGAAAATGCGATTCACCACTGGTGGTCAGTAAACAAAATTTGAATTTCTGGAATACCTAGACTAGTCGCCGCATTTCTAAGTATGTACGCTAATAGACCTTATCCATACGAACATTTTGGTGTATCATACTTATATCCTATCAGTTTTTTGTGGAGTTGCTCCATGAAAATGTGATTCACCAATGGTGGTCGGTAAACAAAATCTGAATTTGTGGAATACCTAGACTAGTCGCCGAATTTCTAAGTATGGACACTAATAGGCCTTCTCCATACGAGCATTTTGGTGTATCATACTTATATCCTATCAGTTTTTTGTGGAGTTGCTCCATGAAAATGTGATTCACCAATGGTGCTCGGTAAACAAAATCTGAATTTGTGGAATACCTAGACTAGTCCCCGAATTTCTAAGTATGGACGCTAATAGGCCTTATTCATACGAACATTTTGGTATACCACACTTATATCCTATCAGTTTTTTGTGGAGTTGCTCCATGAAAATGTGATTCACCAATGGTGGTCGGTAAACAAAATCTGAATTTGTGGAATACCTAGACTAGTCCCCGAATTTCTAAGTATGGACGCTAATAGGCCTTATCCATACGAGCATTTTGGTGTATCACACTTATATCCTATCAGTTTTTTGTGGAGTTGCTCCATGAAAATGCGATTCACCACTGGTGGTCAGTAAACAAAATTTGAATTTCTGGAATACCTAGACTAGTCGCCGCATTTCTAAGTATGGATGCTAATAGGCCTTATTCATACGAACATTTTGGTGTACCACACTTATATCCTATCAGTTTTTTGTGGAGTTGCTCCATGAAAATGTGATTCACCAATGGTGGTCGGTAAACAAAATCTGAATTTGTGGAATACCTAGACTAGTCGCCGAATTTCTAAGTATGGACACTAATAGGCCTTATCCATACGAGCATTTTGGTGTATCACACTTATATCCTATCAGTTTTTTGTGGAGTTGCTCCATGAAAATGCGATTCACCACTGGTGGTCAGTAAACAAAATTGAATTTCTGGAATACCTAGACTAGTCGCCGCATTTCTAAGTATGAACACTATTAGGCATTATTCATACGAACATTTTGGTATACCACACTTATATCCTATCAGTTTTTTGTGGAGTTGCTCCATGAAAATGTGATTCACCAATGGTGGTCGGTAAACAAAATCTGAATTTGTGGAATACCTAGACTAGTCGCCGCATTTCTAAGTATGGACACTAATAGGCCTTATCCATACGAGCATTTTGGTATACCACACTTATATCCTATCAGTTTTTTGTGGAGTTGCTCCATGAAAATGTGATTCACCAATGGTGGTCGGTAAACAAAATCTGAATTTGTAGAATACCTAGACTAGTCGCCGCATTTCTAAGTTTGAACACTAATAGACCTTATCCATACGAGCATTTTGGTGTATCACACTTATATCCTATCAGTTTTTTGTGGAGTTGCTCCATGAAAATGCGATTCACCACTGGTGGTCAGTAAACAAAATTTGAATTTCTGGAATACCTAGACTAGTCGCCGCATTTCTAAGTATGGACACTAATAGGCCTTATTCATACGAACATTTTGGTATACCACACTTATATCCTATCAGTTTTTTGTGGAGTTGCTCCATGAAAATGTGATTCACCAATGGTGGTCGGTAAACAAAATCTGAATTTGTGGAATACCTAGACTAGTCGCCGCATTTCTAAGTATGGACACTAATAGGCCTTATCCATACGATCATTTTGGTATACCACACTTATATCCTATCAGTTTTTTGTGGAGTTGCTCCATGAAAATGTGATTCACCAATGGTGGTCGGTAAACAAAATCTGAATTTGTGGAATACCTAGACTAGTCGCCGCATTTCTAAGTATGAACACTAATAGACCTTATCCATACGAGCATTTTGGTGTATCACACTTATATCCTATCAGTTTTTTGTGGAGTTGCTCCATGAAAATGCGATTCACCACTGGTGGTCAGTAAACAACATTTGAATTTCTGGAATACCTAGACTAGTCGCCGCATTTCTAAGTATGGACACTAATAGGCCTTATCCATACGAGCATTTTGGTGTATCACACTTATATCCTATCAGTTTTTTGTGGAGTTGCTCCATGAAAATGTGATTCACCAATGGTGGTCGGTAAACAAAATCTGAATTTGTGGAATACCTAGACTAGTCGCCGCATTTCTAAGTATGAACACTAATAGACCTTATCCATACGAGCATTTTGGTGTATCACACTTATATCCTATCAGTATTTTGTGGAGTTGCTCCATGAAAATGCGATTCACGACTGGTGGTCAGTAAACAAAATTTGAATTTCTGGAATACCCAGACTAGTCGCCGCATTTGTAAGTATGGACACTAATAGACCTTATCCATACGAACATTTTGGTGTATCATACTTATATCCTATCAGTTTTTTGTGGAGTTGCTCCATGAAAATGTGATTCACCAATGGTGGTCGGTAAACAAAATTTGAATTTCTGGAATACCTAGACTAGTCGCCGCATTTCTAAGTATGGACGCTAATAGGCCTTATCCATACGAGCAATTTGGTGTATCACACTTATATCCTATCAGTTTTTTGTGGAGTTGCTCCATGAAAATGCGATTCACCACTGGTGGTCAGTAAACAACATTTGAATTTCTGGAATACCTAGACTAGTCGCCGCATTTCTAAGTATGGACACTAATAGGCCTTATCCATACGAGCATTTTGGTGTATCACACTTATATCCTATCAGTTTTTTGTGGAGTTGCTCCATGAAAATGTGATTCACCAATGGTGGTCGGTAAACAAAATCTGAATTTGTGGAATACCTAGAGTAGTCGCCGCATTTCTAAGTATGGACACTAATAGACCTTATCCATACGAACATTTTGGTGTATCATACTTATATCCTATCAGTTTTTTGTGGAGTTGCTCCATGAAAATGTGATTCACCAATGGTGGTCGGTAAACAAAATCTGAATTTGTGGAATATCTAGACTAGCCGCCGCATTTCTAAGTATGGACGCTAATAGGCCTTATCCATACGAGCATTTTGGTGTATCACACTTATATCCTATCAGTTTTTCGTGGAGTTGCTCCATGAAAATGCGATTCACCACTGGTGGTCAGTAAACAAAATTTGAATTTCTGGAATACCTAGACTAGTCACCGCATTTCTAAGTATGGACACTAATAGGCCTTATCCATACGAGCATTTTGGTGTATCACGCTTATATCCTATCAGTTTTTTGTGGAGTTGCTCCATGAAAATGTGATTCACCACTGGTGGTCAGTAAACAAAATTTGAATTTCTGGAATACCTAGACTAGTCGCCGCATTTCTAAGTATGGACGCTAATAGGCCTTATTCATACGAACATTTTAGTATACCACACTTATATCCTATCAGTTTTTTGTGGAGTTGCTCCATGAAAATGTGATTCACCAATGGTGGTCGGTAAACAAAATCTGAATTTGTGGAATACCTAGACTAGTCGCCGCATTTCTAAGTATGGACACTAATAGACCTTATCCATACGAACATTTTGGTGTATCATACTTATATCCTATCAGTTTTTTGTGGAGTTGCTCCATGAAAATGTGATTCACCAATGGTGGTCGGTAAACAAAATCTGAATTTGTGGAATATCTAGACTAGCCGCCGCATTTCTAAGTATGGACGCTAATAGGCCTTATCCATACGAGCATTTTGGTGTATCATACTTATATCCTATCAGTTTTTTGTGGAGTTGCTCCATGAAAATGCGATTCACCACTGGTGGTCAGTAAACAACATTTGAATTTCTGGAATACCTAGACTAGTCGCCGCATTTCTAAGTATGGACACTAATAGGCCTTATCCATACGAGCATTTTGGTGTATCACACTTATATCCTATCAGTTTTTTGTGGAGTTGCTCCATGAAAATGTGATTCACCAATGGTGGTCGGTAAACAAAATCTGAATTTGTGGAATACCTAGAGTAGTCGCCGCATTTCTAAGTATGGACACTAATAGACCTTATCCATACGAACATTTCGGTGTATCATACTTATATCCTATCAGTTTTTTGTGGAGTTGCTCCATGAAAATGTGATTCACCAATGGTGGTCGGTAAACAAAATCTGAATTTGTGGAATATCTAGACTAGCCGCCGCATTTCTAAGTATGGACGCTAATAGGCCTTATCCATACGAGCATTTTGGTGTATCACACTTATATCCTATCAGTTTTTCGTGGAGTTGCTCCATGAAAATGCGATTCACCACTGGTGGTCAGTAAACAAAATTTGAATTTCTGGAATACCTAGACTAGTCACCGCATTTCTAAGTATGGACACTAATAGGCCTTATCCATACGAGCATTTTGGTGTATCACGCTTATATCCTATCAGTTTTTTGTGGAGTTGCTCCATGAAAATGTGATTCACCACTGGTGGTCAGTAAACAAAATTTGAATTTCTGGAATACCTAGACTAGTCGCCGCATTTCTAAGTATGGACGCTAATAGGCCTTATTCATACGAACATTTTAGTATACCACACTTATATCCTATCAGTTTTTTGTGGAGTTGCTCCATGAAAATGTGATTCACCAATGGTGGTCGGTAAACAAAATCTGAATTTGTGGAATACCTAGACTAGTCGCCGCATTTCTAAGTATGGACACTAATAGACCTTATCCATACGAACATTTTGGTGTATCATACTTATATCCTATCAGTTTTTTGTGGAGTTGCTCCATGAAAATGTGATTCACCAATGGTGGTCGGTAAACAAAATCTGAATTTGTGGAATATCTAGACTAGCCGCCGCATTTCTAAGTATAGACGCTAATAGGCCTTATCCATACGAGCATTTTGGTGTATCATACTTATATCCTATCAGTTTTTCGTGGAGTTGCTCCATGAAAATGCGATTCACCACTGGTGGTCAGTAAACAAAATTTGAATTTCTGGAATACCTAGACTAGTCGCCGCATTTCTAAGTATGGACGCTAATAGGCCTTATTCATACGAACATTTTAGTATACCACACTTATATCCTATCAGTTTTTTGTGGAGTTGCTCCATGAAAATGTGATTCACCAATGGTGGTCGGTAAACAAAATCTGAATTTGTGGAATACCTAGACTAGTCGCCGCATTTCTAAGTATGAACACTAATAGACCTTATCCATACGAGCATTTTGCTGTATCACACTTATATCCTATCAGTTTTTTGTGGAGTTGCTCCATGAAAATGCGATTCACCACTGGTGGTCAGTAAACAAAATTTGAATTTCTGGAATACCTAGACTAATCGCCGCATTTCTAAGTATGGACACTAATAGACCTTATCCATACGAACATTTTGGTGTATCATACTTATATCCTATCAGTTTTTTGTGGAGTTGCTCCATGAAAATGTGATTCACCAATGGTGGTCGGTAAACAAAATCTGAATTTGTGGAATATCTAGACTAGCCGCCGCATTTCTAAGTATGGACGCTAATAGGCCTTATCCATACGAGCATTTTGGTGTATCACACTTATATCCTATCAGTTTTTCGTGGAGTTGCTCCATGAAAATGCGATTCACCACTGGTGGTCAGTAAACAAAATTTGAATTTCTGGAATACCTAGACTAGTCGCCGCATTTCTAAGTATGGACACTAATAGACCTTATCCATACGAACATTTTGCTGTATCATACTTATATCCTATCAGTTTTTTGTGGAGTTGCTCCATGAAAATGGATTCACCACTGGTGGTCAGTAAACAAAATTTGAATTTCTGGAATACCTAGACTAGTCGCCGCATTTCTAAGTATGGACACTAATAGGCCTTATCCATACGAGCATTTTGGTGTATCACACTTATATCCTATCAGTTTTTTGTGGAGTTGCTCCATGAAAATGGATTCACCACTGGTGGTCAGTAAACAAAATTTGAATTTCTGGAATACCTAGACTAGTCGCCGCATTTCTAAGTATGGACACTAATAGGCCTTATCCATACGAGCATTTTGGTGTATCACACTTATATCCTATCAGTTTTTTGTGGAGTTGCTCCATGAAAATGTGATTCACCACTGGTGGTCAGTAAACAAAATTTCAATTTCTGGAATACCTAGACTAGTCGCCGCATTTCTAAGTATGGACACTAATAGGCCTTATTCATACGAACATTTTAGTATACCACACTTATATCCTATCAGTTTTTTGTGGAGTTGCTCCATGAAAATGTGACTCACCACTGGTGGTCAGTAAACAAAATTTGAATTTCTGGAATACCTAGACTAGTCGCCGCATTTCTAAGTATGGACGCTAATAGGCCTTATTCATACGAACATTTTAGTATACCACACTTATATCCTATCAGTTTTTTGTGGAGTTGCTCCATGAAAATGTGATTCACCAATGGTGGTCGGTAAACAAAATCTGAATTTGTGGAATACCTAGAGTAGTCGCCGCATTTCTAAGTATGGACACTAATAGACCTTATCCATACGAACATTTTGGTGTATCATACTTATATCCTATCAGTTTTTTGTGGAGTTGCTCCATGAAAATGTGATTCACCAATGGTGGTCGGTAAACAAAATCTGAATTTGTGGAATATCTAGACTAGCCGCCGCATTTCTAAGTATGGACGCTAATAGGCCTTATCCATACGAGCATTTTGGTGTATCACACTTATATCCTATCAGTTTTTCGTGGAGTTGCTCCATGAAAATGCGATTCACCACTGGTGGTCAGTAAACAAAATTTGAATTTCTGGAATACCTAGACTAGTCGCCGCATTTCTAAGTATGGACACTAATAGGCCTTATCCATACGAGCATTTTGGTGTATCACACTTATATCCTATCAGTTTTTTGTGGAGTTGCTCCATGAAAATGTGATTCACCACTGGTGGTCAGTAAACAAAATTTGAATTTCTGGAATACCTAGACTAGTCGCCGCATTTCTAAGTATGGACGCTAATAGGCCTTATTCATACGAACATTTTAGTATACCACACTTATATCCTATCAGTTTTTTGTGGAGTTGCTCCATGAAAATGTGATTCACCAATGGTGGTCGGTAAACAAAATCTGAATTTGTGGAATACCTAGACTAGTCGCCGCATTTCTAAGTATGGACACTAATAGACCTTATTCGTACGAACATTTTGGTGTATCATACTTATATCCTATCAGTTTTTTGTGGAGTTGCTCCATGAAAATGTGATTCACCAATGGTGGTCGGTAAACAAAATCTGAATTTGTGGAATATCTAGACTAGCCGCCGCATTTCTAAGTATGGACGCTAATAGGCCTTATCCATACGAGCATTTTGGTGTATCACACTTATATCCTATCAGTTTTTCGTGGAGTTGCTCCATGAAAATGCGATTCACCACTGGTGGTCAGTAAACAAAATTTGAATTTCTGGAATACCTAGACTAGTCGCCGCATTTCTAAGTATGGACACTAATAGGCCTTATCCATACGAGCATTTTGGTGTATCACACTTATATCCTATCAGTTTTTTGTGGAGTTGCTCCATGAAAATGGATTCACCACTGGTGGTCAGTAAACAAAATTTGAATTTCTGGAATACCTAGACTAGTCGCCGCATTTCTAAGTATGGACACTAATAGGCCTTATTCATACGAACATTTTGGTATACCACACTTATATCCTATCAGTTTTTTGTGGAGTTGCTCCATGAAAATGTGATTCACCAATGGTGGTCGGTAAACAAAATCTGAATTTGTGGAATACCCAGACACGTCGCCGCATTTCTAAGTATGGATGCTAATAGGCCTTATCCATACGAGCATTTTGGTGTATCACACTTATATCCTATCAGTTTTTGTGGAGTTGCTCCATGAAAATGCGATTCACCACTGGTGGTCAGTAAACAAAATTTGAATTTCTGGAATACCTGGACTAGTCGCCCCATTTCTAATTATGGACGCTAATAGGCCTTATTCATACGAACATTTTGGTATACCACACTTATATCCTATCAGTTTTTTGTGGAGTTGCTCCATGAAAATGTGATTCACCAATGGTGGTCGGTAAACAAAATCTGAATTTGTGGAATACCCAGACACGTCGCCGCATTTCTAAGTATGGATGCTAATAGGCCTTATCCATACAAGCATTTTGGTGTATCACACTTATATCCTATCAGTTTTTGTGGAGTTGCTCCATGAAAATGCGATTCACCACTGGTGGTCAGTAAACAAAATTTGAATTTCTGGAATACCTAGACTAGTTGCCGCATTTCTAAGTATGGACACTAATAGACCTTATCCATACGAACATTTTGGTGTATCATACTTATATCCTATCAGTTTTTTGTGGAGTTGCTCCATGAAAATGCGATTCACCACTGGTGGTCAGTAAACAAAATTTCAATTTCTAGAATACCTAGACTAGTCGCCGCATTTCTAAGTATGGACGCTAATAGACCTTATCCATACGAACATTTTGGTGTATCATACTTATATCCTATCAGTTTTTTGTGGAGTTGCTCCATGAAAATGCGATTCACCACTGGTGGTCAGTAAACAAAATTTGAATTTCTGGAATACCTGGACTAGTCGCCGCATTTCTAAGTATGGACACTAATAGACCTTATCCATACGAACATTTTGGTGTATCATATTTATATCCTATCAGTTTTTTGTGGAGTTGCTCCATTAAAATGCGATTCACCACTGGTGGTCAGTAAACAAAATTTGAATTTCTGGAATACCTAGACTAGCCGCAGCATTTCTAAGCATGGAAAATAATAGACCTTATTCATACGAACATTTTGGTATACCACACTTATATCCTATCAGTTTTTTGTGGAGTTGCTCCATGAAAATGTGATTCACGAATGGTGGTCGGTAAACAAAATCTGAATTTGTGGAATATCTCGACTAGCAGCCGCATTTCTAAGTATGGACACTAATAGGCCTTATCCATAGGAGCATTTTGGTGTATCACACTTATATCCTATCAGTTTTTCGTGGAGTTGCTCCATGAAAATGCGATTCACCACTGGTGGTCAGTAAACAAAATTTGAATTTCTGGAATACCTAGACTAGTCACCGCATTTCTAAGTATTAACACTAATAGACCTTATCCATACGAACATTTTGGTGTATCATACTTATATCCTATCAGTTTTTTGTGGAGTTGCTCCATGAGAATGCGATTCACCACTGGTGGTCAGTAAACAAAATTTGAATTTCTGGAATACCTAGACTAGTCACCGCATTTCTAAGTATGGACACTAATAGGCCTTATCCATACGAGCATTTTGGTGTATCACACTTATATCCTATCAGTTTTTTGTGGAGTTGCTCCATGAAAATGGATTCACCACTGGTGGTCAGTAAACAAAATTTGAATTTCTGGAATACCTAGACTAGTCGCCGCATTTCTAAGTATGGACACTAATAGGCCTTATCTATACGAGCATTTTGGTGTATCACACTTATATCCTATCAGTGTTTTGTGGAGTTGCTCCATGAAAATGCGATTCACCAGTGGTGGTCAGTAAACAAAATTTGAATTTCTGGAATACCTAGACTAGTCGCCGCATTTCTAAGTATGGACGCTAATAGGCCTTATTCATACGAACATTTTGGTATACCACACTTATATCCTATCAGTTTTTTGTGGAGTTGCTCCATGAAAATGTGATTCACCAATGGTGGTCGGTAAACAAAATCTGAATTTGTGGAATATCTAGACTAGCCGCCGCATTTCTAAGTATGGACACTAATAGGCCTTATCCATACGAGCATTTTGGTGTATCACACTTATATCCTATCAGTTTTTCGTGGAGTTGCTCCATGAAAATGCGATTCACCACTGGTTGTCAGTAAACAAAATTTGAATTTCTGGAATACCTAGACTAGTCGCCGCATTTCTAAGTATGGACACTAATAGACCTTATCCATACGAACATTTTGGTGTATCATACTTATATCCTATCAGTTTTTTGTGGAGTTGCTCCATGAAAATGCGATTCACCAGTGGTGGTCAGTAAACAAAATTTGAATTTCTGGAATACCTAGACTAGTCTCCGCATTTCTAAGTATGGACACTAATAGGCCTTATCCATACGAGCATTTTGGTGTATCACACTTATATCCTATCAGTTTTTTGTGGAGTTGCTCCATGAAAATGGATTCACCACTGGTGGTCAGTAAACAAAATTTGAATTTCTGGAATACCAAGACTAGTCGCCGCATTTCTAAGTATGGACACTAATAGGCCTTATCTATACGAGCATTTTGGTGTATCACACTTATATCCTATCAGTTTTTTGTGGAGTTGCTCCATGAAAATGTGATTCACCAATGGTGGTCGGTAAACAAAATCTGAATTTGTGGAATACCTAGACTAGTCACCGCATTTCTAAGTATGGACACTAATAGACCTTATCAATGCGAAAATATTGGTGTATCATACTTATATCCTATCAGTTTTTTGTGGAGTTGCTCCATGAAAATGCGATTCACCACTGGTGGTCAGTAAACAAAATTTGAATTTCTGGAATACCTAGACTAGTCACCGCATTTCTAAGTATGGACACTAATAGGCCTTATCCATACGAGCATTTTGGTGTATCACACTTATATCCTATCATTTTTTTGTGGAGTTGCTCCATGAAAATGGATTCACCACTGGTGGTCAGTAAACAAAATTTGAATTTCTGGAATACCTAGACTAGTCGCCGCATTTCTAAGTATGGACACTAATAGACCTTATCAATACGAAAATATTGGTGTATCATACTTATATCCTATCAGTTTTTTGTGGAGTTGCTCCATGAAAATGCGATTCACCACTGGTGGTCAGTAAACAAAATTTGAATTTCTGGAATACCTAGACTAGTCACCGCATTTCCAAGTATGGACACTAATAGGCCTTATCCGTACGAGCATTTTGGTGTATCACACTTATATCCTATCATTTTTTTGTGGAGTTGCTCCATGAAAATGGATTCACCACTGGTGGTCAGTAAACAAAATTTGAATTTCTGGAATACCTAGACTAGTCGCCGCATTTCTAAGTATGGACACTAATAGACCTTATCAATACGAAAATACTGGTATATCATACTTATATCCTATCAGTTTTTTGTGGAGTTGCTCCATGAAAATGCGATTCACCACTGGTGGTCAGTAAACAAAATTTGAATTTCTGGAATACCTAGACTAGTCGCCGCATTTCTAAGTATGAACGCTAATAGGCCTTATTCATACGAACATTTTGGTATATCACACTTATATCCTATCAGTTTTTTGTGGAGTTGCTCCATGAAAATGCGATTCACCACTGGTGGTCAGTAAACAAAATTTGAATTTCTGGAATACCTAGACTAGTCGCCGCATTTGTAAATATGGACACTAATAGACCTTATCCATACGAACATTTCGGTGTATCATACTTATATCCTATCAGTTTTTTGTGGAGTTGCTCCATGGAAATGCGATTCACCACTGGTGGTCAGTAAACAAAATTTGAATTTCTGGAATACCTAGACTAGTCACCGCATTTCTAAGTATGGACACTAATAGGCCTTATCCATACGAACATTTTGGTGTATCATGCTTATATCCTATCAGTTTTTTGTGGAGTTGCTCCATGAAAATGTGATTCACCAATGGTGGTCGGTAAACAAAATCTGAATTTGTGGAATACCTAGACTAGTCGCCGAATTTCTAAGTATGGACACTAATAGGCCTTATCCATACGAGCATTTTGGTGTATCACACTTATATCCTATCAGTTTTTTGTGGAGTTGCTCCATGAAAATGCGATTCACCACTGGTGGTCAGTAAACAAAATTTGAATTTCTGGAATACCTAGACTAGTCGCCGCATTTCTAAGTATGGACACTAATAGACCTTATCCATACGAACATTTTGGTTTATCATACTTATATCCTATCAGTTTTTTGTGGAGTTGCTCCATGAAAATGCGATTCACCACTGGTGGTCAGTAAACAAAATTTGAATTTCTGGAATACCTGGACTAGTCGCCGCATTTCTAAGTATGGACACTAATAGACCTTATCCATACGAACATTTTGGTTTATCATACTTATATCCTATCAGTTTTTTGTGGAGTTGCTCCATGAAAATGCGATTCACCACTGGTGGTCAGTAAACAAAATTTGAATTTCTGGAATACCTGGACTAGTCGCCGCATTTCTAAGTATGGACACTAATAGACCTTATCCATACGAACATTTTGGTTTATCATACTTATATCCTATCAGTTTTTTGTGGAGTTGCTCCATGAAAATGCGATTCACCACTGGTGGTCAGTAAACAAAATTTGAATTTCTGGAATACCTAGACTAGTCACCGCATTTCTAAGTATGGACACTAATAGGCCTTATCCATACGAGCATTTTGGTGTATCACACTTATATCCTATCATTTTTTTGTGGAGTTGCTCCATGAAAATGGATTCACCACTGGTGGTCAGTAAACAAAATTTGAATTTCTGGAATACCTAGACTAGTTGCCGCATTTCTAAGTATGGATACTAATAGACCTTATCAATACGAAAATATTGGTGTATCATACTTATATCCTATCAGTTTTTTGTGGAGTTGCTCCATGAAAATGCGATTCACCACTGGTGGTCAGTAAACAAAATTTGAATTTCTGGAATACCTAGACTAGTCGCCGCATTTCTAAGTATGAACGCTAATAGGCCTTATTCATACGAACATTTTGGTATATCACACTTATATCCTATCAGTTTTTTGTGGAGTTGCTCCATGAAAATGCGATTCACCACTGGTGGTCAGTAAACAAAATTTGAATTTCTGGAATACCTAGACTAGTCGCCGCATTTGTAAATATGGACACTAATAGACCTTATCCATACGAACATTTTGGTGTATCATACTTATATCCTATCAGTTTTTTGTGGAGTTGCTCCATGGAAATGCGATTCACCACTGGTGGTCAGTAAACAAAATTTGAATTTCTGGAACACCTAGACTAGTCGCCGCATTTCTAAGTATGGACACTAATAGGCCTTATCCATACGAACATTTTGGTGTATCATGCTTATATCCTATCAGTTTTTTGTGGAGTTGCTCCATGAAAATGTGATTCACCAATGGTGGTCGGTAAACAAAATCTGAATTTGTGGAATACCTAGACTAGTCGCCGAATTTCTAAGTATGGACACTAATAGGCCTTATCCATACGAGCATTTTGGTGTATCACACTTATATCCTATCAGTTTTTTGTGGAGTTGCTCCATGAAAATGCGATTCACCACTGGTGGTCAGTAAACAAAATTTGAATTTCTGGAATACCTAGACTAGTCACCGCATTTCTAGGTATTAACACTAATAGACCTTATCCATACGAACATTTTGGTGTATCATACTTATATCCTATCAGTTTTTTGTGGAGTTGCTCCATGAAAATGCGATTCACCACTGGTGGTCAGTAAACAAAATTTGAATTTCTGGAATACCTGGACTAGTCGCCGCATTTCTAAGTATGGACACTAATAGACCTTATCCATACGAACATTTTGGTTTATCATACTTATATCCTATCAGTTTTTTGTGGAGTTGCTCCATGAAAATGCGATTCACCACTGGTGGTCAGTAAACAAAATTTGAATTTCTGGAATACCTAGACTAGTCACCGCATTTCTAAGTATGGACACTAATAGGCCTTATCTATACGAGCATTTTGGTGTATCACACTTATATCCTATCAGTTTTTTGTGGAGTTGGTCCATGAAAATGTGATTCACCAATGGTGGTCGGTAAACAAAATCTGAATTTGTGGAATATTTAGACTAGCCGCCGCATTTCTAAGTATGGACACTAATAGGCCTTATCCATACGAGCATTTTGGTGTATCACACTTATATCCTATCAGTTTTTCGTGGAGTTGCTCCATGAAAATGCGATTCACCACTGGTTGTCAGTAAACAAAATTTGAATTTCTGGAATACCTAGACTAGTCGCCGCATTTCTAAGTATGGACACTAATAGACCTTATCCATACGAACATTTTGGTGTATCATACTTATATCCTATCAGTTTTTTGTGGAGTTGCTCCATGAAAATGCGATTCACCAGTGGTGGTCAGTAAACAAAATTTGAATTTCTGGAATACCTAGACTAGTCTCCGCATTTCTAAGTATGGACACTAATAGGCCTTATCCATACGAGCATTTTGGTGTATCACACTTATATCCTATCAGTTTTTTGTGGAGTTGCTCCATGAAAATGGATTCACCACTGGTGGTCAGTAAACAAAATTTGAATTTCTGGAATACCTAGACTAGTCGCCGCATTTCTAAGTATGGACACTAATAGGCCTTATCTATACGAGCATTTTGGTGTATCACACTTATATCCTATCAGTTTTTTGTGGAGTTGCTCCATGAAAATGTGATTCACCAATGGTGGTCGGTAAACAAAATCTGAATTTGTGGAATACCTAGACTAGTCACCGCATTTCTAAGTATGGACGCTAATAGACCTTATCAATGCGAAAATATTGGTGTATCATACTTATATCCTATCAGTTTTTTGTGGAGTTGCTCCATGAAAATGCGATTCACAACTGGTGGTCAGTAAACAAAATTTGAATTTCTGGAATACCTAGACTAGTCACCGCATTTCTAAGTATGGACACTAATAGGCCTTATCCATACGAGCATTTTGGTGTATCACACTTATATCCTATCAGTTTTTTGTGGAGTTGCTCCATGAAAATGCGATTCACCACTGGTGGTCAGTAAACAAAATTTGAATTTCTGGAATACCTAGACTAGTCACCGCATTTCTAAGTATGGACACTAATAGGCCTTATCCATACGAGCATTTTGGTGTATCACACTTATATCCTATCATTTTTTTGTGGAGTTGCTCCATGAAAATGGATTCACCACTGGTGGTCAGTAAACAAAATTTGAATTTCTGGAATACCTAGACTAGTCGCCGCATTTCTAAGTATGGACACTAATAGAGCTTATCAATACGAAAATATTGGTGTATCATACTTATATCCTATCAGTTTTTTGTGGAGTTGCTCCATGAAAATGCGATTCACCACTGGTGGTCAGTAAACAAAATTTGAATTTCTGGAATACCTAGACTAGTCACCGCATTTCTAAGTATGGACACTAATAGGCCTTATCCATACGAGCATTTTGGTGTATCACACTTATATCCTATCATTTTTTTGTGGAGTTGCTCCATGAAAATGGATTCACCACTGGTGGTCAGTAAACAAAATTTGAATTTCTGGAATACCTAGACTAGTCGCCGCATTTCTAAGTATGGACACTAATAGACCTTATCAATACGAAAATACTGGTGTATCATACTTATATCCTATCAGTTTTTTGTGGAGTTGCTCCATGAAAATGCGATTCACCACTGGTGGTCAGTAAACAAAATTTGAATTTCTGGAATACCTAGACTAATCGCCGCATTTCTAAGTATGGACACTAATAGACCTTATCCATACGAACATTTTGGTGTATCATACTTATATCCTATCAGTTTTTTGTGGAGTTGCTCCATGAAAATGTGATTCACCAATGGTGGTCGGTAAACAAAATCTGAATTTGTGGAATATCTAGACTAGCCGCCGCATTTCTAAGTATGGACGCTAATAGGCCTTATCCATACGAGCATTTTGGTGTATCACACTTATATCCTATCAGTTTTTCGTGGAGTTGCTCCATGAAAATGCGATTCACCACTGGTGGTCAGTAAACAAAATTTGAATTTCTGGAATACCTAGACTAGTCGCCGCATTTCTAAGTATGGACACTAATAGACCTTATCCATACGAACATTTTGCTGTATCATACTTATATCCTATCAGTTTTTTGTGGAGTTGCTCCATGAAAATGGATTCACCACTGGTGGTCAGTAAACAAAATTTGAATTTCTGGAATACCTAGACTAGTCACCGCATTTCTAAGTATTAACACTAATAGACCTTATCCATACGAACATTTTGGTGTATCATACTTATATCCTATCAGTTTTTTGTGGAGTTGCTCCATGAAAATGCGATTCACCACTGGTGGTCAGTAAACAAAATTTGAATTTCTGGAACACCTAGACTAGTCGCCGCATTTCTAAGTATGGACACTAATAGGCCTTATCCATACGAACATTTTGGTGTATCATGCTTATATCCTATCAGTTTTTTGTGGAGTTGCTCCATGAAAATGGATTCACCACTGGTGGTCAGTAAACAAAATTTGAATTTCTGGAATACCTAGACTAGTCACCGCATTTCTAAGTATTAACACTAATAGACCTTATCCATACGAACATTTTGGTGTATCATACTTATATCCTATCAGTTTTTTGTGGAGTTGCTCCATGAAAATGCGATTCACCACTGGTGGTCAGTAAACAAAATTTGAATTTCTGGAACACCTAGACTAGTCGCCGCATTTCTAAGTATGGACACTAATAGGCCTTATCCATACGAACATTTTGGTGTATCATGCTTATATCCTATCAGTTTTTTGTGGAGTTGCTCCATGAAAATGTGATTCACCAATGGTGGTCGGTAAACAAAATCTGAATTTGTGGAATACCTAGACTAGTCGCCGCATTTCTAAGTATGGACACTAATAGACCTTATCAATACGAAAATACTGGTGTATCATACTTATATCCTATCAGTTTTTTGTGGAGTTGCTCCATGAAAATGCGATTCACCACTGGTGGTCAGTAAACAAAATTTGAATTTCTGGAATACCTAGACTAGTCGCCGCATTTCTAAGTATTAACACTAATAGACCTTATCCATACGAACATTTTGGTGTATCATGCTTATATCCTATCAGTTTTTTGTGGAGTTGCTCCATGAAAATGTGATTCACCAATGGTGGTCGGTAAACAAAATCTGAATTTGTGGAATACCTAGACTAGTCGCCGAATTTCTAAGTATGGACACTAATAGGCCTTATCCATACGAGCATTTTGGTGTATCACACTTATATCCTATCAGTTTTTTGTGGAGTTGCTCCATGAAAATGCGATTCACCAGTGGTGGTCAGTAAACAAAATTTGAATTTCTGGAATACCTAGACTAGTCGCCGCATTTCTAAGTATGGACGCTAATAGGCCTTATTCATACGAACATTTTGGTATACCACACTTATATCCTATCAGTTTTTTGTGGAGTTGGTCCATGAAAATGTGATTCACCAATGGTGGTCGGTAAACAAAATCTGAATTTGTGGAATATCTAGACTAGCCGCCGCATTTCTAAGTATGGACACTAATAGGCCTTATCCATACGAGCATTTTGGTGTATCACACTTATATCCTATCAGTTTTTCGTGGAGTTGCTCCATGAAAATGCGATTCACCACTGGTTGTCAGTAAACAAAATTTGAATTTCTGGAATACCTAGACTAGTCGCCGCATTTCTAAGTATGGACACTAATAGACCTTATCCATACGAACATTTTGGTGTATCATACTTATATCCTATCAGTTTTTTGTGGAGTTGCTCCATGAAAATGCGATTCACCAGTGGTGGTCAGTAAACAAAATTTGAATTTCTGGAATACCTAGACTAGTCTCCGCATTTCTAAGTATGGACACTAATAGGCCTTATCCATACGAGCATTTTGGTGTATCACACTTATATCCTATCAGTTTTTTGTGGAGTTGCTCCATGAAAATGGATTCACCACTGGTGGTCAGTAAACAAAATTTGAATTTCTGGAATACCTAGACTAGTCGCCGCATTTCTAAGTATGGACACTAATAGGCCTTATCTATACGAGCATTTTGGTGTATCACACTTATATCCTATCAGTTTTTTGTGGAGTTGCTCCATGAAAATGTGATTCACCAATGGTGGTCGGTAAACAAAATCTGAATTTGTGGAATACCTAGACTAGTCACCGCATTTCTAAGTATGGACGCTAATAGACCTTATCAATGCGAAAATATTGGTGTATCATACTTATATCCTATCAGTTTTTTGTGGAGTTGCTCCATGAAAATGCGATTCACAACTGGTGGTCAGTAAACAAAATTTGAATTTCTGGAATACCTAGACTAGTCACCGCATTTCTAAGTATGGACACTAATAGGCCTTATCCATACGAGCATTTTGGTGTATCACACTTATATCCTATCAGTTTTTTGTGGAGTTGCTCCATGAAAATGCGATTCACCACTGGTGGTCAGTAAACAAAATTTGAATTTCTGGAATACCTAGACTAGTCACCGCATTTCTAAGTATGGACACTAATAGGCCTTATCCATACGAGCATTTTGGTGTATCACACTTATATCCTATCATTTTTTTGTGGAGTTGCTCCATGAAAATGGATTCACCACTGGTGGTCAGTAAACAAAATTTGAATTTCTGGAATACCTAGACTAGTCGCCGCATTTCTAAGTATGGACACTAATAGAGCTTATCAATGCGAAAATATTGGTGTATCATACTTATATCCTATCAGTTTTTTGTGGAGTTGCTCCATGAAAATGCGATTCACCACTGGTGGTCAGTAAACAAAATTTGAATTTCTGGAATACCTAGACTAGTCACCGCATTTCTAAGTATGGACACTAATAGGCCTTATCCATACGAGCATTTTGGTGTATCACACTTATACCCTATCATTTTTTTGTGGAGTTGCTCCATGAAAATGGATTCACCACTGGTGGTCAGTAAACAAAATTTGAATTTCTGGAATACCTAGACTAGTCGCCGCATTTCTAAGTATGGACACTAATAGACCTTATCAATACGAAAATACTGGTGTATCATACTTATATCCTATCAGTTTTTTGTGGAGTTGCTCCATGAAAATGCGATTCACCACTGGTGGTCAGTAAACAAAATTTGAATTTCTGGAATACCTAGACTAGTCGCCGCATTTCTAAGTATGAACGCTAATAGGTCTTATTCATACGAACATTTTGGTATATCACACTTATATCCTATCAGTTTTTTGTGGAGTTGCTCCATGAAAATGCGATTCACCACTGGTGGTCAGTAAACAAAATTTGAATTTCTGGAATACCTAGACTAGTCGCCGCATTTGTAAATATGGACACTAATAGACCTTATCCATACGAACATTTTGGTGTATCATACTTATATCCTATCAGTTTTTTGTGGAGTTGCTCCATGGAAATGCGATTCACCACTGGTGGTCAGTAAACAAAATTTGAATTTCTGGAATACCTAGACTAGTCGCCGCATTTCTAAGTATGGACACTAATAGGCCTTATCCATACGAACATTTTGGTGTATCATGCTTATATCCTATCAGTTTTTTGTGGAGTTGCTCCATGAAAATGTGATTCACCAATGGTGGTCGGTAAACAAAATCTGAATTTGTGGAATACCTAGACTAGTCGCCGAATTTCTAAGTATGGACACTAATAGGCCTTATCCATACGAGCATTTTGGTGTATCACACTTATATCCTATCAGTTTTTTGTGGAGTTGCTCCATGAAAATGCGATTCACCACTGGTGGTCAGTAAACAAAATTTGAATTTCTGGAATACCTAGACTAGTCGCCGCATTTCTAAGTATGTACACTAATAGACCTTATCCATACGAACATTTTGGTTTATCATACTTATATCCTATCAGTTTTTTGTGGAGTTGCTCCATGAAAATGCGATTCACCACTGGTGGTCAGTAAACAAAATTTGAATTTCTGGAATACCTGGACTAGTCGCCGCATTTCTAAGTATGGACACTAATAGACCTTATCCATACGAACATTTTGGTTTATCATACTTATATCCTATCAGTTTTTTGTGGAGTTGCTCCATGAAAATGCGATTCACCACTGGTTGTCAGTAAACAAAATTTGAATTTCTGGAATACCTAGACTAGTCGCCGCATTTCTAAGTATGGACACTAATAGACCTTATCCATACGAACATTTTGGTGTATCATACTTATATCCTATCAGTTTTTTGTGGAGTTGCTCCATGAAAATGCGATTCACCAGTGGTGGTCAGTAAACAAAATTTGAATTTCTGGAATACCTAGACTAGTCTCCGCATTTCTAAGTATGGACACTAATAGGCCTTATCCATACGAGCATTTTGGTGTATCACACTTATATCCTATCAGTTTTTTGTGGAGTTGCTCCATGAAAATGGATTCACCACTGGTGGTCAGTAAACAAAATTTGAATTTCTGGAATACCTAGACTAGTCGCCGCATTTCTAAGTATGGACACTAATAGGCCTTATCTATACGAGCATTTTGGTGTATCACACTTATATCCTATCAGTTTTTTGTGGAGTTGCTCCATGAAAATGTGATTCACCAATGGTGGTCGGTAAACAAAATCTGAATTTGTGGAATACCTAGACTAGTCACCGCATCTCTAAGTATGGACGCTAATAGGTCTTATTCATACGAACATTTTGGTATATCACACTTATACCCTATCAGTTTTTTGTGGAGTTGCTCCATGAAAATGCGATTCACCACTGGTGGTCAGTAAACAAAATTTGAATTTCTGGAATACCTAGACTAGTCGCCGCATTTGTAAATATGGACACTAATAGACCTTATCCATACGAACATTTTGGTGTATCATACTTATATCCTATCAGTTTTTTGTGGAGTTGCTCCATGGAAATGCGATTCACCACTGGTGGTCAGTAAACAAAATTTGAATTTCTGGAATACCTAGACTAGTCGCCGCATTTCTAAGTATGGACACTAATAGGCCTTATCCATACGAACATTTTGGTGTATCATGCTTATATCCTATCAGTTTTTTGTGGAGTTGCTCCATGAAAATGTGATTCACCAATGGTGGTCGGTAAACAAAATCTGAATTTGTGGAATACCTAGACTAGTCGCCGAATTTCTAAGTATGGACACTAATAGGCCTTATCCATACGAGCATTTTGGTGTATCACACTTATATCCTATCAGTTTTTTGTGGAGTTGCTCCATGAAAATGCGATTCACCACTGGTGGTCAGTAAACAAAATTTGAATTTCTGGAATACCTAGACTAGTCGCCGCATTTCTAAGTATGGACACTAATAGACCTTATCCATACGAACATTTTGGTTTATCATACTTATATCCTATCAGTTTTTTGTGGAGTTGCTCCATGAAAATGCGATTCACCACTGGTGGTCAGTAAACAAAATTTGAATTTCTGGAATACCTGGACTAGTCGCCGCATTTCTAAGTATGGACACTAATAGAACTTATCCATACGAACATTTTGGTTTATCATACTTATATCCTATCAGTTTTTTGTGGAGTTGCTCCATGAAAATGCGATTCACCACTGGTGGTCAGTAAACAAAATTTGAATTTCTGGAATACCTAGACTAGTCGCCGCATTTCTAAGTATGGACACTAATAGGCCTTATCCATACGAGCATTTTGGTGTATCACACTTATATCCTATCAGTTTTTTGTGGAGTTGCTCCATGAAAATGGATTCACCACTGGTGGTCAGTAAACAAAATTTGAATTTCTGGAATACCTAGACTAGTCGCCGCATTTCTAAGTATGGACACTAATAGGCCTTATCTATACGAGCATTTTGGTGTATCACACTTATATCCTATCAGTTTTTTGTGGAGTTGCTCCATGAAAATGTGATTCACCAATGGTGGTCGGTAAACAAAATCTGAATTTGTGGAATACCTAGACTAGTCACCGCATTTCTAAGTATGGACGCTAATAGACCTTATCAATGCGAAAATATTGGTGTATCATACTTATATCCTATCAGTTTTTTGTGGAGTTGCTCCATGAAAATGCGATTCACAACTGGTGGTCAGTAAACAAAATTTGAATTTCTGGAATACCTAGACTAGTCACCGCATTTCTAAGTATGGACACTAATAGGCCTTATCCATACGAGCATTTTGGTGTATCACACTTATATCCTATCAGTTTTTTGTGGAGTTGCTCCATGAAAATGCGATTCACCACTGGTGGTCAGTAAACAAAATTTGAATTTCTGGAATACCTAGACTAGTCACCGCATTTCTAAGTATGGACACTAATAGGCCTTATCCATACGAGCATTTTGGTGTATCACACTTATATCCTATCATTTTTTTGTGGAGTTGCTCCATGAAAATGGATTCACCACTGGTGGTCAGTAAACAAAATTTGAATTTCTGGAATACCTAGACTAGACGCCGCATTTCTAAGTATGGACACTAATAGAGCTTATCAATACGAAAATATTGGTGTATCATACTTATATCCTATCAGTTTTTTGTGGAGTTGCTCCATGAAAATGCGATTCACCACTGGTGGTCAGTAAACAAAATTTGAATTTCTGGAATACCTAGACTAGTCACCGCATTTCTAAGTATGGACACTAATAGGCCTTATCCATACGAGCATTTTGGTGTATCACACTTATATCCTATCATTTTTTTGTGGAGTTGCTCCATGAAAATGGATTCACCACTGGTGGTCAGTAAACAAAATTTGAATTTCTGGAATACCTAGACGAGTCGCCGCATTTCTAAGTATGGACACTAATAGACCTTATCAATACGAAAATACTGGTGTATCATACTTATATCCTATCAGTTTTTTGTGGAGTTGCTCCATGAAAATGCGATTCACCACTGGTGGTCAGTAAACAAAATTTGAATTTCTGGAATACCTAGACTAGTCGCCGCATTTCTAAGTATGAACGCTAATAGGTCTTATTCATACGAACATTTTGGTGTATCATACTTATATCCTATCAGTTTTTTGTGGAGTTGCTCCATGAAAAAGCGATTCACCACTGGTGGTCAGTAAACAAAATTTGAATTTCTGGAATACCTAGACTAGTCGCTGCATTTCTAAGTATGGACGCTAATAGGCCTTATTCATACGAACATTTTGGTATACCACACTTATATCCTATCAGTTTTTTGTGGAGTTGCTCCATGAAAATGTGATTCACCAATGGTGGTCGGTAAACAAAATCTGAATTTGTGGAATACCTAGACTAGTCGCCGCATTTCTAAGTATAAACACTAATAGACCTTATCCATACGAACATTTTGGTGTATCATACTTATATCCTATCAGTTTTTTGTGGAGTTGCTCCATGAAAATGCGATTCACCACTGGTGGTCAGTAAACAAAATTTGAATTTCTGGAACACCTAGACTAGTCGCCGCATTTCTAAGTATGGACACTAATAGGCCTTATCCATACGAACATTTTGGTGTATCATGCTTATATCCTATCAGTTTTTTGTGGAGTTGCTCCATGAAAATGTGATTCACCAATGGTGGTCGGTAAACAAAATCTGAATTTGTGGAATACCTAGACTAGTCGCCGAATTTCTAAGTATGGACACTAATAGGCCTTATCCATACGAGCATTTTGGTGTATCACACTTATATCCTATCAGTTTTTTGTGGAGTTGCTCCATGAAAATGGATTCACCACTGGTGGTCAGTAAACAAAATTTGAATTTCTGGAATACCTAGACTAGTCGCCGCATTTCTAAGTATGGACACTAATAGACCTTATCAATACGAAAATACTGGTGTATCATACTTATATCCTATCAGTTTTTTGTGGAGTTGCTCCATGAAAATGCGATTCACCACTGGTGGTCAGTAAACAAAATTTGAATTTCTGGAACACCTAGACTAGTCGCCGCATTTCTAAGTATGGACACTAATAGGCCTTATCCATACGAACATTTTGGTGTATCATGCTTATATCCTATCAGTTTTTTGTGGAGTTGCTCCATGAAAATGTGATTCACCAATGGTGGTCGGTAAACAAAATCTGAATTTGTGGAATACCTAGACTAGTCGCCGAATTTCTAAGTATGGACACTAATAGGCCTTATCCATACGAGCATTTTGGTGTATCACACTTATATCCTATCAGTTTTTTGTGGAGTTGCTCCATGAAAATGCGATTCACCACTGGTGGTCAGTAAACAAAATTTGAATTTCTGGAATACCTAGACTAGTCACCGCATTTCTAAGTATTAACACTAATAGACCTTATCCATACGAACATTTTGGTGTATCATACTTATATCCTATCAGTTTTTTGTGGAGTTGCTCCATGAAAATGCGATTCACCACTGGTGGTCAGTAAACAAAATTTGAATTTCTGGAATACCTGGACTAGTCGCCGCATTTCTAAGTATGGACACTAATAGACCTTATCCATACGAACATTTTGGTTTATCATACTTATATCCTATCAGTTTTTTGTGGAGTTGCTCCATGAAAATGCGATTCACCACTGGTGGTCAGTAAACAAAATTTGAATTTCTGGAATACCTAGACTAGTCACCGCATTTCTAAGTATGGACACTAATAGGCCTTATCTATACGAGCATTTTGGTGTATCACACTTATATCCTATCAGTTTTTTGTGGAGTTGCTCCATGAAAATGCGATTCACCACTGGTGGTCAGTAAACAAAATTTGAATTTCTGGAATACCTGGACTAGTCGCCGCATTTCTAAGTATGGACACTAATAGACCTTATCCATACGAACATTTTGGTGTATCATACTTATATCCTATCAGTTTTTTGTGGAGTTGCTCCATGAAAATGCGATTCACCACTGGTGGTCAGTAAACAAAATTTGAATTTCTGGAATACCTAGACTAGTTGCCGCATTTCTAAGTATGGACACTAATAGGCCTTATCCATACGAGCATTTTGGTGTATCACACTTATATCCTATCAGTTTTTTGTGGAGTTGCTCCATGAAAATGGATTCACCACTGGTGGTCAGTAAACAAAATTTGAATTTCTGGAATACCTAGACTAGTCGCCGCATTTCTAAGTATGGACACTAATAGGCCTTATCTATACGAGCATTTTGGTGTATCACACTTATATCCTATCAGTTTTTTGTGGAGTTGCTCCATGAAAATGCGATTCACCAGTGGTGGTCAGTAAACAAAATTTGAATTTCTGGAATACCTAGACTAGCCGCCGCATTTCTAAGTATGGACGCTAATAGGCCTTATTCATACGAACATTTTGGTATACCACACTTATATCCTATCAGTTTTTTGTGGAGTTGGTCCATGAAAATGTGATTCACCAATGGTGGTCGGTAAACAAAATCTGAATTTGTGGAATATCTAGACTAGCCGCCGCATTTCTAAGTATGGACACTAATAGGCCTTATCCATACGAGCATTTTGGTGTATCACACTTATATCCTATCAGTTTTTCGTGGAGTTGCTCCATGAAAATGCGATTCACCACTGGTTGTCAGTAAACAAAATTTGAATTTCTGGAATACCTAGACTAGTCGCCGCATTTCTAAGTATGGACACTAATAGACCTTATCCATACGAACATTTTGGTGTATCATACTTATATCCTATCAGTTTTTTGTGGAGTTGCTCCATGAAAATGCGATTCACCAGTGGTGGTCAGTAAACAAAATTTGAATTTCTGGAATACCTAGACTAGTCTCCGCATTTCTAAGTATGGACACTAATAGGCCTTATCCATACGAGCATTTTGGTGTATCACACTTATATCCTATCAGTTTTTTGTGGAGTTGCTCCATGAAAATGGATTCACCACTGGTGGTCAGTAAACAAAATTTGAATTTCTGGAATACCTAGACTAGTCGCCGCATTTCTAAGTATGGACACTAATAGGCCTTATCTATACGAGCATTTTGGTGTATCACACTTATATCCTATCAGTTTTTTGTGGAGTTGCTCCATGAAAATGTGATTCACCAAAGGTGGTCGGTAAACAAAATCTGAATTTGTGGAATACCTAGACTAGTCACCGCATTTCTAAGTATGGACGCTAATAGACCTTATCAATGCGAAAATATTGGTGTATCATACTTATATCCTATCAGTTTTTTGTGGAGTTGCTCCATGAAAATGCGATTCACAACTGGTGGTCAGTAAACAAAATTTGAATTTCTGGAATACCTAGACTAGTCACCGCATTTCTAAGTATGGACACTAATAGGCCTTATCCATACGAGCATTTTGGTGTATCACACTTATATCCTATCAGTTTTTTGTGGAGTTGCTCCATGAAAATGCGATTCACCACTGGTGGTCAGTAAACAAAATTTGAATTTCTGGAATACCTAGACTAGTCACCGCATTTCTAAGTATGGACACTAATAGGCCTTATCCATACGAGCATTTTGGTGTATCACACTTATATCCTATCATTTTTTTGTGGAGTTTCTCCATGAAAATGGATTCACCACTGGTGGTCAGTAAACAAAATTTGAATTTCTGGAATACCTAGACTAGTCGCCGCATTTCTAAGTATGGACACTAATAGAGCTTATCAATACGAAAATATTGGTGTATCATACTTATATCCTATCAGTTTTTTGTGGAGTTGCTCCATGAAAATGCGATTCACCACTGGTGGTCAGTAAACAAAATTTGAATTTCTGGAATACCTAGACTAGTCACCGCATTTCTAAGTATGGACACTAATAGGCCTTATCCATACGAGCATTTTGGTGTATCACACTTATATCCTATCATTTTTTTGTGGAGTTGCTCCATGAAAATGGATTCACCACTGGTGGTCAGTAAACAAAATTTGAATTTCTGGAATACCTAGACTAGTCGCCGCATTTCTAAGTATGGACACTAATAGACCTTATCAATACGAAAATACTGGTGTATCATACTTATATCCTATCAGTTTTTTGTGGAGTTGCTCCATGAAAATGCGATTCACCACTGGTGGTCAGTAAACAAAATTTGAATTTCTGGAATACCTAGACTAGTCGCCGCATTTCTAAGTATGAACGCTAATAGGTCTTATTCATACGAACATTTTGGTATATCACACTTATATCCTATCAGTTTTTTGTGGAGTTGCTCCATGAAAATGCGATTCACCACTGGTGGTCAGTAAACAAAATTTGAATTTCTGGAATACCTAGACTAGTCGCCGCATTTGTAAATATGGACACTAATAGACCTTATCCATACGAACATTTTGGTGTATCATACTTATATCCTATCAGTTTTTTGTGGAGTTGCTCCATGGAAATGCGATTCACCACTGGTGGTCAGTAAACAAAATTTGAATTTCTGGAATACCTAGACTAGTCGCCGCATTTCTAAGTATGGACACTAATAGGCCTTATCCATACGAACATTTTGGTGTATCATGCTTATATCCTATCAGTTTTTTGTGGAGTTGCTCCATGAAAATGTGATTCACCAATGGTGGTCGGTAAACAAAATCTGAATTTGTGGAATACCTAGACTAGTCGCCGAATTTCTAAGTATGGACACTAATAGGCCTTATCCATACGAGCATTTTGGTGTATCACACTTATATCCTATCAGTTTTTTGTGGAGTTGCTCCATGAAAATGCGATTCACCACTGGTGGTCAGTAAACAAAATTTGAATTTCTGGAATACCTAGACTAGTCGCCGCATTTCTAAGTATGGACACTAATAGACCTTATCCATACGAACATTTTGGTTTATCATACTTATATCCTATCAGTTTTTTGTGGAGTTGCTCCATGAAAATGCGATTCACCACTGGTGGTCAGTAAACAAAATTTGAATTTCTGGAATACCTGGACTAGTCGCCGCATTTCTAAGTATGGACACTAATAGACCTTATCCATACGAACATTTTGGTTTATCATACTTATATCCTATCAGTTTTTTGTGGAGTTGCTCCATGAAAATGCGATTCACCACTGGTGGTCAGTAAACAAAATTTGAATTTCTGGAATACCTGGACTAGTCGCCGCATTTCTAAGTATGGACACTAATAGACCTTATCCATACGAACATTTTGGTTTATCATACTTATATCCTATCAGTTTTTTGTGGAGTTGCTCCATGAAAATGCGATTCACCACTGGTGGTCAGTAAACAAAATTTGAATTTCTGGAATACCTAGACTAGTCACCGCATTTCTAAGTATGGACACTAATAGGCCTTATCCATACGAGCATTTTGGTGTATCACACTTATATCCTATCATTATTTTGTGGAGTTGCTCCATGAAAATGGATTCACCACTGGTGGTCAGTAAACAAAATTTGAATTTCTGGAATACCTAGACTAGTCGCCGCATTTCTAAGTATGGACACTAATAGACCTTATCAATACGAAAATATTGGTGTATCATACTTATATCCTATCAGTTTTTTGTGGAGTTGCTCCATGAAAATGCGATTCACCACTGGTGGTCAGTAAACAAAATTTGAATTTCTGGAATACCTAGACTAGTCGCCGCATTTCTAAGTATGAACGCTAATAGGCCTTATTCATACGAACATTTTGGTATATCACACTTATATCCTATCAGTTTTTTGTGGAGTTGCTCCATGAAAATGCGATTCACCACTGGTGGTCAGTAAACAAAATTTGAATTTCTGGAATACCTAGACTAGTCGCCGCATTTGTAAATATGGACACTAATAGACCTTATCCATACGAACATTTTGGTGTATCATACTTATATCCTATCAGTTTTTTGTGGAGTTGCTCCATGGAAATGCGATTCACCACTGGTGGTCAGTAAACAAAATTTGAATTTCTGGAACACCTAGACTAGTCGCCGCATTTCTAAGTATGGACACTAATAGGCCTTATCCATATGAACATTTTGGTGTATCATGCTTATATCCTATCAGTTTTTTGTGGAGTTGCTCCATGAAAATGTGATTCACCAATGGTGGTCGGTAAACAAAATCTGAATTTGTGGAATACCTAGACTAGTCGCCGAATTTCTAAGTATGGACACTAATAGGCCTTATCCATACGAGCATTTTGGTGTATCACACTTATATCCTATCAGTTTTTTGTGGAGTTGCTCCATGAAAATGCGATTCACCACTGGTGGTCAGTAAACAAAATTTGAATTTCTGGAATACCTAGACTAGTCGCCGC